>QLTV01002579.1:950034-988421 GCA_003457575.1 Thermophis baileyi
GAAGAGCAACAAAGATGATTAAGGGACTGGAGGCTAAAACATATGAAGAACGGTTGCAGGAACTGGGTATGTCTAGTTTAATTAAAAGAAGGACTAGGGGAGACATGATAGCAGTGTTCCAATATCTCAGGGGTTGCCACAAAGAAGAGGGAGTCAAACTATTCTCCAAAGCTCCTGAGGGTAGGACAAGAAGCAATGGGTGGAAACTAATCAAGCAGAGAAGCAACTTAGAACTAAGGAGAAATTTCCTGACAGTTAGAACAAGTTGTGAATGCTCCAACACTGGAAGTTTTTAAGAAGATGTTGGATAACCATTGGTCTGAAGTGGTGTAGGGTTTCCTGCCTAAGCAGGGGGTTGGCCTAGAAGACCTCCAAGGTCCCTTCTAACTCTGTTATTCTATTCTATTCTATTCTATTCTATTCTATTCTATTCTATTCTATTCTATTCTATTCTATTCTATTCTATTCTATAGATTCTCAGGAACCAATATTGTAAGGCATGCTGAATCAGAAAGGTATTTCAAAATTGCTTACTTTATGTCATGTCTCCTCAAAAGTTATTTGGTAAATAATTCCTATTTTCCTTTGATTTTACTCAACTTTGTTTGTTGCTGGTCAAGATTTTATCACAAAAAGACCAATGACAATTCCAAACTTTTCCCTTTCTGATGGTTGAAAATGATTGGGCGCGTACAGGTAACAAGCCCTGGTGGAAAGCCAACATGCACATGTATTTCTGGTCCCCCTCTTTTTTGATTCAATGCCAGCCACTTAAATATTTTTTTTCTCCTGTTTTCCTGACATAACCTGTGACTTTGAGGTGTTCTTCATGCCTCCTGTCCCTTTGGCAGTGGAAACTTAGATAATAGTTGCCCAAGTGGAACAACTATTTCTGCTTTCTAGGCCTAGGAGGGAAAGAAACTTCCCAAGGCAACAGGATATCAATTGCAGGTAGTCCTCAATTTACAACAGTTCATTTAGTGACTGTTCAAAGTTACAGTGGCATTGAAAAAAAAGTGACTTATGACCGTTTTTCACATGACCGTTGCAGCGTCCCCTTGGTCACATGATCAAAACTCAGATGCTTGGCAACTGACTGGTATTTATGACGGTTGCAGTATCCTGAGGTCATGTGATCAGCTTTTGCAACCTTCTGACGAGCAAAGCCAATGGGGAAACCAGATTCACTTAACAACCGTGTTACTAACTTAACAACTGCAATGATTCATTTAACCACTGTGGCAAGAAAGGTTGTAAAATGGGAGCAAAACTCACTTAACAAATATCTTACTAAGCCACATTTGGGCCTTTGGGGGAAGGATTTTTAAGGGGTTGATTTTTATTCTTGCCTGAGTGAATCCTTCAAATAACCGTGGGGGAGTGATCCTGCCTATACCACCCCACTTTAGGATATAGCCTGATTTCCCAAATTTGGAGACTAAGACTGATTATACTAAGAACGAGCATGCCTTCTGGTATAAAAATGTGTCACATCAAATTATCTGGAGCAATGGGGAGGGATTACTTATTCCTGGCTACTTCCTACTACGCGATGGCAACATCTCCTTTTAGCCTTTCAAGAAGAGAACAGACATTTCCGCTTCATGGCATCGGGAAGCGGTCAATTTGGGAAACGAAAGAAACAGATTTGAAGAATGGCCAGATTGTGGCTGCAGAAATCTGCACAATCACTAGATGGCATAAAAGAGGTACAGAAAACAGCACTCATCTGGATTTCTACAGCCCTAATTTAAAAATCTCACATGGATAAATACATACATACACAAACATGAGCAAAAGCCTTTTACCATTAGAAACAGTTTTACAAAGTATATGGTGATTAAATATGGTTCGTAATATATAAAAAAAGAATGTCTTTGTTTCACTTCAAGGTTAAGTGATAGTTAATCAGCAGGACTTCATATGGTTAATAATGCAGTACTTTGCATGCATGTTGAGAGGTAAGATTCAGCCAGCTCACAGTGGCTTAATCCCAGATAATTATGGACAGAATTAAAACCACTCCAAATAGGGTATTTACATTCAAATCCAGTCAAATTCAATGAAGCTTACTGTATGTTTGACTAGAGATGCATAAGGTTGAACTATTTAAAAATGAAGATATGGGAAAATAGACAAAGACTAAACATCCTGCGTTCAGATTTGCCAGTGTAGCTCAGGAATGCAAAGTTGTAGTGCTCCCCTCAAATATGAGGTGCTTATTTCAGTTTTCTGTTGGCCATTCACAGGAGGAAATTTATTCATTTATTTATTTGTATCCCACCATTATCATTTTTACAAACAACCCAAGATGGCGAACTTATCCAGCACGTCTTCCTCCTCCTATTTTCCCTATAACAACAACCCTGTGAGGTGGTTTGGGCTGAGAGTAACTGGCCCAAAGTCACTCAGCTGGCTTGGTTTAGATGAGGCATATCCAGCCTGCGACCCACAGGCAACATGCAGCCCTGGACACCTAGTAATGTGGCCCCACAAAATCATAATAAAAAATATTAAAAATAAAGGAAGTTTGTTATTTATATACATTATATTATATATTTTATATGTGGCCCAAAACAATTCCTCTTCACTCAGTGCGGCCCAGGCAGGTCAAAAGGTTGGATATGCCTGGTTTAGATAAAAGGATTCTATGAAAAAAATGTGAAAGTATGCAGACTGTTCTGCCCTCACCAGTGATTATATGTGGCAATTACCCTCCAGTTCAGCCTTGAGCTACATTTGAAATCGATAGACTTACACTTTACATAATCGTTCTTATTTTTAGACTCTACCTGCATGAAATCCCCTTCCATTCTCTCTTGGTAAGGTCCCTAAGATCTGTGGGAGACATTCGGTTTTGAGTCCCCTTTTCTAGAAATATTCACTGGATGGGGATATGAGTTAGTGGCTCGCTTGCTCTGGCACTCCCTTTCTGAAATCCCAAGCCTGCCTAAACTTGTCTCAGCTTCTTGATGAAACTCTGGGTAAGTTCCAGACTCTTTTGTTTCTACTCTGTCTTCCTGAATTTTTGCTTTGTTCAACGTTTTACTGCAGCTGTTTAATTAATTTTAGCGTGCACCATCTTGCAAAATTGGTGGTGGGGGGAGTTGTTTTGTGGAAAACACAGGTGATTGAGGCAGATTGAATAAAATGGGCAGAGCAGACACAAAGCAAAAAGGTAGGTTGTAGGCAGAGTGACTGAATGGCCTCCCCTGTTAAACACAAAGCAAACATGGCCTATAACATGAGGAGGGGGTTCTGCCACGTCCACATGACATTGCTCGTATCTCTTACCCAACCCATGAGTGAGACAGGCTTCAGACATCTTTGTTATACCAGTGTTAAAGTAGTATTTGCACCTTTATTCAGACACCATCCAAAGTGACTGGAAGTGTAAGCTCTGATGCTTCTTCGCCTATTACACAGAATCACGATAAAGTCAAGTAAATGGAATTAAAGCAGTATGTGGTGGCTGTTTGAAGCTGAGGTGGGCATACATTCTCTTTTCCGATTCCTTGCAAACCTTGCCTGCCGCCATTTTGCTATGATCAGCCTAAAGAACTAGATACACCAGCAATATGTTTAGCATTCTACCCACATTGTGCAATGGCACTAAAGCGCTCAGCCAGCAATATACTGTAAGTGTTTTGGCTCTAGGACCTGTACTGATTTAGTGCAAAAATGTGTAACAGGCTGAAATAGTGTAATTGTCAGCCCTGGAGGCCATCTTTAACTTTGGATCTTCAGGGCTGCCACACTTGGTGGATGGGCATGCTGTGGGAAATGGGAGGGGAAACCGCCAGACAAGGGAAGGATCTCTCGACAAGCTGTTGAGGTTCCTCCCACTCCAGATGGGGGTGGGGAAACTCCAGCTTCAGGACCCCCTCCGGGCTCTGCCAGCGAGAGCAGTGGGGAAGAGGACCCGATGGTAAATTAAGCCATCCGCCCCTTCTCCATTAAGTCCCGGATAGTAGTGCCAAGAACTGGGGCCTAAGGGGACGTAGAGGCTGTCATAAACACCAGCTGCACCAGGTGCCTAATCAGCCTCCCAATTGTCCAACAGCTAGGGATAAGCACGAAACCCCTGGTGCACCCCATACGCTTTGAGCAGGTAGATGGGACACTAATAGGCAGAGCCCCAGCCACCTTAGTCACAGAGCTTGTTAGACTGGAAATGGGATGCCACTGGGAGCTCATACGTTTTGTAGTAGCCCCAAAAATGACCGAATCGATCATACTAGGTCTCGCTTGGCTGGACAAATGGGGCCCAACCATCATGTGGGAGGATGGCTATCGAAAGCTAAAAATAGGCATTGGCCCACTGCCGCTGGTTCCTCTAAATAAATGCCGACCGGCATTGACCCTGGCGGCCCAAGCCAGCTGGAAAGCACTGCAGCCGCCACAGATGGGCTCCCCAGCTGTCCCCCAGGTGCCCAAGGAATACCGGGATTTGACAGACGTAACTTCCTCCCCCCTCACCACCCTACTGACTGCGCAATTGAATTCGTACCGGGAGCCAAGTTGCCAAAACCCAAGATATATTCCATGACCCCTAAGGAAATGACCGAATTGAGAAAATACATCGACACCAATTTAGCTAGAGGTTTCATTCAACCCGCCAAATCCAAAGTGGCGGCCCTGGTACTATTCAAAAAGAAAAAGGATGGGGTGTCAGGCCGAAGCCATTTTAGTTGGGGTCTTTGGCCTGCCACGCTTTATACTATTTTAATATGTATTCTTTGCTGTGGGAATTTGGGAGGGCTGTCTGTATGTAGCCATAACAAATTCTTTCTAGATAGTCAAGGTCATCCTTTGTCTTCGCACTCCTGCACCTGCACGGAAGGAGATGGGTGGATGCTGCCAAGTTGGCAGTTGAAGATTGGTTAACGTGATGGACTTGGGGGTGTGGGGACAAGGGCTTGAACTTCCAACTGGGTGGAGAAACCCGGGGGCTTCAGATTCGGGTTTCTCCCAGATGTGCCAACATGGCTCTGTTAATAAATTGGAACTTTGAGGAATACTTTGCCTCGGACTCTGATTTAAGTTCGGATGCTATTTGGAACCCTGACACTGGGGGGATGAGGCTTTGTGTGGATTTCCACGGAATTAACGCCATTTGTGTGGAGAACACTTACCCCCTCCCCTTAATGAAAGATATGTTAAGCCATTTAGCAAAGGGCAAGGTGTTCACCAAGCTAGACCTAAGAGAAGCCTATTACCGGGTATGGATCAAGGAAGGGAATGAATGGAAGACCACCTTCAACTGCCAATTGGACAGCTTCCAGTTTAAGGTCATGCCGTTTGGGCTCCAGGGGGCTCCCGCCCTATTCATGCAGCTGATCAACGAGGATTCGGGTTTTCCCAGATGTGCCAATATGACATCTCTAATAAAATGGAACTTTGAGGAAAATGCCTGCCTTAGAGTTTTACTTCTGTTGGGGGTGTTACTTGGAACCCTGACATTAATAGTGAAATGAAAGGATCACTGATCACACATGGGCTTATGTGAGCTGTGCTGGCTGCCAGTTTGCTTCCGGGTTCGATTCAAGGTGTTGGTTATTGTCTATAGAAGCCTTTATGGCATGGGTCCAGGTTATCTGAGGAACCGGCTCACCCCAATGGGACCAGCCCACCCAACTCAAGCTGCCAACCCTGTCAAGCAAGGAATTTTGGCTGGCGGGATCCAGAGCTTTTTCTGCCGCAGTGCCTGCCTCCTGGAACATCTTGACCTTGATGTGAAAACCTGGCCCTGCCAGTTGGCCTGGGGCCTGTCATCCTGGAGGTATTTATATTATTATTTAAAATATCTCACCTCCACTCTATTGCATACCCCCGCTATCTTAGCTATTTCTTTTTAATGTATTTATTGTTTCATTGTTTTTACTGTTTACATTTTTATACTAAGTTTTATCTGATTGTAAGCTGGCCTGAGTCACGTGACAACAAGATGTGCAGTGAATAAACTTAATAAAGAAGTATACCCCCTTCCCAATGCCCTCCAAATATAGCACTGAGGAATCTTGAAGTTGGCCATTTATATAAAGAACAGTGTGGAAAAAGAGATAAACTGGAGGGGGGAAAAAACTACTGCTTGTGACTCAGTTCTCTTCTTGGTTCCAATGCATTGTTACTGAGTTGTTGTTGTTTTTTTATTCAATTCAGGTTATAACAGAATAGGATATAGAAGGAGAGGAGTGCAGGAAACAGCCTAGAGGTGTTTGACAGGGTCCTGTAACCAGACTCACCCCATTCCTGCTGGAGCCCCATGATTGACAGATGTTTTTCTCAGCAGCTGATTATACGCTGAAAGGCGAGGGTGACAAAGTCAAAGAATTAAGCAATTCCTTTACTTATCACATGCCGCACGTGCAAAATCAGGACAGTGTTATTTGTCAGAGAGTCAGCAAAGACACAATAGAGGTGGGGTCAGGAATGGGGACAGACGTTTCATGTCTATAGGGTTTGCTGGTGACTTAAGGATGGGTGGACAGCCCTAACTGGGTAATAAGGAAAGGTCGTGAGCATCTTCTAGAGCAGCGGCCACCAACCTTTTGGGCACCAGGGACCGGTTACGTGGAGAAAGGTTTTTCTGCGGACCGGAGGGGGGGGTGCTGCCTGCATCCCGCAGATGAGGCTTTGCTTGTTTGCATGACCCAGTTGCTGGCATACCATGGCCCGGTTGCAGTCCATGGACCAGGGGTTGGGGACCCTTGTTCTAGAGTCTTCCTACTAGTCTTAGGTTGATAGAACAGCAAAGCAAAGGTTTATATCATTTGAATGGTGGCTCTGGTGATGCTGGACCAGAGATGTCCAACCTTAGCAACTTTAAGACTTGTGAACTGGGGAATTCTGAGAATTGAAGTCTTAAAGTTGCCAATAGCAATAGCAATAGCACTTAGACTTATATACCGCTTCACAGTGCTTTACAGCCCTCTCTAAGCGGTTTACAGAGTCAGCCTATTGCCCCCAACAATTTGGGTCCTCATTTTACCCACCTTGGAAGGATGGAAGGCTGAGTCAACCTTGAGCCTGGTGAGATTTGAACTGCCAAATTGCAGGCAACTGGCAGTCAGCAGAAGTAGCCTGCAGTACTGCACTCCAACCACTGCACCACCACGGCCCATAAGTTTGGACAACCCTGTGCTAGGTGATGCTATAAGTCACGAGTGTCAAACTTGCGGCTTCACGTTGCCGTCACGTGATGTTTCGCAGCGTTTTCCCCATTCGCGGAGCTGGAGTGGGCGTGGCCTGTGCGTGATGCAATTGGGCTGCGGGCTGCTATTTTGACACCCCTGCTATAAATCTTTAGTGGGAAACGCTATACTAATAATCCAGATGATATACAGTTTGAAATCAGCAATATAACTGGTTGATTGTACACGTAAGGTAATGAGATTTATGGCCAGAGAATAGGCTCTGTCCTGATAGAAATGGAAGGAGTTGGTAACCAGAATAATCTAAAGCAGTGGTCCTCAATCTTTCTGGCTCCATGAACCGGCAGCGGCGGTGGGAGGGGATGGTTTCATGTGCCTCCGCACGGCCCAGTTCCAATGGGCCACAGCCTGGTTGTGGTCCGCAAACCAGAGGTTGGGGACCCCTGATCTAAAGCTTGCTGTAACTTAGCCAAAGAAGCCACTAACCTGGCATTCCCTGGTTTGCAGGGTTGCAGTCTGCACATGGCTGAAGTGCAGGGGTGGGTTCCACTTACCTTCCCCACTGGTTCGCATCGCGACGTTTTGTGCGTGCGCGCTCCCTCTGCTCACACGCGCGCGCGCACATTCCCTCGGGCAATTTGGCTTCCGCACATGCTCAGTAGCTTCAATCAGCCCGAAAGACAGCTGAGGAGCTGATCAGCTGTGCTTCGGGCGAAGGAATAAAGGTCAGTTTAAATGCAGGGGCGGGCTGGGGGGCCCTTTTTCAAGCGGCAGAACAGGAAAAACCTTCCAAACAGTAAAAAAATTCACTAAAAATTCCCCAAAAAAGATGGCGGCGCCCACGGACCGGCACCGACCGAACCGGATCCGTGACGTCACCAGCGGGTCGCTAACGGTTCGGGCGATCCAGTCCGAACCGGGAGGAACCCACCCCTGCTGAAGTGATTGTTTGCTACGATGTACAGCTGAACTTGAAGCAGGTGGCAGATTATAATCTAAAACCCATCTTTATATGGCTTCATATACAAAAAAGATCTTGGTATGTCTTTATACAAAACCATGTGCAAGTAGGTTTTAAAGTTCTCCAGAAAAGGACTAGGGCATTTAAAGATCAAATGAAGCACCAGATGGACAAAAATAGAGAAAAGGGTTCTTACCACAACGGGCACAATGAAAGTCTGGGTCAGAAGATCGAATTTTAGCAATTTCCCAAGAATGCCAAAAGGTTTGTAACACTCGGTGCTAAAGTGCTGCTAAGCATCCAATATTATATCCTTGGATAAGAAGCTTCACTTTCCACCACTCTTCTTTGAAAGGCCTGACCCACCAGTAGGTGAGAAGTCACCTATGACTACCATCAAGCAAGCTTCAGCCCCGACCTTCAAGGGAAGCTCACGTTACCCATTCTCTAGTGACATTAATAATGCAGGCTGGGTCATGTTGTGCTCAAGAGTTTACTGCTAATTTGCTGTTCCATCCTTTTGTATGCTGGCTGAACGGGACTTTAATGGATGTAATGATGAGAGGGGGGAAACCTGAGAGCTGGATCCCAACCCAGCCATGCTGCCAGCTGCCTGGCTCAGGTGCTGGGCATGCCACCCCCTCTGCTTTGCCATAAGACGAGCCCTGGGTTTCCACAGGATCAGGGAAATTTGAGGATGTTCCCTCCTCCCACTAAAACATACACCTTTTGGTATCATTTATCCCAAGGACACCTTCTGCTCCACTCCAGTGAGTCTTCTGTTTACTAAAGGAGGGCCAAGTGGGAACCAGAATCCACATTGGGAGGGTCTCTGGGGAAAAATTCTGCTTGGTCATATCTGTTTGCAACTCTCAGGAGATGAGAAAAGTCCATTATAAAAGCTGCCTGGCTCGGTTGCAGCAGGTTCTTTCCAGGGTTTAGACTGAGACCAACCTGTTTTTAATGCTAGGAATGTGCCTTAGAAGTTAGCAGATAGCGTTGCATGGCGTAGTGTGCAAACTCTTAAGACAGGAAGTGGTCAGTTCAGATTTTAACTGAGTTATTAATGCGCTGCTAAATAGCCTTAGGCAACTCTCCTCTCAGTTTCAAAGCCTTTTTCCCCTGCTCTACTTGCAGAGGTCAGATCGGATATGGCCTCCTTATCTTTTTGGGTAGCTAATAGGAAGGAACTCAATTTAGCTAAATTGCTTAGATTTCTCTAACTTTCCTTACCATTTTCCCATAACTTGAAAGTTACCTCTATTATTCTCACCTCCTAAAAATGAATATTTTACAGATTTGATATGAGGATTACAGAGATGTGTGTGAGTAGAAGTACTTTGGATACTTGAAAAATGCTGCAGCTGCTGAGGCTATCCATTCAGTCAGGTCCGACCTTTGGTGATTCTATGGGCCAGGTCTCTCCACATCTTCCGATCTTGCACTACTTCTTTGAGTTTTTCTATGCTCTGGCTGGTGTCAGCTTTGATGGTGTCCAGCCATCGTGGTCTTTGATGGCCTGGTTTCCTTCTATTATTAAATCTTCCAAGCATAATTGTTTTCTCCAGTGAATTCCCCTGCATGACTTGGCCAAAATAAGTGAGACACAGTTTCATGATTTTGCCTTCCAGTGTTATGTACTCCAATACTTGCTTGTGAGTCACCTTTGTTGTCCACGGATGAAAAACGCTACTTAGTGCTAAATCATGAGACTGCTTTTACCCACACACAGTATACATTTCTTTCTTAGTTCCAACCCTTTCTTCCTCCCATCAAAAACAGAGGGTTTAAGGCAGGAGTTACAGCAGCCTCTTCTCACTTAGTCCCCTTGGGGTATGCTGAGCTACAGCTGTCATCATCCCTGGTCTTCTATTGGCTAACAGAGCTCCTTCTGTTGCTTGGAAAATTTGGAAGAAGTTTGCCAGTTACAGTGATGGAAACAGTACCCTCAATGTTGCACTAGCTACACTTAATGAACTTTGGCTCGAAAGAGAGAAGTCAGACTGAATCTGATTGCTGCTTGGTTCAAGTCCTTTGGGAAACTCTAAGGTAATAGGCTAGACTAAAAAGTTAGGAAAATATCTCAGAAGAAAGCAATAGAAACTCAATTCTCTATTATGGCCTAGAAAACCACATGGATGTATCCATGAAGTCATCCGCAGTCAAGTGTGACTTGAAAGAGGATTTCCCTTGCCTTTATATTAGTAGAAGTACTGTATAAAAGATTCATCTGCCACATGGAGGAAAATGAAATGGCAGGAAAATCAATTCAGTTTGCCTGAAGATAAAAATCTAGAAATCAGGAACAGGAATCTAAATGAACCATCCAGGTTTGAAGAAATTGTTTAGACATCCGTTCTTGTACAGCAGCTATACAGTTGTCTACATACATTACCAAGGGAAGCCATTTTAACTGCTATGGTTTCCTCTTAAGAATCTGCAGGGTCTAATTTCAAACACATCACCTGGCAAGAGTGGCCAAAGTGCAGCTCTGACTTTAAATCAACCCTACTGACTCCTGATCAGTTGGTTAGGCCAATTCAGAAAGTTAGTCTTAAGACCTGGACTGAATCTTTCAGATCTAAATTCTGCTTAGTAGATGACTTTCCAATCATAAAATCAAAAATAGAATCATGGATGTTTTGGGCAGTCAATTTAGTACAGGGCTGTCAAACTCCCAGCCTGTGGGCTGGATGCGTCACGCGCTGGCCACGTCCACGTCCGGTTTAGCGAAGGGAAAAAAGTCCCGATACGTCACGTGACGCCGCTGTGACAATGTGAGTTTGACACCCCTGATTTAGTAGATACTCAGCCATAATTTCTTTTAACCATAGTTTCTTGAACAGGTCATCATACTTGAATGTACATATACAAGTAAGCCATAAATCATGGTTTAAAACCTCAGTGGTTCACAAATCACATTAGTAATTAATTAAATAATAATTTATTAAATTTGTATGACACCTGACTCCCAACATTATGTCCAAAACAAACATGCCATATTATTTCTTGTGAGACTGTGAATCCAAACCCAGCCTGTGAAAGATTCTTGACAGATTCTTTAATCTATGGAGTAGGAAGCAAGTCAGTCTTGGAGATGATATCAATGGAGGATGTCTCCAATTCTAAGTGAGGGACAGAGTACTTGTATCCAATGTTCTCTCTAATTTTTTTTCAGTGTGCGCGGACATTAAAAATCACTGCGCGGCAGTTGGAAACTGCTGCACGCCGTTTTCTTGTCACGTGCTGTGACATTAAAAATCACTGAATGGCAGTTGGAAACTGCTGTGCGGCATTTTCTTGTCACGCGCGCGGCCGCGCAGCCGCGCAGCTTAGAGGGAACATTGCTTGTATCCCTCCAGATGTTGCTGAACTACAATTCCCACTATCCATGTTCCTTGGCTCAGAATGTTGTTTTAGTTCAACAGCATCAGGAGAATCATCCTTAAGTTCACAGCTGGAGAAAGTCCATTGTATTCTCATTGTAGGCTGCAATAGCTATTACAGCAGCCATAACTCTATTCATGTACCCTAGTAGTTGTAGATTTACAGTTATAACTTTTTAAAAAAAATTTTTTTATAATAGCAGCTTATTACCTGTTAGTTTTGGTTGTAAACATGGTTCGTTCTTAAGAGCTATATCTTGCAATATTTGCCTTAGATTTTTATTATTTATTTATTTTGTCAAGCATGTATATGATTACAGGTAAAGTATAAATATTAATGTGAATATATAATAAGTACAAACATAGTTTGAGTACAGTACATATTTTTCGAATACATGGGGACTTTAGGACAGGGACGGTAGGCACGCTGGTGCACTTATGCACGCCCCTTACAGACCTCTTAGGAATGGGGTGAGGTCAATGGTAGTCAGTTTAAGGTTAAAGATTTGGGGGTTTGGGGAAGAAACTACAGAGTCGGGTAATGTATTCCAGGCATTGACCACTCTGTTGCTGAAGTCGTATTTTTTGCAATCAAGTTTGGAGCGGTTAATAATATATTATTATATTTAGAGAGGAAGTGATTGCATGATGATAAGGGAAGAACACTCTTTAAAAACTGAATGTCAAACAATAATTTCTCAGATGGAATGCAGAGGAATATTTACAGTAAGTAGAAAGGCCTCGGCAAACCCTCCATTTTCTCAGAAAGTAGATTGTAGTCTACAAAGGCTTATGCCATAATTGTCTTTAAATTTGTCTGCAACAAACCGATCAAGCTGTAACTGTCTCGAAATGAATCATTTGATCTGCTATGACACAACCTCCTTGATCAGGTACCTATGGAACAACATTTAAACTTTCATACAACGAAAAGCCTTAAAATCATCAAGTTAGGACTGACCCCAATAAACAACCTGGATTAGTTTATTAGGTATTCCGGACTCTTACTAGTCCCTGTAAGCTATTACACCTGAGTACAATTAATGACCAAATGAAGCACTGTATGGCTTCTTCTTGTGCCATATCCGTCATCGGACATTGGCGATCATGTTGGTGATCCTATTTTTATCAACAGCCGCAGGAAAAAGTGCTGTTGAGTTTTGTCCAAACCAGTCCCTTAGATTTTGAAGCCATGATGTTCTTCTTCTGCCTGGACCTCGTTTGCCTTCAATCTTTCCTTGGAGGATTAAGTAAGTATGCTGTATTTTTCTGGGTGTTGCATCACATCTCCAAAATATTCTAACTTTCGCTTTTTTAAGGTTTTGATGATTTCCCTTGGCTTTCCCAGGCGACTTAGATCAAACCAAAATTTCTCTAGCCCAACATTATGTTTCAATAGCAGTCAGACCAAGTATTTGTGGGGAACCCACAAAAGAAGAGTGCAATAACATCTTTCTGATTGTGGTCCCCCAAAATTAGAATCTAGGAGTATGATTCCTCCAAGCCAATTATAGTTTGCACAGCCACTGATCGCTTGGTCCCACTTTAATTTATCACATTTCCTTTTCAAGACATCCAGATTGGTGACCATTTTATCTCTTATCGGATCTTGTCTTGATTGCACAAAAAGTAGTAGTGATTGTTCTCTCTGTTCCAAAAGCTAACAGTGTAAAGTGCACCCAAAGGTGCTTTTTCAAAAGGCTTTTTTTCCCCTTGAAGTGCAAAGTGCTGTTTCTGTCCACTCTTAAAAATGGCTCTTAAGTGAATACATTTAGTGCCCTCTAGTGTCTAAAAAAGAGAATGCCAGTTTCTTCTCACTTTCTTAAGTGTTTTCTTTCCTAGACCAATTGGGATGGCTCTGCAATTTCGTTTCCTTCCAGATAATCCTATAATTCCTTAATTGTAGGCTGGAATGTAAAATGTTCAGAAAGTAGCATCTGAGGGAAAGATCTTGCCTGAAATAGTGGAGGAAAAAATATAAGAGCAGCAGTAGTTCCTTGAACATGGTACCTTTCTCCCCTGCTGAGTCCTCTCCAGCTGTCCTCAAGTCAGCAGAAAACTAGATTGGCATTATCTTTGCTTATCCCTAGCCTCCTCCTGTTGCTTCTGTTAAAATCACTGCAGTCATCTACCTTCCCTCCAAATAGGTACGAAGTCTAACAGATTTCACGCTCCATGAGGCTGCTTTTGGATAGTGCCGGAATAAGGGAGAAAATAGTATCCATGGTGTCTTCAATAGCGCCTGATGAGTTCATTCTCCCAAATTATATGTAACTAGTATACACATACTTCCAAAAAGGGTTTGCAAAGATGGTGAGCCTGGTAAGGATGAACAAAATTCCATAATTAAGGAATGGAATTTCTGGAGAACTTTCTATTACCCCTCTGCAATATAATGACTCCCCTCTGGACTAGGCCATTCCTAGAGTGATGTGTCTGTTTCCAGAAGTAAATTTCCTAAATAGGAAGTGGTTCAAGATATTAAGGACATGGCGCTCTAGAACATTCTGCTTCCAAATCACTACTTTTTGTATTTATTGGCTTAGCACCATGATGGCGAACCTATGGCACTGTGATTTCTAAACCATTTTTTTTACGGCTTGGCATGCTGCATGAATCCAGACAATTGTAGCTTGTTTAAGAAACCGTAACTTAATACAATGTATGGACTCAGGCTACAAAACCATTTTTCTAATTTAACAATATCTAAGTCAGCAAAGTATTACCAGATTTAATCTCCAAAGTATGAAAGTGCACTTTTCATTGGGTATGCTTCCCCCTTCCCTGTAAATGCCATTTATTTCACAGATAAAATCATAACTGTTTTTGGCCTGTTACCATACACAAACAAGAGACAAAATGGCTATTTTAAATGCCTTTGTAGCCAGTGGGTGGCTGTTGAAGAACACATATTTTTAATTAATCTATAACCTTTCATGAATAGCCTATGAACTGCAATTTTGCTAAAGCCCACTTTCTGCTGTCTCATATGTATATGTGTATGTGTATGTGTATGTGTATGTGTATGTGTATGTGTATGTGTATGTGTATGTGTATGTGTATGTGTATGTGTATATGTATATGTATATGTATATTTATGTATGTATTCATATTTTAATCACTCCCCCTTTTCATAACTAACTGTGTTTTACACGTGTCTAGTTCTTGTTCTTTACTCATTTCTACCGCCTGCTCTATAATTAAAGATGTACCAGAAGATGGCTTCTTGACTCTTTCTAGTCTCCAATCCAGTGTTTTTCAATCTTGGCAACTTTAACCTGTGACGACTTCAGCTCCCAGAAATCCCCAGTCACCCAGGGGTGGATTCCAAGTTACCTCGCTGCCGGTTCGCTCCCTCCCGCGCCTTGTGGGCGCGCCTTGTGGGCGTGCCTTGTGGGCACGTGCGCGCTTTGCGTGCGTGCGCATGCGCAGTAACAAAAAATAAAAAAAAAATCCAAAAAACCCCCCAAAGCCGAAAAAAAGATGGCGACTGCATGCACAGTGCTGGAAGTCGGCTTCTGCGCATGCTCAGAAGGAAAAAAAATTTTAAAAAATAAAAAAAAATTAAAAAAAATTAAAAAAATTAAAAAAAAGATGGCGGCCCCCACGGACCGGCACCGACCTATCCGGTTTGGTGACATCATCGTGACATCACCAGCGGGCCACTACCAGTTCAGGAGAACCAGTCCGAACCGGGAGGAACCCACCCCTGCAGTCACCCATGCTGAAGAATTGTGGGAGTTGAAGTTTACACATCTCACAGTTGCCAGGGTTGAAAAACACTGTCCTACCTTACATCTGGGGTGAGGAATTTGTGGTTCTCCAATGTTGTTGAATTGCAATTCCCAGCAAACCTAGCCAGTTTGGCCAATAGTAAGAGATGTCCAGGCTGACATTTCAGTAGTAATATGTAATAAAATGCAGCTTGCTTACGCCAGCCTTCCATCACTTATGCCAGCCCTCCAACATGGCAGCCCTTCTTATACAGGTACTGTACCTGGCTGCTTCCCCCTCATTACCATAGACCAGGGCAGATAATAGCTGCTGTGCTGGTAACCTATCCCTTAGCATCCCAATTGTCTGCAAAATTGTGTATATTTTGGAATTTTGAACACAAAAGAGCCTAACAATCTAGCTTTTCATTAAAATTAGTATTATTAATATATGGCTAAATGGCAACTGTTCCCATTTTCTGTAACATATATACAAGCAAATAAATTTGTTTGATCTGCATATCTGTCATTAGGAACATCAGTCAATGTACTCCTGCAGACATTAGAGCTGAAATGGAGCTTTGGGTATTTCAAAATTATAAATTGTTCAAGTTCTTAGTTTTAGAAGGTTAAAATGTGATATCAAAAGTCAATTGCTTTTTACTCTTAAATAAGTGGAGCTGCAATAAAATCTTTCTGATACTGTCAAATAGAGTGTTGTTTCATATTAACTGTCAGGTACTATCATATGATGGTATTTGTCAAAGACTGTAAAATATTGATGGCTAGTGAAAAATCTTAGAGATAAATGTCTAGGCGCCAGATGACACAATTTCACCCCTGAGTAAATATTTGGAGAATGGTTGTTATCAATGTTAAAAAAACAATAATTTTCAGAATTGGGAAAGTGGATTTGTTCCAATATTTATTCCAATATGTTCTTCAGGATATGTACCCCATAAAAGCATCTTTCTTTTCATGTGTATAAGTTGAGGAGAATTTTTTTTCCCCCACATATACGTAGCTAGACAACCTATTGGGTCCTTCTTTCAGAGATATTTCCCTACATAAACAGAGACACAGAATGACCATGAACGGGCAAAAAAGCAGTGGTAGTGGGAATGACTTTCTGCCAGCTTCACCATTGACATTGCTCCTCCTCTTCCTCCCCCCCCCCAGAACTGCCTGTCAATTTGTGGAGGAGAAAGAGAACAAACATGGGGAAAACTGTACCCCTGTTCCCCATCTTGGCTTGTCCCCACGAGCCCTCTCATTCCAGGGTTCACCTGTCGACTGCCAGTACCCACAGCCAGACCTACTGCACCAGCAAGCATCTGAGTCACCTCCTCATCCTTCCCTCACAATGTTAAGAGATTTCAAATTTCAACCTCAGTTTCAAAACCGCCAATCACCACTTACCTGTTGGACCTTGTCAGCAGCTGATTGGGTGTAGGGGTTGGAAGGAGGTGGGAAAGATGGGAGTATGGCCCTCCCATCTTCCCTTGCACCACGCAACCTACAAGGTTTTGGGAAGTATATTGAATTAGCTATTTTGGGCAGAATACTCTGTTAACTAGTTTAGCTCATAATTGATGCCAATAAATAATTTGTTGATTCGTATATTAAATAATTATTGTTGTATAGGTACTGAATTTGGGTATTTGTAGTGGAATGTAGTCTGGAGTCCCAGGAGGGAGGGATTGCTTCCTAAAGGGCAAAGAGGCAGTGGAGCTTGGAAAATTTGGTAGGCAAGAAGAGGGTAAGAACATCCCCTCCCTAGCAGTTCGCAGAGTATATCTATTGTTATGCAGATAGTTGTTTAGTCTGGCAAGATTCTGTCTGTAGGTGAAGAGCAATAAAGGAAACTACTCTTAAGGAACTCTACCTGTCATTTTTGGTTCTTGGACCTGAAGGTATTCTTGTCCCATGTGACATTTCTCAAATAATATTTTAATAACACTAGTATTTTTCAAAAATTTAAACTCATTCACAAGCTATCTGCAGGGTAAATATGGAAGGAAAAAAAGTGAAAATCTTTTCAAATATTTAGTGTGAAAGCCATTGTGACCTCTCTTAATGAGAAGATTCAGATTTCATAGCCCACTTTTTGGGAGACAAAAAGCATGAAAAAAAACCCTCTATTAGCATGATTTATAAGATTCAGGTGCACCTTGGCTGAATCTCCAGGTTTCATTTCCAGTTTTTTTTATTACAGAATTGTCGATGCTTTCTTTACCATGCTATCTAAATATAACATTTCTGATGGATGTTGGGAATGTTCCCAGTTTCTCTATGTAAACTTTCTCTTGGGAGTCTGCAGTCTTTTATTGGCTTCCCTCCACCGATTCAGTATTCACCTGTGTGATTGGGCATGCAATCTCACCACTGCTGTAAGATAATGATGACATCACTAAAGCAGTATTATGACTTCATTGGAATGAGAACCAATGAGAAAAGGAGAGGATATCCAAAGTTGTATGCATAAATCAAGTCTTTGAAGGATAATAAAAACTATACAAAGCTCTCCTGATAGGATATTAGATACCTGCAAAAATGTGCAAATAATGGGAGACATTGAAAGAAAGATGTCTATGGAGATTCTCAGTCATCCAGGTCATGGTTGTCCCAAAGGTGCTTTTTTCAAGAGGCAACTGGACTTTCTGGGGGGTTTTTTGAAGACGTTTCGCTTTTCATCCAAGAAGCTTCTTCAGCTCTTGAAGAAGCTTCTTGGATGAGAAGCGAAATGCCTTCAAAGAAAAACCAGAAAGTCCAGTTGCCTCTTGAAAAAAAGCACCTTTGGGATTGAAAGAAAGAGTTTTTAAGCCTTGGTGATGATGATGGCTGGGAATTATTCCTACTTAGGAATTTCCAGTCCCTCTCGCTTAGCAGTCACACTTCAGTCAAAACTTTAACTGAAGTGTTAAAATGAGTGAGTAAATATTTTGAGCTGGTCTGTGATATCAAAGGAATGAATCATAATTGAACTAAAAAATAAATATATGAAGGAAGACACAGATTGGTCCAGAGAAAATTATGGCCGATGAAATTAATGAGATCTTCAAATGGAGAGGGAAAAGTCTGAAGGAAAAAAAAAGGTAAGAAACGAGTCACTGTATAAATGAGATGGAAAGAAGGATGGTTTTGTATGGAAAAAGTACACTAAATGGCGTTGGCAATTTCACTGTATTTTTGCTGGGTGACTTTGGGCCAGACATTCTCTCTCAGCCCAATCCACCTCACAGGGTTGTTGCTGTGGGGAAAATAGGAGTATTAGATAGATTCACAGCCTTGAGGTATTTATAAAAATAATAAAGGTGTTATAAAAATGCATAAATACAATTTCTCCTTTCTTATCTCATGCCTCTATTTATTTGGTTTACCATAGCGTACTCCTTTTCTGAACAATGTTGTTTGTCCTACAGGGAATGATGAAATGGGTAGGTATTTAAATATCTACGTCGCTTAGGATTACTCCCAGGCAAATGAGATGTATCTTACTTGGTACAGCAGCTAAGCAGCTTACTAAAGAAGGACACAGCCTTGAAAGGGTGGGAAAGGTATCCAGAATGCACACCTAAAGCAGGCAAAGTTGTTTTGTACCCAATGTGATTGCCCTCACTACATCGTGTTGTAGGTCCTTAAAGGAGCTGTAACTTTTCTTGGCTTACATGGAAGCTGCCCAGTCCCAGGAAAATGAGGTAACAAAAGAATGATGATACATGGATGGTCACAATCTATTGTTACCTCTTTAATTCGATATACATTTTCCAAGGCCCGCATCATTATGATTGGCTTCAGGAAAAGACCCACCTTCTTTTAAAGTGCAGTAGCTTTGCCCATTTTTTTTTAATCCAAATACTGTACCCCTCTAAAAAGAATCCTTCTCTTTCTGCTGTGTCATAGGAGGTTTAGGGTGCAAGGTTAACCTTCCATTTTATTCAATAGGGCCTACTTCCTGATAAATTTTTTTTTTAGAACTGCAGTTCTAGATTGACTATCTGGAATTATGGATAGCAAACAGAAATTAAAGGCAATTTTTTTTTTGGAGAGTCATTAATAAGAAATCAAAAAATGTATTACAGATGTCAAAATGTTAGCCCTGATGCTAGAATAATGGATTTGCTAAAATGGATTCTGCTGTGGCATAGATGATTACCGGTAAACATGAGTCTATCATTATTTTTCCCCAAAGAAAAAAATCTGCATTTCCAAGTTTTAGGGTTTCTTTTAAGATGCATCTGAGAAAATGATACATGCTTTTGACAAGATAAGAAGGAAATAGGTATGTTCATAATCAGGAAAATGTGTTAGAAAAAATGGCACCCAAGAAAACAGTGCTGAAAAGTTTTTGTACGATTACCTGATTTGCTACTCTGACCTTAACTTTCATCTCCCAATTTGGTTCAATATTTGCACAGCTCCAATACTCAGGTCATGAAAATGACACCAAAATAGTTTCCAGCAAGTTGCCCTACTCTTGTAATAAAATGGCAACCTTATTCTCTAGAAGGAGGTTAGCAAGGAAGTCTGGGTGCCTTGATTAAGGAACTTAACCTATGGAGAAGTAAGGTTTATTTATTTTATTTATTTAGTTTGTCAAACATATACGAGATAACAGGTATAAATATAAACATGGACATGAGCACAGGAAATGAGTACAAATAAATGGGGACAGTAGGACAGGAATGGTAGGCACGCTGGTGCACTTATGCACGCCCCCTTACAGACCTCTTAGGAATGGGGTGAGGTCCATGGTAGACAGTTTAAGGTTAAAGCTATGGGGGTTTGAGGATGTAACAACAGAGTCAGGTAGTGCATTCCAGGCATTGATCACTCTGTTGCTGAAGTCGTATTTTCTGCAATCGAGATTGAAGTGGTTTACCTTGAGTTTGTATCGATTGTTTGCCAGTGTATTATTGCGGTTGAAGCTGAAGTAGTCATTAACGGGTAGGACGTTGTAGGAGNTGGATTCCAGGCAGACGAGCTGTATTCGAGAATTGGTCTGGCAAAGGTTTTGTATGCCCTGGTTTGTAGTACAATGTTACCGGAGTAGAAGCTTCGCAAAATTAGGTTAACAACTCTTAATGCCTTTTTGGCAATGCTGTTACAGTGAGCTCTGGGGCTTAAATCATTTGAGATGAGTACTCCTAGGTCCTTGACAGAGTGAGGGTCGTCTACGAGGTCATATCCGCCCAGCTTGTATTTGGTGTTATGGTTTTTGTTTCCAATGTGTAGGACAGAGCATTTGTTGGTTGAGATTTGGAGTTGCCATTTGTTCGACCATTCTGACACATAGTCAAGGTCGCTTTGTAGGGCAGCAGCATTGTAGAAGGTTCTTTACAGCCCTATCCGTGACATTCTTGCTCAACTGGGAGCATTAGGAAATAGAGTATTTAGGTAACTTTCCCAAACAGCTATCAATCTCTAAAGGTGTGCAGAATTGATATGTTCTGATAAAACAGTCAAAGCCATAGTAGAAGGTATTTGCATTGGAATGTTTCCAGATCATGAATTCTCTTTGAACAAGAACCATGGATCTCCACAGACTTGAACGCTGGGCCCTATCTAACAAAATGAAATTTAATGTAGAGAAAAATAAGGTTTTACACTTAAGCAAGAAAAATCAAATGTACAGGTACAGATTAGGTGAAACTGGCCTCAATAGCAATAACTGTGAGAGGGATCTTGGACTCTTAGTGGGCAATCACTTAAATATGTGTCAGCAGTGTGCAGCAGCAGCCAAAAAAGCCAACACAATCCTAGGTTGCACTAGTAGAGGGATAGAATCAAGATCACATGATGTGTTAATACCACTTTATAATGCCGTAGTAAGACCACACATAGAATAACTGCATCAGTTTTGGTCACCATATTGCTACAAAGATGATTAGGGATCTGAAAAAACATATGAAGTACGGTTGCAGGAATTGGGTTTGTCTAAGTCTAGTGAAAAGAAGGACTTGGGGTGACATGATAGCAGTGTTCCAATATCTGAGAGGCTGCCACAGAGAAAATAGGGCTCAGCCTATTTTTCAAAGCATCAGAAGGTGAGACAAGAAACAACGGATGGAAACTAATCAAGGAGAGAAGCAACCTAGAAGTAAGGAGAGATTTCCCAACAGTGAGAACAATTAACCAGTGAAACAGCTTGCCTTCAGAAGTTGTGGGGACTCCATCACTGGAGGTCTTTCAGAAAAGACTGGACAACCATTTGTTTGAAATGGTATAGGGTCTCCTGCTTGAGCAGGGGTTTGGACTAGAAGACCTCCAAGGTCCCTTCCAACTCTGTTATTCTATTAAGTCATTGTGAAGAAGCCAGAACTTTTGCAATTCTTTGGTCATGTGAGGAGTAAAACAATTCAGCCTCCAGGCAAAATCCATCCCTTCCTGTTTTATTTTGTTTCTGGTGTCTGTCTGCCACATTCTCTTCCCCATATTTTTCTTTGGTAAAGTTGTAATACTTGTGCCTCGGGGGAAGAAATTCTCTACAAAAAGAGTAGTATGTCATATTTCTGAATGATCTTTCTCTCTCTCGTATTCTCTTTGTTTCTTTAAGGCTATCTTTCTCCTGTAAGTCAGTGTAGCAACATTCCCAACATATCCCTCCTTTACTTTTTTCTTGAGATACATTGTGTCTGTCTGTCTGTCTGTCTGTCTGCTGTCTGTCTGTCTGTCTGTCTGTCATCTATCTCTCATCTATCTCTCATCTATCTATCTATCTATATCTATCTATCTATCTCAGGGGTGTCAAACCAGGGGTGGGTTCCACTTACCTTCCTTACCGGTTCACATTGCGACGGAAGTGCGCGTTTTGCACGCCTACATCACGTTGGGGAAATGACCCCCTGTGCATGCGCAGAAGCCTCTGCGCATGCGCAGAGGGTTCTTTGCCAGCTGCAGTGACCGGAGGACCGGTTTGGGGGCGTGGACAGCCAGCCATCAATGCCGGTTCGGCGAGCGGGTGCAAATTTCCGCCACCGGTACGGGCGAATCAGTCTAACCAACAGCAACCCACCACTGTGTCAAACTCACGGCCCACAGGCCAGACGCATCACATGTTGGCCATGCCCACCCATTTTAGCGAAGGGGAAAGAAGTCGCGATACGTCACGTGACAACAACGTGATGCCGCGAGTTTGACACCCCTGATCTATATCTTCTGCCTTTATTTTTTTTTATAAATAACTCAAGTCAATGAACATATCTAATACTCCTTCTTCCTCCCGTTTTCTTCATAACAACAGCCCTGTGAGGTGAATTGAGCTGAGAAAGAGTGATTGTCCCAAGGGCACCCACCTAGCTTTCATGGCCTGGGCAGGACTAAAATTTACAGTATCTGGGTTCTAGCCTGGTGCCTTAACTGGCAGACCAAACGGTTCTGATATGAAAGTGGCAAAGGACACTCGGGCCTGTGTTAAATTTCTCAGTTTAGTAAGACAGCTCTGAGTCAAAGAAACTCTGGTGAATATCTTTTTCCGGAGTCAAAGAAACTGTGGTGAATAGCTTTTTCTGAGCCAAAACACATGCTTAGTCTTTGAAGAGCCTTTTTGGCTCACATCCAGGCAGTCATGACAAAATTTGATTTGTTCTCTTCTGCATTTAATTACAATTAATTATAGCATTTTCCCCCATGCCACACAGTTACTATTCGCTGGTTATTTGTTCAGACATGTTACAAATTAATAGCAACTTTCACCAGTCTCTAAAGGCTTCCACCTTTGGCCTCAGGCCCTGCACCTCTGCTTTAGCAGAACAGTTGCTAATCAGCCTAACAGTGATAAAGCGACCAATGAGGAAATGTCATCCTAAAATATACCTAAGTCTCTAACTTGAGCTGACATTTGCCGTGCTACTACAGGTAGTCCTTGCTTAACATTCATTAACTCAGTGGCCATTTGAATTTACGATGGTGCTGAACAAAGGGACAAAAGACTGGTGCTTGCTGTCACGTAAACAAATTCCCAGCCCACTCAGGGCCACCCATATTTTATGATTGCCTTTTAACTGACCACTTAACCACTTCCACCAGCTGCCCACCACCACCTGACCCTGCCCATAGTCACCCCAACTGCCACACTGTGCACCACCACTGTACCAGCCAGAGTGTTAGGATATGTAGCTGGAACAGTAATGTGTACAAGAGTGCTGGCTCCTGCATAAGGCAGGCAATCTACACTATAATTGGTTCCTGTGGGTGTAAAGGGAGAGTAAAGGGGGAGTTTCCCTTTTCCCAGGGGTGAAATGCTCCTGGTTCACTCTTACCTGTCGGTCGCCATAGAGCCAGTCGCCAAGGTAGCGTGAGGCGCCGCCCACCTGCCTGGACGCCGCCCGGACGCCGCCATTTGGGTTCTTTTACCCTCTGCGCATGCGCAAAGCGTTCTGTGCATTCGCAGAGGGTAAAAGAACCCAAATGGCAGTGTCCAGGTGGGTGGGCGGCACCTCGCACTACCTTGGCGACCGGCTCTACGGTGACCGACAGGTACGAGCGAACCGGGAGCATTTCACCCCTGCCTTTTCCCCACCGTTTTCTTCTGCGTGCTCTGTATACTGTCTGATGCTTTACCTCATGATGTTCCTGTGTTCCTGACTATTTTGTCTGCTGTAAATTTACAGTGCATTCAGAAAGTATTCGGACTCCCTTCACTTTTGCCAATGTTGTTATGCTGCAGCCTGTTTCTGCAGTTGTTGGAATTCATTTTTTCCCCTCATTAATCTACACTCAGTACCCTATAATGACAAAGTGAAAACAGAATTTTAGAAATGTCTGTAAATTTATTAAAAAGGGGGGGGGAATGAAATAAGTATTGGCATAAGTATTCAGAGCCTTCACTCAGTACTTTGTTGAAGCATCTTTGGCAGCAATTACAGCCTCGAGTCTTTTTGGGTATGACACCACAAGCTTTGCAAACCTGGATTTTCTGTGATTCTTCCTTGCAAATCCTCTCAAACTCAGTCAGGTTGGAGGGCGACCGTCGGTGAACAGCCATTTTCAGGTCCCTCTAGAGATGTTCAATAGTGTTCAAGTCAGGGCTCTGGCTGGGCCACTCTAGGACATTCACAGAGTTGTCCCTAAGCCACTCCTGTGTTGTCTTGACTGTGTGCTTAGGATTGGTGTCATGTTGGAAAGTGAACCTTTGGCCCAGTCTGAGGTCCTGAGAGCTGTGGAACAGGTTTTCATTGAGGATATTCCTGTATTTGGCTCCATTCAGCTTTCCCTCAACCCTGACCAGTTTCGCAGTCCCTGCTGCTGAAAAACACCACCACAGCATGATCACCATGTGGCGCCATCACCATACTTCACTATTGGGATGATATTGGGCAGGTGATGAGTGGTGCCTGGTTTCTTCCAGACATAACGTTTAGAATTGAGGCCAAACAGTTCAATCTTGGTTTCATCAGACCAGAGAATATTATTCCTCACAGTCTGAGAGTCCTTCAGGTGCTTTTTTTTTTGCAAATTCCAAGCAGCCTTTCATGTGTTTTGCACTGAGGAGAGGCTTCCATCCAGCCACCCTGCCATAAAGCCCAGATTGGTGAAGGGCTGGAGTGATGGTTGTCCTTCTGGAACTCTGTCCCATCTCCACACAGAATCTCTGGAGCTCAGTCAGAGTGACCATCGGGTTCTTGGTCACTGTTCTGTCCTTGCTACATGTTACTCTGTGGGCGGCTTGACATGCAGCTAAACCCACCTATCCTCCAATAGACTAGACCCGTGAAGGCGAACCTATGGCACGCGTGCCACAGGTGGCATGCAGAGCACTCTTTGCAGGCATGCCAGCCATCACCCCAGCCCAGCTCCACCGCGCATGCGCATGCGCCTCCCGCCGGCCAGCTGGTCTTCGGGTCTCTGCCGCGCATGCGTGGGGGCGGGGCACATTCAAGGGATGTGCACGAGCATGTGCAGGGGGGCGGGGTGCATGCAAGGGGGGTGCTCGCATTGCATTTTGGGGCCTTGCACGGTGCCGCCGTGCCCCCTTTTGGCTTCCAGGTTGGTGCAGGAGGCCTTCCAGGACCAAAATGGGGTGCGGAGGGCTTCAAGAGAAATAAATTCCTGATGCTGGGTTCAGGGTTACAGGGGGCTGGGAGGTCAAACTTTTTTTCAACCCAGATGCTAACATGGACTCTAGGATAAGATTTGGGGTTGAATTTCATCCTTAAAATGGTGCTGGTTGCTGTTCTTAAAAATTGACCCTTTCTGGTACCCTGCAAAGAAAATCCTTGATGCCAGGGTCAGGGACACGGGAAGTCGGGAGGCCAATTTTTTTTAACCCAAATGCTAAAACGGACGCTGAGACAAGATTTGGGGTGGAATTTATTTTAATCATTGAAAATGGTGGTGGTTGCTGTTTTTAAAAATCGACCATCTCTGCTGCCCTGTGAAGAAAATTCCTAATGCTGTGGTCAGCGACGCAGGGGGCTGGGCAGCCAAAAAAAAAATGTTCAACCGAAATGCTAAAACATATGCTGGGACAAGATTCTGGGTTGAATTTGATGCTTAAAAATGGTGGTGGTTGCTTTTTTAAAAAATAAACCATATTTGATCCCTGGCAAAGAAAATTCCTGATGCCAGGATCAGGGACACGAGGCTCCAGGAGGTCAAAAATTTTTTCAACTCAAATGCTAAAATGGACCCCGGGTCCAGAAAAGTACCTCTAAAGCAGTGGTGAAATCCAAATTTTTTTACTACCGGTTCTGAGGGTGTGGCTTGGTGGGCTTGGTGTGGCTTGGTGGGCGTGGCTTGGTGGGCATGGCAGGGAAAGGATACTGCAAAATCTTCCCCACTCCAGGGGAAAGATACTGCAAAATCCCCATTCCCTCCCCACTCCTGAGGGAAGGATATTGCAAAATCCCCATTCCCTCCCCACTCCTGAGGGAAGGATATTGCAAAATCTCCATTCCCACCCCACTCTGGGGCCAGCCAGAGGTGGTATTTGCCGGTTCTCCGAACTACTCAAAATTTCCGCTACTGGTTCTCCAGAACCTGCTGGATTTCACCCCTGCTCTAAAGCATGGGTGTCCAACCTTTTGGCTTCCCTGAGCTGTATTGAGTGAAGAGGAATTGTCTTCGACCGCATATAAAGTATATAATATGGTTTTATAGTACCGTAAAGTTTACATAAAGATTGTTAAAGTTTACAATCTTGTGGGGCCACATTATTAGCTGTCCGGGGCTGAATGATGCCTGCAGGCTGCAGGTTGGACATGCCTACTTCAAAACTTGCTTTTCAGAAGACTGACACAGATCTTCACCCTGTTTTTCTTTTCCTGCCAATGGTGCTTTAATATCAGAATGTCCAGCTGTAGTTAAAAGCATAGAAAGAGGTCTCAAGTGCTATTAATCTTAGCCTTGAATGGGATTAATATTAATGAGTACAAGAAAGAAAAAGAAGTTTGCTTTCATAACAGTCAATGAATAGAGAGAGTATTTAGAACTTTTAAACAAATATTTTTGATGAATTTTTCTACGGGCAATTTATCATCTAAAACTGAACCTCTCCAACAGCTTTCTCGGTACCTGATGTCCTCTAGATACATTGGGACTATAGTTCCCGGAATTCCCAACCAATATGGTAACTTCTGAGTTGTGTATTCTAACTCATCTGAAAAGTTATGGGTTCAAGGTTGCCCTCTATTATTAGAGTTACATTAAATGCTGAGTCCACAACTGTATCCTTCTGGTAAGTGGTTCTCAGTGAAATCTAGCATTAAAGTTAGAAAGCAGAACGACGAGGTTATACAGCCAATTTTACTAAAGCAGTTCTTTGTTTTTTTGAATCTGAGCAAAGAGCCAATTTTTCTTATCTGTTTGAATCTTAATCCTTTAACAACAGCAAGGGCTGCAGGCCTTAACAACCAACCATCTTCATACTCTAATGAAAAACAACAGTTCCTTTATTTATTGAATCCCCATTGGTAATAGCATACCTGTAGTAGATCCAGCTATTTTTCTACCATATAAAAGTGCATTTGTTCTCTTTGGACACATTTCTTAACAAAGAGTTGCAATCACTCTCCATTTTTCTGGAGGACCCCAAAAAAACTTTTGTTTTAATGGGTTACCGTATTTGTATTGATATTTACCACTTTAAAAATTAAAATGGGTGCATTTATTGCTGCTCACATCTCATAATCATTTGATAAGATCTTAATTTTCAACATATTGTATGCTGGCAAACCATTTTGATTTTGAGAGTCCTGAGAGGGTCTTGGGTGACCCCCCCTCAGGGGTCCTAAGGCCATACTTTGAGAAAGCCTGATCTAGGGAATCAAAATTATGACAAGAATGCCAATCTAGAGCACATTCCAGCTATTTCTTCTATGTGTACAGCCATTTGAGATGTGCCAGGTCAAGAAACAGACAATGCAGGAATACAACGTAATATGTTACATTGACAAAATATTGCTCCCAAACATTCACAGCCTCTTTTTAAGGACAATAAATGTTCGGAATCTCTTTCTCAACCATTTCACTTCTCCCACCCACTTCTCAAGGCCAGTCCAAATTCCTTTACAGTCTGGTAAGCTATCACTTCTTTGGTTAATGTTTAGATGTAATGATGATCAATGCTTCATTTCACCAAAGTGCGTCCATCTAGAGAAAGAAATGAAAAAGACACACAGAGAAAGTATGGCTAGAACAAATCAGTATATATGGTTGGTGTAGTTTATTTCCAGCTACTTCTCTCCCTCCCTCCCTCCCTCCCTCCCTCCCTCTCTGATGCATCCCCGCACCCAGCGGCCCAGCAGGCCCTGCCTTCCATTCCATTCCCCTCCCCCCCTCTTTCTCTCCCCCCCCTCTCTCCCCCCCCTCTCTGTGCTTCTTGGTGGATCACAGCAATACATGACAAAACGTGAGCTAGCACAGCACAGTCTATTGCACACTAGCTGACTACCTTTTTGTCTATAGAGTTATGCAAACTCAGTGGTTGTAGTTAATTTACATTGTGTTATACAAATGCAAGGAACTTGGATCAATTCAGTCAATCCATGGATAGCTGTGTTTGAAAACAAAGACATAGATTTAATGAAGTCCTAATATCTATATGCACTTTGTCCACTGATAAATTTTATGAAAAGGCATGAATTGCTACCTACTCCATCAGAGACATAGAGTGACTAGAAGAGTGTTTCTCAGACATAGCAGCTTGAAGTTGTGTGGACTTCAACTCTCAGAATTCCCAAGCCAACACCGGGCTAGACTGGATGCAGGGTTAAATTGGGATGACACAGGAAGGGGAAAACAGGCTGGTTATACAAATGCAGGATACATGTGAAACAAATTTCAAGTACTGTATCTTATCAATTAAAAAATCATGATGTGCTAGAATCCATTGTGTTTGTTGAGTCTTTTTCAAATTGCATGAAATCTTCTGAAGTATCTGAATTCAGCAGTCTCTCACCCAGTTACAGAATTACAGAATAATGGACTTGGAAGGAATCTTGGAAATCTTCTAATCTAGAGGCCCCCAACCTTTTGGGCACCAGGGACCAGTTCCGTGGATGGGGCTTTGCTTATTTGTGTGGCCCGGTTTCTGGCATGCCGCAGCCCGGTGCTGGTCCACAAACCCTGTTCTAGTCCAACCCCTGCTCAAGGAAGAGACCCTATCATTCTGGACCAATAATTGTCCAATCTCTTCTTAGAAACCTCCAGTGATGGAGCACTCACAGCTTCTGAAGGCAATTGTTTTCACTGACAGGAAATTTCTGCTTAATTCTAGGTTGGAATTAGTTGTGCTGTTAAAGTCTCCTGTTTCTAAGGTGGTCACTTTGAAGTCTGCAGCAGAGTATCCTGGGAAGTTGAAATATCCTGATATTACTTTGTCCTTCTTAGGAGCCTTAATGTCAAACGTCTGTCCATTCATTCTTTTAGGCAAATTTTGTTCCATTTGTCTTATGTAGAATCCACAGGGGTATTCCTAGCAGGGAATGGCATATATTACATCGGAGCAGGGGTGGGTTCTGGCTTACCTCGCTGCCGGTTTGCTTCCTCACGCACCCCGTGCACGCGCGCATGCGCAGTGCTAAAAACCCAACTTCTGTGCATGTGCAGAAGCAAAAAACAGCTTCTGTGTGTGTGCAGAAGCAAAAAACAAGATGGCGCCGGTTTGGGGGCATGTCCAGCTGGCCATCGCTGCCAGTTCGGCGAGCGGGGGAAAATTCCCACTACCGGTTTTAAAGAACCGGTCCGAACTGGCAGGAACCCACCTCTGCATCAGAGGAAAAGTATGTGAAGGCACCTCTGATCTTGTATGTTTACTTGTTTGGGCCTGTGATGGTGCTGAACTTGTAGGAGTGTGTGTGGATAGATATTTAGTTTGTTGTGAGGTTGGTTCCCAAGTTAACATTTTTGTCTTGATATTGATGAGCCGCAGTTGCGCAGTGGTTAGAGTGCAGTACTGCAGGCTACTTCTGCTGATCATCGGCTGCTAGCAGTTTGGCAGATCGAATCTCACCAGGCTCAAGGCTGACTCAGCCTTCCATCCTTCCGAGGTGGGTAAAATGAGGACACAGATTGTTGGGGGCAATGTGCTGACTCTGTAAATCACAGTGTAAAGCACTGTGAAGCGGTGTATAAGTCTAACTGCTATTGCTATTGCTATTGCTATTTCTTGTTGCTTCTGAAAATCTGCTTCAGGTTGGATTGCTGTCTGGGTGCAAGAATGGGCTTGCCACAGAGGTGAAATGCTCCTGGTTTGGACTGGTTCATGTGTACCGGTAGCGGCTGCTACCAGTGGTTCGCTGAGCCGGTAGCAATGGCTGGCTGGCCACGCCCCTGAACCAGTCTGCCGCTCGCTGCTCACTCGCCCTGTCCCGCCAGTCTCTGCTCTGCAGCTTGTCTGCCTGAAGTGCTGCGCCCCTGATCTGCCTGCCAGGTAAGCCTGCTAAGTCGTGGCCTACCTAGCTGCCCCTGCCCCCCCACCATCCCAGCCTGCCTTCCCTACTCCATTCCCCGTGGCCCGCAACCCCGACATGCTTTCTTGCCTTCCATGCGGTGTCCCCGTGGCCAGCTTGCAAAGGCAGGCAAGCGGAAGGCCACCTGGAAGACAGGCAAGCATGTCGGGGCAGCGGGGAAGGGAGATAGCAGCCTACTCCCTTCCCCGCAGCCCTGATATGTTTTCCTGCCTTCCACGCGGCCTTCCCAGTGTCCCCGTAGCCAGGTTGCGAAGGCAGGCAAGCGGAAGGCCATGTGGAAGGCAGGAAAGCATGTCGTGGTGGCGGGGAAGGGAGGTAGCAGCCTTCCCGGTTTCCCTGTAGCCCGCTTGTGAAGGCAGGCAAGCGGAAGGCCACGTGGAAGACAGGAAAGCATGTCGGGGCAGCGGGGAAGGGAGGTAGCAGCCTACTCCCTTCCCCGCAGCTCCAACATGCTTGGCAGCCTTCCATGCGGCCTTCCTGGCGGTCCCCCATGCCCGCTTGCCTTCCGAGGTCAGCGCCTAGCCCAGCCCGGCCAGTGAGTGGGCGGGCGGCCCTTGGTGGAAACGCAGACACTGAGAGGGGCAGCGGTGGCAGCGGTGGTGCTCCAGGAGAGCCAGCGGACATCCCGGGGCTGCTGCACATGCACCCACCCCGTTTCTGCAAAGGCAGAGCCCCCCTGCAGGGCGATCCAAAGAGGGGAGGGGGATGCTGCAGAAAAGACCGCCTTCCACCCGGGCCCGCGTGTCTCCCATGCCAGCTCCGTGAGGCTTGGGGCTCCGAAGCAGGCCACTGGCTTCCCACCCGGCCACCTGCCTGCTCTCTTTGACTGCTGGCGCCACTCGGGGAACTCGGCTTGCGGAGTCCAGTGCTCCGGGGGAAGGAGGCTCAGCCACGGCGCCGCTTCCCACCGGCGAAGAAGCGGGGCGAGAGGGGTGGAAGCTGCCGGAGCTGTGTGGGGAGAGGGCCAGGGCAGGCCCGGCCATGCCACCGTGGAGCTTTCCCTTCGGCCTGGGCGGTGGCACTTACCCGGGTGGGTCAGTGTGGGTAGCCCTTCATCTTCGCCAGGTCGCCCCACTTGTAGTCGCGCGGCCGGCCGGACATGGCGTGGGCAGAGTGGCCGATGCAGCCACCGCTGAGGCCACCCTGGCTAAGCGATCACCCCGCCTCCCCATCAACAGACGCGCCGGGGCCACCTTGCCTGCCTTCGCCACCTCCGTGTGCTGCATGTGGAAGGGGCCGCCGCCGCTGCTCTCGCCACCCTCCCTACCCGCCTGGCTGCCCGAAGCAACCCCGCCGCTGTTCACTTTTGTTTCGCGGCGGGAGAAGGAAGAAAGCTGAGGGAGAAGTTGGGGAAGGAGGAGGAGGTGGAGGGTCCTGCGGTTACCGGCACAGCCGCCACCACTGAGAAGCGGGGAAGTGGCCTTATAGTGGTCCGACCCGGCTTTCAGGCTGGTGGGCCATGGGAAGTCAAAGCGCTGAGGGAAAGGGGGATTGCGAGGGGGAGCCGCCCTCTCCGCGCCGAATTGGGACCATTCGGGGTAGTCCTAGGAATTGGGTGAGCCGAACCGCAGCTTCTTGCCTTCTTAGCTCATGGAACGGCCGTTTTCTGCAGGAGGACGACTGCAGCGGGGGTCTACCAGCCGAAGTACAGCTTCCCCCCTTTTTTCCTTTTAAATGAAAAATCGTTGCGACGCTGTCTAGTGTTTTGTGCTGTCCTGTGTCTTGTTCCAGCTTCATTGCTTTGATTTTGTGAAATGAAATCTGAAATATCAATAGTCTTGCAGATGGGTTTTTTTTTCTGGTGGTTAAGCTTTTAGTTTGGATTCATCTTCCAAATTCATTTAGAATTACTATCTTTTATATAGCTGACGATGTTAACAGTATCTGTTAACAGCCCGTGCAGCTGGCACGGGAGGCACGGGTGGAAGGCTGCCTTTTCTATAGCATCCCCCTCCCCTCTTTGGATCACCCTGCGGGGGGGGGCTCTGTCTTTGTAGAAACGGAGCGGGCAGTTTGTATGGAGGATTGGGGGGGGATGCGCGGCCCTCCGGGATGGAGAGCGGGGCAAGAGAAGGCTCTGAGGTTCGCTTGGGCAGTCAAACCAGATGGCGGAGGGAAACTCAAAGCGTTGGGGGCTTCAGAAGGGCAGAATGTGCTTCAGAATGTGCAGCTCCTGGCTCTAACAGTGAGTGATGTGAGTGATGTCAAGTTGGCCATGCCAAACCGGTCACATGACCCCCCCACCAAGCCACACCCACCAAGCCACGCCCACAGAACTGGTAGGGAAAATTTTTACATTTCACCACTGGCTTGCCACCCAATGCTTAAGAAAATGCAGTATCATGATGAAGTATGGGGTGTAGTTTATTAATAATGCATTTGATTGGTTTTGTACCGTGAGCTATAGGTGACAATTATTGAGGTTCTGTCTGTATTTTAATAGGTCCTCTCTGGGAATTAATCTGGCTCTATTGATTCGTGCATTGATCTTGTAGGGTAAGTAGTTCACTCTCCTGAATGCCTGGCTTAATTCTACCAGTTGAGCATCTTTGTCAAGTGATTAGAACAAATGTGATTGTATCATTATAGCCTGGCTATAGTTGATAGATTTAGGGGATTGTTCTGGGTGGAAAGGGAAGCATGGGTATGCATGGCAATCTGTAGGTTTTCTTTATAACATGGTGCTTTTGGGTCCATTCAGAGGTGGGATTCAGCAGGTTCTGACCAGTTCTGGAGAACTGGTAGTGGAAATTTTGAGTAGTTCGGAGAACCGGTAAATACCACCTCTGACTGGCTCCACCCCCATCTATTCTCTGCCTCCCGAGTCCCAGCTGATCATCCCAACCTGCCTCCCCTACTCCCTTCCCCACGGCCTGCAGCCCTGCCATGCTAGCCTGCCTTCCACGCGGCCTTTCCAGCGTCCCCATGGCCAGCTTGTGAAGGCAGGCAAGCGGAAGGCTGCATGGAAGGCAGGCAAGCATGTCGGGACCACAGGGAAAGGAGCTAGCAGCCTTCTCCCTTCCCCACAGCCCTGCCATGCTTGCCTGCCTTCCACGTGGCCACTCTGGGAACTCAGCCCATGGAGTTGCTTCCCACCGGCGAAGAAGCAGAGCGAGAGGTGCAGAAGCTGCCGGCTGGGCGGCAGCCCCCCACGTGGGGAGAGAGCCCTCCCTCCCTGCCTGGCTGCAGACATCCACCTGCCCTCCCGGAGCACCCTCCCTCCCTGCCTGGCTCTCGCAGCCCTCTTGCAGCCCTCCCTCCCTGCCTGGCTGCAGACATCCACCTGCCCTCCCGGAACACCGCCATTCGCTTCCTTCCTTCTCCCGCCGTGAAACAAAAGTGAACGGCGGCGGTGGTGCCGGTCGTTAAGTGTGAAAAATGGTCATAAGTCACTTTCTTCACTGAAATTGTAACTTCGAACAGTCACTAAACTGTTCAAAGTTACAATGGCAGTGAAAAAAGTGACTTATGCCATTTTTCACACTTAATGATCAATGGTCGTTAAGTGTGAAAAATGGTCATAAGTCACTTTTTCACCACATTTTACAAGTTGGCCACTCCCACCCGGTCACACGACCACCAAGCCACTCCCACCCAGTCACATGGCCATCATGCCACTCCCACCCAGTCACATGGCCGTCAAGCCACTCCCACCCGGTCACATGGCCGTCAAGCCACTTCCACAAAATTAAGCCACGCCCACAGAGTGGTAGTAAAAAAATTTGGAACCAACCCCTGGGCAGAACGTGCTTCAGAATGTGCAGCTCCTGGCTCTAACAGTGAGTGACGTGAGTGACGTCAAGTTGGCCACGCCCACCCACTCACATGACCACCAAGCCACGCTCACCAAACCACGCCCATAGAACCAGTAGGGAGAATTTTTAGATTTCACCACTGGATCAATGGTGTTTGCAAAGTGAAGAAGGTAATAAATGTCAAGAGGGCAGCCATAACCAATCAAAACTCTCAAAGCCCTACCCCTTTGATACATGAGTTTATTTATTTATTTATATTGAGTTTATTTATTTATATTTATATATTTATATCCTGCCTTTATTATTATTTTTTTATAAATACCGGTAACTCAAGGTGGTGAACTTTACTTAATACTGCTTCCTCTTCCTGTTTTCCCCACAACAACAACCCTGTGATGTGGATTGAGTTGAGAGCATGACAGGCCTAAAGTCACTCAGCTGGCTTTCATGCCTAAGGCAGAACTAGAATTCATGGTCTCCCGGTTTCTATCTTGGTGCCTTAACCATTACATCAAAGTGGCTCTGTTAAATTCACATGCGTGCACAAAAGGATGGAACTTTGATCACATGGTCCGAGCCACCATTTTGACATGTTTCGAACCCCTGCAGATGCCAGTGATATCTTTTTTCCCTTCGGTTTTATTATTATTTTAAATAATTTTTATTGAACATTTTCTAAAAAAGACCTTTTACAATCTGCTTTTTTACAACCTTTTTATATCGATTTGCATCGATTTTACATTTGTCCCTCTTTTTCAATTTACATTTTATTATACATATAATTTCATCATTATGTATATTACTATTATACTACAAAATATTACAGTCATTCCTTATATGTCGATTCCATTTCTCCGAATTCATTGCTCATTTCTAACTTCTATACCTTCTTTGAAATTGATCTTTCTTAACCTTTACACCTGTCATCTAGCCATTTATACCATTCGTTCCATATCTTACAATATTCTGATTCTTCTTTATCATTTATTTCTTTTGTGAGTCTGTCCATCTCTGCACACTCTAGGATTTTCCTCATCACGCATTCCTCCGACGGTATATTGTTGTTCTTCCAATTTTGTGCATATACTATTCTTGCTGCTATTATAATATGTAAAATTAAATATTGCGTTTTTTTGTCCTGGTTCCCTGTAAGTATTCCTAATAAAAATAATTCCAGTTTCATATCTATTTGTTGGTTTGTTATCTCTTCGATCCATTTTCTTAACCTATTCCAGTATTGCTTTGCTTTTTGGCATGACCACCACATGTGGTAGTATGTTCCCTGATTTTGTTTGCATTTCCAACATTCTGGTGATGTGTTGGGGTACATTTTTGCTATCCTTGCTGGTGGGAGGTGCCACCTGTAGAACATTTTATAAATATTTTCTTTGTATGCTACAGACATTGTCAATTTATAGCTTTTATCCCAAATTTTCTCCCATTTCTCCAATTCAATATTGTAGCTGAAATTTTTTGCCCATGTTATCATAACCTCTTTCACTACCTCCTCTTCCATTTTATATCTCAGTAAATAGTTATAAATTTTTAAAATCATTTTATCCTCTGGGCCTTGTATAATCTTATCTAATTCATATTCCTCTTTTTTGAATCCATATTGTTCTAGGTCTTTTTTATGTCTGGTTTGAATCTGTACATACGGCCACCAGTCAATTTCTATACCCTGCTCTTTTAATTCTGTTCTTGTTTTCAGTTCTCCTTGTTCCTTTAATTGATCTTTATATCTTTTTATTTTGTCCAGTTCCAGTACGTTTGGATAAATTAATGCTTCCATTGTCGATAGCCAATTAGGTATTTTATTGTAGTAATTTCTTTTGATTTTTTTGCCAAACCTGTAGTAATGCGTTCCGAATTAAGTGTCTCTGAAAATAGCTATGGGCTTTGTTTTTGCCATCCCACATGAAGGCGTGCCATCCTATCTGGAGGTCATGTCCTTCCAGAGTCAAAATTCTTTTGTTTTTTTTGTTGTATCCAATCTTTAATCCACGTAAGGGTTGTTGCATAGTAATAAGTCTCCCAGTCAGGGAGTCCAAAGCCGCCTCTTTCTCTACTATCTTGTAATGCTTTTAGTTTGATCCATGGTTTTTTTCCCTTGCCAAATATACTTCATTATTATTTTGTTTAAATCATCAAAAAATCTTTTCTCTAGTTTTATCGGTATGACCTGGAATAGAAACAATATTCTTGTCAGAATGTTCGTTTTGGTAGAGACGATCCTTCCTATAAGCGACAGTTGTAATTTCTTCCATATTTCCACATCCTTCTTTATCTGTTGCATTAGTCTGCCATAATTATCTTCTTTCAAAGTTGAGCATTTGGCTGATAACCAAATTCCCAAGTATTTTATTTTTTTCGTGACTTGTATGCCCATTCTTTCTTCCCATTCTCTTTCTTGTTTTTTCGTGAGGTTTTTTGTTATTGCCTTTGTTTTACTTTTATTAATTTTAAGTCCTGCTACTCTGCCATATTCTTCTATATGTTGAAGTAATTTGGGTCCTGTCTCTAATGGTTGCTCTAATACAAATATTAGGTCATCTGCAAATGCTTGAACCTTATATTCTTCTTTTTTAATTTGTAGGCCCTTTATTTCCTGTTCACCTCTAATCCTAATTAACAATACCACTAATATCAGGATAAATAACAAAGGTGATAGTGGGCATCCTTGTCTCACTCCCTTCGCGATGTTGAAGCTTCCCGTGGTGTCCCCGTTTATTATTATCCTTGCCGTTTGGGTTGTGTATATTTTTTCCACCATTCTTATAAATTTCTCTCCAAAATTCATTTTTTCCAATTGTAGGATAATGAATCTCCAATTTAAATTGTCAAAAGCTTTCTGGGCATCCAGGAAGATTAAAGCAGTTTATTTTCCGGGCTGAGCTTCGTAATATTCTAATGTGTCAATAATAATTCTTATGTTGTTTTTTATGTTCCTTCTTGGCAGAAAACCATTTTGGTCTGGGTGTATTAGCTCATTTAAAACTTTTTTGACTCTTTCTGAAATAATGGCTGTGAATATCTTATAATCTGCATTCAATAATGAGATGGGTCTATAGTTTCTAATTTGTGATTGGTCCGTGTCTTCTTTTGGAATAATTGTAATAAGTGCTTCTGTCCAGGAGTTGGGTATTTTTGTGTTTGCCAATGCTTCGTTAAAAACTTCCAACATTAAGTTATCTAGTGGTTCCTGTATCGTCTTGTAAAGTTCTACCGGGAGTCCGTCCAGGCCTGGAGACTTATTGTTCTTTTGTTTCTTTTTCGCCTCTACCAGTTCCATCATAGTTATTGTTTCATTAAGTATTTCCCTTTTTGTCTCTGCGATTTCAGTCAAGTTCATTCTATCTAGATATTGCTTAATACTATCTTCCAGAATGTCTTCTTGGCGATACAAGTTTTGAAAAAAGTTTTGTACTAGTTCCTTTTTTTCTTCATTCTTGTGGTGCATTACCCCCTCTTCATCCTGCAATTGGCCTATTATTCTTTTTTCTTTCTCCTTTTTTAGTTTATACGCTAACCATCGCCCGGGTTTGTTAGCATGCTCGAAATAATTTTGTTTTGCCATTTTAAGCTTCCGTGCCAATTCGTCTTGTGTAATAAGATTAAGCTTATGTTTAATTAGGTCTCTTCTTCCTTTTATTTTATCACTTTGGGGATCATTCTGGAGCTCTAGTTCCACACTTTTGAGTTCTTCCTGTAGGGATTCTTGTTTTTGTTTTCTATTCTCGTTTCTTTTCGTCAAATATGCTATTGTGAGCCCTCGAATGCACGCTTTGGTAGTATCCCACAAGGTTTGGAGTGAAGTATCTTCTTTTATATTTCTTTTGAGAAATAGTTTCAATTCCTTTTCCATCATTTGTATGTATTCCTTCTCTTTCAATACTTCTTGGTTCATTGTCCATCTCCTTTTTTTGTTGTGTCCTTTCCATATCACCTTAATTGGATTGTGGGCCGCCCAGTTGTTTATCATGATTTCTATTTCTTCCACCTCTTTCCTTAATCCCGGTGTCATCCAAGCCATATCGATCCTTGACCATGATTTATGTGGATTGGAATAGTATGTATATTGGTTTTTCCCTTTATTTATTTCTCTCCAGGCATCTTCTAGACCTAATTCTTGGGTTGTTAGGACTCTGTCCAAACGGTTGGGTTGGTTAATATAAACAAGCCACAAATCACTGTTTAATTATATATGTAATATTGCTTTAAATGCATTGGTGCATGCTGACTGGCAGGAACGGCCATAAGAGGGAGCTAGAGAACATGGTTAGTGCTCTCTCTCTCTCGCTGATTCATTGCTGAGTGACTGGGTGTCTGAAAGTAAGCTCTGTGTGTAGCTAGCTATCTGTGATAGGAGAGAATCTTTGTTGACTTTTTAAGGCAAAGAAAGGCTGGTAAGAAGACTGATGTACTTCTGAATACTGACTGATAGAACGTGTATGATTCGGACTGTTATTTGGACTGTGCTATCTCTTTAAGTAAACTACTTTTATA
>QLTV01002579.1:1012713-1030485 GCA_003457575.1 Thermophis baileyi
TCATTGCATTGCATTGAATTGCATTGCATTGCATTGCATTGCATTGCATTGCATTGCATTGCATTGCATTGCATTGCATTGCATTGCATTGCATTGCATTGCATTGCATTGCAAAGGCAAAAAAGCAGTCCTCGAAGCAAGGCAAAAAGGCATGAGTCAAAGCCAGGGGAGTGTAATGCAAAAAAAAAAAAACAATTGTTCCTGGCAAAGACTAACTCCCTACAGCTTGTCCTTAAGTCACTCCACTCCAGGTGTTGCTTGTGAGGAGGAGTGGGGCGACCTTCTCCCAAGTAGCATTGCAGCCCTTCTCTGAGCTTGCCTACACTCCGCTCTCTGTGCCCTTGGATCAAGTGGGGGAGGCAGCTGTTCCTCATCAGAGGGGATCTGCTGCCTATCAGCACCACTGCCTGTCAGCAGCAGTTTGTGAGAGCAGGCAGCTCTCCATCCGGTCGATCACCTCCCCCAGTGCCTGAGGGGCCTGGGACAGCATCGTCCTCAGCCCCTGGCCTGTCCAAACATGCCAAGGGAGATGTGCCATCCCTGTCGGACAGTCCCAGTTCCAACTCCTCCTCTTCCTCCAAACCAGGCTCCGGTGGGACCATGACAGAGATGTACAGGTAGTCCCTGACTTACAACAGTTCATTTAGTAACTGTTCAAAGTTACAACAGCACTGAAAAAAGTTACGACCATTTGTCACATTTATGACCATTGCAGCATCCCCATGGTCATGTGATCAAAATTCAGAAGCTTGACAACTGACTCGTATTTATGATGGTTGCAGTGTCCCAGAGTCATGTGATCACCTTTTCAAACCTTCTTACAAGCAAAGTCAATGGGGAAGGCAGGTTCACTTAACAACGATGTCACTAACTTAACAACTGTGGCAAAAAGGTCATAAAATGGGCCAAAATTCACTTAACAAATGCTTCATTTAACAACAGAAATGGGCTCAATTATGGTCATACGTCAAGGACTACCTATATGGGAGCGCAGGGGAGGGTTGAGGAGGATTTACAAGAGACATGACATGAGCCAGGGAGGGTGCAAGGAATGTACAAGAGGTCCACATGGGGTGGAGAGAATGCATGGGGGTATACAAAGGTATGGTGGAGATTGGGGATGGTATGTGGGGTATACACGTAACCAGCAAGGTATAAGCACAGAGTGGTTGAAGGAGGATAGCTGTGGGGGGGACACTTACCCCAGCAATTTGTGATCTTCTCTGCTGACTTCCCCATTGACTTTCTGGGGAAGCTGGTGGGGAAGGTTGCATATGATGATCACATGATTGTGGGAGTGCTGGGGTGGCTGGAATTCTGAGAACCGATTATAACTACTGTTCAGCATTGTTGTTCAGATGACCAAATGGTTGTAGGTCAAGAACTACCCGTACCCACATTATGCTGTATAAAGGGGAGCAATTGCTACATTGATAGATTAAGCAACCATTTCATTTAGTCCTCCTTTCCACTGTTCCCAAAAGATGACATGGGGATTAGAAAGATCAACAGTCTAAGGCCAGATAGGTTCATTATAATAATAATGCACAGGTGTCAATCATTTCTCCAACTAAAGAATCAACCAGCTCTCACACTGTTGGGGTACCCAGGTAGGAAAGAAAACATACAACCTGAGGTTATCCATCTATCAGCTGATAATTGGCAGTTGCTGGTTTTCTGCTCTATCAATTTTCTAGTATCTATATACTGAAACTCTTGTCATGACCTTTAACTGAGCAAAATAGTGCATCGTAGGCAGTGGTGAAATCCAATTTTTTTTACTACCGGTTCTATGGGCATGGCTTGGTGGCCGTGGCAGGGGAAGGATACTGCAAAAACTCCATTCCCTCCCCACTCCTGGGGGACGGACACTGCAAAACCCCCATTCCCTCCCCACTCCTGGGGGAAGGATACTGCAAAATCCCCATTCTCTCCCCACTCCTGGGGGAAGGATACTGCAAAATCTCCATTCCCACCCCACTCCAGGGGAAGGATACTACAAAATCCCCATTCCCTCCCAACTCCTGGGGGAAGGATATTGCAAAATCTCCATTCCCACCCCACTCTGGGGCCAGCCAGAGATGGTATTTGCCGGTTCTCCGAACTACTCAAAATTTCCGCTACCGGTTCTCCAGAACCTGTCAGAACCTGCTGGATTTCACCCCTGATTGTAGGGCAACAATATTTGATCCAAAATACTTCAAATGGACTATCTTACAGAATATGTCCAAAAGCCAGGACACCTGACTCCCAAGGGAAATGAAATTTGAGAAACTTATGGCTGCTTCCCTGGCTGCTGGCACATTATTGCTTCAGTAAGATGACTTCAAAGTTTCATACTAGTTTCCCTACCAGTCTCATTAATTAATACCTTGGGGAGGGAAGGTGGGTGGGTGGGAGAGAAGGACAGAAACTTCTGATTATCTTGCCAGTTTCCCACAAGGAATGGGGAAACTCAGTGGGGAAGCCAGCAGAAAGTTTGAAGTCGCTCCTGATCCCAGTGCTTTTTTACCCGCCCTTCTGTTTATGTAAGGAAATGTCTTTGAAATGATGACCCAATGGAGCATGGGTTGCCTAATCTGTACTGAAACTAGCTTAGCAGAGAGCTGGACCTTTGAATCTCCACCTATTATCCTGAGTGAAGACTGAGGAAGTGACCTGAAATGCCTATTCCCTCCACCCATTCTTCAGTGATGTGAAACACCACAGATTTTTCAGAATAGTATAGCTTAAGAACATTCATGTGGCAGCCCCAGAAATTAATCTGAATTGCTGGGAACTTAAGCACATAGTAAACAACCCACAAATTGCCCTTCCTCTGGTATGTCTATAGAGATTCTCAGTCATCCAGGTCATGGTTGTCCCAAAAGTGCTTTTTCAAGAGGCAACTGGACTTCCTCTGCTATGGTCCCTTTTAAACATTCTGGGTTTCTTTGCACGGACCGACTGAAGAATCAGTAGAAGAATTGATTGTGCTTGTAGACTTCAAACTATGGGAGTAAGATCTATAGTAGATAAGACTGCCGCAAGCTTCAATGATACCAGTGTGGTGACACAGGTGCACTGATATAATCACATAAATGCTGTCATTGGATACTTGCAACCTAACATTTGATGCAAATACTAAGTTGAGGCATTTGGGTGATAATGTCACACTCATCATTCCTTCCCCTGTGCACCCTGCAGACTCCCATTGATGGGTGTTGTGGACTACCAACATGACTTTTAAAAGTAAAGATTATGGCTAATGGAGGACTCTCTGCAGATTTTCAGATCAGTAAAGGAACAAGACAAGGCAATCCAATCTCTCCTTTACTATTTATCGTCGTCATAGAAATCCTGGCAGAAAAAAATCTAAGATGATAAATGTTCATGTACAGGAATATAAACCTAAATATTGTGCAGATGACATAGCATTAACTATCATAGAATTACAAAAGGCAATAAAATACTTAACGAAAGCAATTCATAATTATGGAAATATTTTGGATATAAAATCAAAGTTCAGAAAACAGAAATACTTACTATTTTTTTTAATGCAAGAATAAATCTTTCTTTTTCTTAAATAGAATCTGGCCTGTCAGATTGCTCACTTAGCAAAATATCTAGGTTTGCATCTGTTGGGAAACAAGAAATATATGAAAAATAATCACATTAAATTTTGGCAAGAGATTAAAAGAGACCATGAAATGTAGAGAAACCTGAAACTCTCTTGGTGAGAATTTATTGCAGTTATCAAACTGAACGTATCATCCAAAATAACTATTTATTTCAAATGGTAACCATTCAAATTTCAGAGGGGATCTTACAAGAATGGCAAGAAACTTTCAGTAAATTCATATGGAGCAGAAAAAGACCTGGAGTCAAATAAAATTCCAGAGAAACAGATAGACTTGCCTGCTCAAACTTTAAAGTGTACCATAAAGCAAGTTACCTCTCATGGATAACAGAATGGATAAAATCTCTGAATATCAGAACAGCAATTTTGGAAGGAGCCTACTTGATTGAACCTCATCGATATTTATGTTCTAGAGACACAAAGAAGGATAAACACTTAAAAGACCATCTTATTAGACAAAGTTTGATAAAAGTATGGAATTCCACAAAGGGAATAATAAACCAAACAATTTTACCTCTAGCTTCTCCTTCAACTGCTTTTCGTGTCAGAGATAATTATAATAAGAAAATGTAATTAAAGAGACAGATATAGTTCACTCAGATTCTATGAACAGATTAAAACAGCAAGAAGAACTTAGTGACGGTTGGAATATGCCATGGCTGATGTGTACATGTATAATCCCTTTAGCATTTCAAGATTAGTTAGCCTATTTTTTCTCATCTATAAAATGCTTCTTGTGCCGATAGCCACAAAGGGTACAACCTGGGTTTGTACCTATTCCATATTCTCAATATGGCTTTAAGATATAGGTAGTCCTCGACTTATGACCACAATTGAGCCCAAATTTCTGTTGCAAAGTGAAACATTTATTAAGTGAGTTTTGCCCCATTTTACAACCTTTCTTGCTGCAGTTGTTACGTAAATCCCTGCAGTTGTTAAGTTAAGTAACACGGTTGTTAAGTGAATCTGGATTCCCCATTGACTTTGCTTGTCAGAAGGTCGCAGAAGCTGATCACATGACCCCCAAGGCACTGCAACCGTCATAAATATGAGTCAGTTGCCAAGCATCTGAATTTTGATCAGGTGACCACGGGGATGCTGCCATGGTCGTAAGTATGAAAAACAGTTGTCACTTTTTTCCAGTGCTGTTGTAACTTTGAATGGTCACTAAATGAACAATTGTAAGTCGAAGACTACCTGTAATGATTTTTAAAATCCACAGTAACCTTGACTTTATTGTATCACAGATCCCCATGCAATCCAAACCTCAGGTCATGGACTCTAACTCCAAAATAGCATTTCAAATCGGGTAAACTCAATTTCTTCTCTTTCTTTTGCATCATGTAAAATGTTATATTTAACTTATGGTTTTTTTCCCCTGCCACACAAATGTAGATATATCCTTTTGCCAGAGTTTAAGTGGAGCATCAACCATCGAAACAGGTATTACTGGAAACAATAACATCATTCTAGGCAAGACATTCTTTTTTTTTAATCACAGAAATTCTACTCAGCAATAACAATTGTAATTTCTCCCATTTTAACATGTCTTTCTAAACCTCATTCCATGTCCTTAACATACCATAGTTATTTTGAAATAGCATACAATTTGTATTTGTCATAGTGATACCCAAATGTTTACTTTCTTCTCAATCTTGAAACTAGTTTTATTCATCAATTCTGTTTGATCTTCTGTTTTCATGTTTTTAAACATCTTCATTTATTTGTTGATCTTAAACCTGCTAACAGACCAAATTCTCTTAGTTTTCCTATTAATGTTTCAATGCCACTTAAAAAGGACCTTCCAAAACAACACCAGGTCTTATGCAAAAGTCTTTAATGTATAAATTTCTTTTTTAATCTTTAGTCCCACAATCCTCTCAACTTCTGTTGTATCTCTGTTCAGTATTTCAAGAAGTAAAATAAACAAAAAAGGAGATAATGGGTGTCCCTGTCTTGTTTCTTTTTGTATCTCACAAGGCTTTGTTAAAGATAAAAGACAACTAAAAAGATGGTGTCAGAATGGTATTGGACATTATAGAATACTTGCAACAGAATAATAAAAAAAAACAACAAGTTGCATTCATTTTTTTTAGAACAGAAAGCCTTTGACAATTTAAGTTGACCATTTTTATTTAAAGTTTTAGAAGATATGAACTTTGGAGAGAATTGTATAAAATGGATAAAATCAATTTATACCTCACAGAAAGTACAAATTATTGTTAATGGAGGTTTAACAAAACCTTGTGGGATACAAAAGAGAACAAGATAAGCACATTATTACCCCCCCTTTTTGGGGGGGATGTTGAAGTTTTGAATACCGATAGATATTCATCTATTTTCTCCAGCAAAATGTCTTGTTCCTTATACTAGAAGGTGTATAAAGAATAGTATTTATGAAATGCTTTGCATAGCCACATTATCAATTAATACTATATTAATAGTAAATCTCTTTTGTAATTTCAGTAATTTGTTTCTGTTCCTCAGTAATCCTCAGTAAATTTTGTTTTCTTAGGTATTTATCTATTTTCTCCAGAAAAATGTCACTTGCTTTATACAAGTTAGAATAATGTTGATGAAATAGTTTTTCCATGCCCATGCTTAATATAGGATATATCTTTTATAGTTTCAAAAACATTTGTTTTCTATTTCTTTTGTAAATCCAAATAATATCTATTCTTGTCTTTCAGAAAATAATGTGTACTCTCTTGGACTGCCATTTTTCTGACTCCATAAAGTATGTCAACAAATGCTAAATTGTCCATCAAATCAAAGAAAACTTTTGGTAATTTGACTTGAATAATTTTTATATTTTTATCTGAAGTTCTATCTGGTTTGGGGAGATCACTCCATTCCAATTCCCATCAAACACCACCGTATATAGCCTAATCAAGAAACCAGCAAGAATAATCCCACCAACACTGACAGGGCAAGCTACTGGTATATAAATATAAGAGTAAACCCCACTCCCTTCTAGCACTGATGGTGTTACCTAGTTTGGTAACGAAACATCTGCAAGAAAACCACCAAGTTCAGAAAGCACTAAGAAACACCCCCCCACACACACACACTATCTATACAGCAATGGAAAAGGATATGAGCTGTTTGGTGATCAAAGATAATTAGCATGACCCTACCACACTCTGCCTTCTCTCAGTCAGCCAAGGCCATCCTTCACACTAGCCAAAGCAATTTGTTTTCCACAACCCATCCGGAAGCCTGGCTGACATAGATCTAAACAATTCCCGAGTCCCTCGGGAGTTGGGCGGCATAGAAATCTATCAAATAAAATAAATAAATAAAATTGATAGAATACAATAGGGTTGGAAGGGAACTTGGAGGTCTTCTAGTCCAACCTCCTGCCAATAACAGGAGATCCTATACCAATAACCCTATACTATTTCCAACAAATGATTGTCCAGTCTCTTCTTGAAAGCCTCTAGTGATGGAGCACCCACAACTCCTGGAGGCAAGTTCATTGATTCTCATTGTCAGGAAATTTCTCTTAAATCTAGGTTGAATCTTTCTTTGATATGATTCCATCTGTTCCTTCTTATCCTGCCCTCAAGTGCTTTGGAGAATAAACTGACTTCCTCTTTTCTGTGACAGCCCAAGTACTGAAAGACTGCTATCATATCAACCTTAGTCTTTCTCTTTGTCAGACTAGACATACCTTGTTCCTTCAGTCATTCATCATATGGTTTAGTAGAATCTCAAAATCATTTTTTTGTACCTTGGTCACCAGAATTGGATGCAGTTCTGTGGCATTTATATGCAATATATATCCCTGCTACCCATAACCTCCTTGTCTCATCTTTTCCCATTAGTGGACCTATATTTCCTTGACTTTTTTCTTGTTTCTTACATTACATGTTGAAAGAAATTTTTATTTTATTTTTGGCATTTGTTGCAAGTCTTAGTTAATTCTGAGACTTAGCTTTCCTGACTTCGTCCTTATAGATTCGGGCTATTTACTGGTATTCTGTTTTAGTTATATATTTTAGTTTATATAAATTAGCAATAGCAATAGCACTTAGACTTATATACCGCTTCATAGTGCTTTACAGCCCTCTCTAAGCGGTTCACAGAGTCAGCATATTGCCCCCAACAATCTGGGTCCTCATTTTACCCACCTCGGAAGGATGGAAGGCTGAGTCAACCTTGAGCCGGTGAGATTTGAACTGCTGAACTGCAGCTAGCAGTCAGCTGAAGTAGCCTGCAGTGCTGCACTCTAACCACTGCGCCACCTCGGCTCTTGCACTCAGTTTATAAATCTACATAAATATAAATTACAATTATAATTAAAATTATATAAAATATAAATTCATTTAGTCCAGCCTTATCAAAACTTAATCATTTACATCTCTACTGTTGGCAATTCTGGACAATGGCTTCGTCGGTCTTGCAGCTACATCTTTTGTTCTAGCGTCTCTCCTCCTATTCTAATGAGTATGTGTTTTTTTAACAATTAGGCAACAGACTACACACAAGTCGTTAGTGCCAGAATCCCCATTCAGATCTCTGCCTGCCTTTCCAGTTGAGTGGGCGGGCCCTGAGGGCAGTAAACTCCACCTAGTTTCACTTTTTCTATGCAAAGAAATCGGCAAAAACAAATCAGACGATTGCTGAAGCGCTTGTCGTGGCTTCGGCTAAGCAAGGGGACGTTTGAACAGGTATCTTCTTTTATGGGGTTTACGGTGATTTAAACGGTGCGGTATTGCTGGGTGTATGTCGGCTCCCCTCTTTTTAGCTAAGAAGAAATAGCGAAAAATGCTCTGTTTTTGTAAAATTGAACAGGGCAGCTTATTATTTCAAAGTAGAGTAAACCTGAAACGACTTATGAAATATTGAATTCACTCTGGTCTCTTTCGTCTCCCCCTTAACCGCCTCTCCCCAAAACCCCCAATCCTGCTGAGGTTAGCTGAGCTCACTTTGGAAAAATGGGGAGAAGGATTATACTTTAACTAATGCTTCAAGTCAGTGTTTTATTAATTTTTTAAAACTCTAATTAAAGTGTCTCAAATAGCAGTCTTTTAGCTCCTAGGAGGGTTTTTTTTTTCCATTTACTTGTTTTATATCCAATCTTCCCTTCACCTGATTTATTTCTCATAGCACAAAACTCCCTCTCAGCTGGTGAAGATAAAATAGGAGTAGTGAGAACCACCATATGCCACTCCCCTTGGTTTTGTTTTGTTCAGGGATTGCCAGACCATCCAACTCCGTGTAAATTGTTTCTTTTTAACTTCTGAGACAATGAATCTGGGAATGCCTGTTGAATGACATAATTTAAACCAGCCTTCAGTCATACCAGTGAGATTTGAAGGAGGACATTCAGTTAACAAAAGGTTATGTTTATTTAATGTTATTTATTATCCCAGCTTTATTATTTTTATAAATGGCTTGAGGTGGCAAATATGCCTAATTCTCTTCAACAACAAGCCTGTGAGGTGGGTTGGGCTGAGAGAGAATGAGTGGCTCAAACTCACTTTGCCAGCTTTCACGCCTTTAAGTGGAATTAGAACTCACCATCTCCTGGTTTTTAGCCTGATGCCTTAACTATTAGACCCAACTGGCTCTCATATCAAACTGATTCTGAGATTATGAACCCTGTCAGTGTCTTGCAAACCCTGTGATCCTTTGAGTTGGTGGAGTAGTTAAAAGCACCAGGCTAAAAACTGGGAGGCTGTGAGTTCTAGTTCCCTCCTTAGTTCACGAAGTTCGCTTTGGGACCTTGGGACATTCTCTCTTTCTCAGCCCTAAGAAAGAGGCAAGGGCAATTCAAAAATCTTGCCAAGAAAACTGAAGTTTTTCTTGTTCATGCAGTTGCCAGGAGTCCCAACTGCCTCGACAGCAACAATAATACCAAAAAAAAAAAAAGTGTGATTACCAGCTGTCCTATTTAAGCATTTAGGGGCAGGAAAATGTATCCCTTCGTAGAATAACATTTGCAGCTTCCTTGGTCAGTGAATTGAGATACTGTATTGAAAATGGCTGTACATCTGGTGCTGTGGTTTGCAAAGATAGTATCGTTGCTTTCTCAGGGTTTCAAAGGGAATAAAACAAGACGTTACACGATTATGCCTGACCCATTTATAAATGAATGGTGGAGTTCTGCTAGGATGTGAATTACAACCGTAATTGTGTCCTACTTCTCCCTTGGAGAGAAAAGGGCTATTAACTCCTGCGCCAATATTTGTCATTAAATGGCTGTTGTTATATGGTAGATTTAGACAGAATGCCAGACAAGGTGATTAAATGACAGCTGTCTCTTGGTTTGGACAGTAATGTAGGCAATTGGTATCCACAAGAAGAGCAAAGCCTGCTGAGGTTTCCTGCATCCTAAAGAACTTCTCAGCTATGCTTTTTATTAATACTATATTTACTATATTACAATAAAAGTATAATTATATCAAGAGTTTATACCAGAAAACCAGTGCTGGACTTCAATTGAGAAGACCTGAGTTCAAAGTCCCCATTTAGCCCTGAGCCTGATTGAATGGCTTTGGGTCAATCACCTTTCTTAGCTTCACTGATTTTACAGAACAGCCACAGGGATAAAGTGGTGGTGATGTGTGTGGTGGTGTGTTGACTTCCAGGTGCAATTCACAATCCTGGTTGGTTGGTCGGTTGCTCGGTCTGTCTATCTTATCTATCTTATCTATCTTATCTATCTTATCTATCTTATCTATCTTATCTATCTTATCTATCTTATCTATCTATCTATCTATCTATCTATCTATCTATCTATCTATCTATCTATCTATCTATCTATCTATCTATCTATCCATCCATCCATCCATCCATCTCTTTTCTCTCTTATCCTGTGCTAGAAGAGGAAACGGGGGTGGGGGAGATAAACATTTCTGAATTCCATTCCATTCCATTCCATTCCATTCTCTCTCTCTCTCTCCTCTCCTCTCTCTCTCTCTCTCTCTCTCTCTCTCTCTCTCTCTCTCTGTTTTATTTGCCACCCATCTCGTATCCAACAACTCTGGGCAGCTTACAATATAACAACACTGAAAACATTCAAATAATTCATTATAAAAACATAGCAGATAAAAAACATTGAAAGATTATGACACTAAGTCATCGTTCAGCTGCTTGGCTTGTAGTAGAGTGGGAACTCTTAGCCACTATGGTTTGTAAAATTTGAGTTATAGTATAGCTTGTGTGAATCCAAGCATGTGGTTTATTCAATAAATAATTGTTTATGGATTATTCTCTCCTCCTCTCCCCCTGCTCGGTTGATCATCTAACATTTCCAGTAATGTTCTTCTCTTCCAGCCACAGAAGTATTAGAAGACCATGTGGTTTTATGTGGCGGCCTTGCTGGGGTTCTATTTCCTGTTCCGTTGGTACCGTGAAAAACAGATTTTGCCAAACCTGACAGAGAAATATGTCTTCATAACTGGCTGTGACTCTGGATTTGGCAATCTCCTGGCTCGGCAGTTGGATGCGAAAGGCCTTCGGGTCTTGGCAGGTTGTCTGACCCAGCAGGGTGCAGAAAAGCTGAAAGAAGTCACATCAGAACGGTTGCAGACCAACCTCATAGATGTCACCAGCACAGAAAATTTGGACAAAGCAACGGAATGGGTGAAAAGCCAAGTAGGAGACAAAGGTTGGCACAGAATTCAGGCAGTCTTGGGTTTTCTTTAGGGTTTGACTAAAAATGGAATAATATTCTTCATGTGTAAATTAGGGTGACTTTTTAGAAGGGTTAGCCCCACTTTTTGTGACAACAGGCCTCTGAAACTGATAAATTAAAAAAAAAATACTAAGCAGGAGCTTTTGACCCTAGCTTTTCTAGGTATGAAGTCCATGTTTTTTAATCTCATCTCTACATATTGCCACTCTGTACATATTGGGCAATGTGACTGTTGCGCAACCCTCTTCTTTCAATGGAAAATGTTCCTTACTATGGTATGTATCGGAGGCAAGAGTTACCAGTACTAAACTGGACAGAACTGTTGCCCTAATATGCTCCAGGTGTTTTAGACTCCCATCAGCCTGAGTACAGACGATGGCAAACAATTATGGGAGTTGTCCAGAACCCCTGCAAGTTGCTTGCCCTGCACTACATACAATTTTGTTCTTGCTCATTGTGTCTTCTGAGGTTGCTACTGATCTTTCTTCTCACAAGCGGTTTCAGGAAATGGTAATTGCACATTGCAATTGGCAATAACGATGTAAATGGCTGACCACAGATTGAATCAGGTTGTGGTGGCCATGCAGATGTTGTATAAGTTCTATGCAGCTCCAACCAACACAGCCATGTGTTAGCAACATCAGGAAAGCTCAATTTTTCCCTTGTCCCACTAATCTTGAAATATAGTACATACGTCCCATAAGATTAGCCTTCACTTTTTATTAACATTTGCTGGCTTCAATACTAAATGCAATCAGCATTTCCTGTCTCAATTCATGGTAATTGTATAACAGTTAATTTTTATGTCATGGCGTTTATGGTGTGATCTTGGCCAAGGTGACCCTCCAAGGTGGCCTTCCAACCTCAAAAATTATACATAGAAATCCATTAACATAAAGTAAACTGGCTTTTGATATGGCCAGCTTTGTTTTATCCAGAAAAGAATATACCAACTTAAGTACTGAAATGATTTTGCTTGCCCATCTAGATTCAATGCTAGCCGTTTACCCATCAATTAGTATTTTTATTATCTGTAGTAGCAATTGCCCTTGGATAGCAACCATTTGCAGTTATGATGATGATGAAAAAACAATTTTGTAGCCAGTGCCTGTATTTGCAACTTTCACAGGTTTGTAAAGCAAAGGAAAGTTGAAGAAAGAACATAAGCGCAGTGGTGATCTCACTTAGTGACTGCTTCACTTAACAATCAACTTGTCCATCTCAATTTTTTTCAAGTTCTCATCCTGCCTTTATTATTTTTTATAAATGACTGAAGACACTGAACATACTGTACCTAATGTTCCTACCTATTCTGCTTTCTCCCACAACAACCCTGTGAGGTGAATTGACCTCAGAGACAGCTGAATGATCCAGCTGGTTTTCATACCTAAATCAGGACTAGAATCCACATTTTCTGGTTTCTAATATGGTGCCATAACCACTAAACCAGATTTATAACTATTCAGTGGTTGCTAAACAAGGACTAACTGCACTACTACTTCTTCCAGCAGCAGTGGGTATTTGTCATGCCAGGCATATATCAGATTGACAGATTTGACAATATTTGGGCACTGTCCCAATTTGTATGGACTTGCACGATTGAGTACTAACACTACCTTCAGTAGAAGGTTGCTATAATGTAATTGAAAGCACATTTCTTCCCCTTGGCTTTACTTTCCAAGGGATTAAAGAGGGTCTCTTCTAAGACATGTCCCACATCTCCATTCTTCTGTGGTCTGAGATGTCTCTTACCTTGTCCTGGCAGCAGCTCCTCCTCCTCCTCCTGTCTCTCAAGGATATTCCCACAGACCATTACAAATAAGACTTATGAAAAATGAGTACTGGGAAATTTTCATTATTAGCTATCAAATGCCAAGGCAAATAAAAACATGTTCATCATATTTAAATTGGTTGCTGCATGAAATCATAACAGAGACGTGTGTGGATCAGTGCGGTACTGCATAGTGATTAAAATGTAAGATTAAGAGTAGGGAGGCCCAGGTTCTAGATTATTCTCATTTTGTGACTTCGGGCCAGTCACTTTCCTCTAATCTTTTTCAAGGGTTATTCTTGTAGGGAAAATGAAAGCGAACTCAAGAGTACCCCACCTTGAGTTACAAAACAGGTTTTAATGAGAACATTGCACATTGGAAGGAAAATATATGGCCAAAACCAAAATGCTGTTATCCCTTTTTAGGCAAACATAATTCTAAAAGAAGTAACCAAGATATATATTGCAATGTGTCTTATTGTTTACTAGGGAGAGGTGCCAAAAATATTACTTAACCTTCCTAAGTCTGTGAGTTGAGATTAGGCTTCCATAAATCCCAGCTCTTGAGAGCTGAATTGGATCCTGCATACCTAAGCTCAGTTTATTAACATTTATATTAACATGGGCCTCCGTGTTCCTCACCCAACACCTTATCTGTTGACCCCTGAGATAATATTAGTTAGGTTTGTTTGAGCTGTCTTTTCCCCCCTTACTTTTATGAACTCCAATAAGTTTTGATATAACAAAGTGGAGGATGTTGAAAGAGAAAGAAATATTTATCAGTTACTTAATTTTGTTCTGTTTTCATGGGATATTGTTTGGATGTCTTAGAGCCGTGGTGGCGCAGTGGTTAGAGTGCAGTACTGCAGGCTACTTCTGCTGACTGCCGGCTGCCAGCAGTTCGGCAGTTCGATCCTCACCGGCTCAAGGTTGACTCAGCCTTCCATCCTTCCGAGGTCGGTAAAATGAGGACCCAGATTGTTGGGGGCAATAGGCCGACTCTGTAAACCGCTTAGAGAGGGGCTGTAAAGCACTGTGAAGCGGTATATAAGTCTTAAGTGCTATTGCTATTAGATCTCTAAGCTGTCTTCTTCACATGTTTCAAGAACAAAATTGGCTTGCCTAACGTATAACAAGAGAGGGTATTCCAGAGGGATGCTGCTGTAGAGGCCTCTTATCACATAGTTGACGTCCCCTGTTTTTTTTTCTTCTCATTAGGACTTTGGGGATTGGTAAACAATGCCGGTGTTTCTATCCCGACTGCCCCAAATGAGTGGCTAACCAAGGAGGATTTCAAGAAAATCATAGATATCAATCTACTTGGGGTGATTGACGTGACCTTACACATGATACCATTGTTGAGAAAAGCCAAGGGACGTATTGTCAACATTGCCAGCATAATGGGCCGATTAAGTATTTTTGGCGGAGGCTACTGTCCTTCAAAACATGGGGTGGAATCTTTCTCTGATAGTCTCAGGTAAGTGCTGTTTTCTGTTAACAGTATTAGCAAAAATTCAAATGTTTCTGGTATGGTGGGGTAAATTCTTTCATAAAACAGGTGCATTTCAGAATATAAAAGCCATTGTCACAGTAATAATAACAGTGTTAGTTTACAGAAGTGTTGCAGGATACAACACTAGTGTAACTGCAGACTGATCAATTTTTTCATTTAGCACCAAAGTTAAATACAGTATCTGCAATCCAAACTTGGACCGTACTTTTATAAGTACCAACATTCCAAACTGTTGAGGAAATTTTTACGTTCCAATGAGGGATTTTGACACCCCCCCCTCCTAACACATCACGCATTTCCCAATTGCTTTATTTTAAAAAACAAAAATGTTACAGTAAGAGAAAAATTGGTACATAAACAGATGATTGATCATTATTAATTATTGTAATAAGAATGTTTTGCCATCGCCATGTTGAAATTCCTCTGCTAATAGTTAACAGAGAGTGTGACTCATGGATGTTTGGCTCAGGTTGAAAGAAGAAAAAGTAATCAACACAAAATTAAATTGAGCTAAACCTTCGCAAGTGCAGGGAGACTGATTTATGAGTAAAACTGAGTGAGCTCTCCTTTAAAAGAACTGACAGTTAGATCCAGGTGCATGAGAGAGAGATAACAAACATAAAACATCAGTGTAAAACTTGCTGGCTAAAAAGCAAAGTAGAATATAGGTAGAACCCCTTGACTTATAACCTGTCGCTTACAACCCGTTCAAAATTATGGCGGACCTTTCCAAGGTTCCTTACAACCTGGATTTGAAGTTCTGATGGCGCGCGCACACACATAGACACACGTCACGTGACTGCATTCAGCAACTGGCCCGCATCTACAGCTGTTTCCATTGTCCTACGGTCACATGCAGGGGTGGGTTCTGGATCCTTTTGCTGCTGGTTCGCTCAGGGTCGCGCCGTGCGCGCCCCCCCCGCAGCAATCAAAAAATAGACATGACATTACAAACTACAGTGACTGAGTTCATGCCTCACAATGAGTTCCAAACAAAACACCTTATGGTTAGCACAGTGTGAATAGCTAATCCCTTGTGAGATTTTAAATTCACACAGCTTGAATTAATTCGGTCTTTCCAAGTCTGATTTCCTCCAGATGCATTTGCCTTGGCTTCCCATAATTCTACACCCAAGCCCATGCTGACCAGAGTTATAAGAGGTAAAGCCCTATGCATGGGGGAGGGGGGGGGAACCAGCAGAGGTGGGTTTCAGCAGGTTCTGACCAGTTCTAGAGAACCGGTAGCGGAAATTTTGAGTAGTTCGGAGAACCGGTAAATACCACCTCTGACTGGCCCCACCCCCATCTATTCTCTGCCTCCGAACCAGAGGTGGGTTTCAGCAGGTTCTGACCAGTGCTGGAGAACCGGTAGCGGAAATTTTGAGTAGTTCGGAGAACCGCTCAATACCACCTCTGACTGGCCCCGCCCCCATTTATTCTCTCCTCCCGAGTCCCAGCTGATCGGGAGGGAATGGAGATTTTGCAGTATCCTTCCCCTGCCACGCCCACCAAGCCACGCCCACAGAACCGGTAGTAAAAAAATTTGAATCCCACCACTGGGAACCAGGTTGGAGAAGTCTGGGCCCTTGGCTGGGGGGTGGGGGGGAGAGAAAAAAGACAGACCTGGCCAATTTAAATTCTAGAGTTATCCCACTATTGTAGCCTCAAACCCACAGATTACCCCCTGGAAACATGCAGACAAGCAAGACAAGCAAGAATCATTTAGACAATACTCCCAAGGGAATCAGGCAGATGAACAAGATTCCTCACCCTTGCTCTAAATTTGTATTACTCTTTCTGAAAATTAGTTCACGTCCAAAATATCTGGAGGTCTGTTATCTGACAGGGTGCATTTAAACAAGGAAGAGATAAGGAAATATTTTAGTACAAGGTGTAGTAATAATCACCGGCTTGAACAACTTTTAGAAGAAATTAGATGAATATATGGCTACTAGCCCTGGCGGTTCAATATTGCCATCAGTATCTAAGGTGGGATATTTTGAAAGAACAGCTGTTGTGAAACACAAGCATGAGGGTGCAAGATTCATTCCTGGTTTTGGTCTGTTTTGAGGCATCAGGCGGCTTAGGTGGAAACAGAAAATAGAAAACCTTTGCACTGATCTTGCTTCAGAGTCCTTCTTGGACTTTTATTGAATGTTTAGTTATTAATTATTAACGAGTTAACTTATTATTCAGCCTATCTGAAACAAGCAGAGTTTAAATTAAAAAGAAGAATCAGAGAATGGGAAATCTGCAGTCTGCAGACTTTTTCAGTCTGCAGTCTGCAAAGCACTGAGGGGGGGGGGAAACACATTCAGATCTGCCATTTTAAGCCTGAGCCTGAATTCTGAGGGACATATAAGTTTTAAAAATAAATAAAAAATAAACTAAACACCAAGAATAATGAAACAAGAGTTAAAAAGGGAACAGGGAAGTCAAAACAAAGTTAGTATAAATGATTTCCCTCTCTTTGATGAATGTTGTTTTCAGCCAAAAGAATAAGATATATTCATATAGCTATTGTTTTTAACTGCAAACTAAATGTTGGATCTTGGTTGCGCTCAAAATCTAACCAGGACAGACTTGGTTAATATTTGAAGGGAGACTTATCAAGAAATCCCAGAACTGTAAGCAAGAGTTAAAAAAATCTTCATGGTAGAAAGTTATCTTTGTATGATCAAGCTATCTTGGTGTACTTGTTTCATACTGCTCACTCTTTTTATCCATATGCATTCAATACTCATTCATAGAAGTATGTGCAAAGAGGGCCTTTGCACTCTGTATCTTGTGCGCCCTGGATTGGGAGGCTCTTCAGGTAGTCACTCTTGCCTTAGTCACTGTACCAATGGACTACTGAAATGCACTTTATGTGGGCTTCTCTTGATGACCACCTGGAAGCACCAGCTGGTGCAGATGGGACCAACATGGGCAGTGATGAGCGTGGCTCATTATGCCCATATGACACCATCACTCCAGGAGCTGCACTGGTTAACAGTTGACTTCCAGGTGCAATTCACAATCCTGGTTGGTCAGTTGGTCGGTTGGTCTGTCTGTCTGTCTGTCTGTCTGTCTGTCTGTCTGTCTGTCTGTCTATCCGTCCATCCGTCCATCCATCCATCCATCCATCCATCCATCCATTTATCTTCTATCTATCTATCTATCTATCTATCTATCTATCTATCTATCTATCTATCTATCTATCTATCTATCTATCTATCCATCTA
>QLTV01002579.1:1031764-1051326 GCA_003457575.1 Thermophis baileyi
TTGGTCAGTTGGTCTGTCTGTCTGTCTGTCTGTCTGTCTGTCTGTCTGTCTGTCTATCCGTCCATCCGTCCATCCATCCATCCATCCATCCATCCATCCATTTATCTTCTATCTATCTATCTATCTATCTATCTATCTATCTATCTATCTATCTATCTATCTATCTATCTATCTATCTATCTATCTATCTATCTATCAATCTATCATCTATCAAACTTGTATGCTGCCCATCTCTCCAAAGACGACTGTAGGCAACTTATAGATATTGAATGAAATGCAGTGTAAAACATGAAAACAATAAAGATCTTAGTTTTATTTTAATTGAATTAAATTAAAACTAAGCAGGATGGAGAGGGAGGTAGCAAAGTGCACACAGGGAGGAGGTGTAGCGTTCTCTACTCCATTAGACACCTCCAACTTGCCACAATCCCATTGGGCCCCAGGCTAGTTGGCATAGCCACATCTTCAAGGACTTTCAGAAGGCCAAAAGGGTGGGAGCAGATCTGACCTCGAGGGGCATGATGTTCTAGACTGGGCAGGAGCTATGGCAGAAAAGGCTCTTCTGGAATCCACCAGCCAAAATTTCTTGGCTGACGGGACTCACAACATTCTCCTTCTCCCTGGACAGCTGGGGCAGGCTAATGCCATTGGGGTGAGCCAGTTTCTCAAGATAGCTTGGACCCATGCCATGAAGGGCTTTAAAGGTGATAACCAACACCTTGAATTGGATGCAGAAGCAAACTGACAGTCAGCGTATCTCACAGAATAGCGGTGTAACATGAGCCAAGCTAGGGGCCCCAAGAATTGCCCATGCAGCTGTGTTCTGCACCAGCAGAAGTTTTCAGATATTCTTCAAGGGTAGCCACATATAGAATTCATTGCAGTAGTCCAAGTGTGAGATGACCAGGGCTTGAGGGACTGAGCACAGGAACTTCAAATCCAGGAAAGGGCACAACTGGTGCACAACACGAAATTGTGCAAAGGCTCTTCTAGCCACAACTGCCACCAACTCATAGTTATCACCCATAAAGCCCACCATGGCATAGGGCCTAGTTATTCGAGTGACCACCTGTCTCTGGTTTTTTTCTGCCCGTTTGGTGAGATTGGACAGAGGGAACATGGTATGGATGCCATTAATCTAGCAGTGTCATATTGCAGGAAGCAGGCCTTCTTTGTTAAGGTGGCACAGGTGCCTGCAATTTTCTTAAGCAATCTGCTCTTTCACAATGGGTCATGCCTCCCCTCTGGAATTATATCCCCCTAGAGATCTAGATATCATGCTAGCTCATGAATTCTGGGAGTTGAAGTCCACAAGTCATAAAAGAGCCATCTTTACCCACCCCTGATCTAGATGGTTCCCATCTGGGGGATTTTCAAGAAGTTATTAAAGGCCTGGCTGTTCTCCCAGGCTGTAGGGCAAAGTGAAAGGTGAGCCCCTATTTGATGAAGTTTTTGGTTTTTATATTGTTTTGGGGCTGCTCATTATTTTTTTTCTTTTGTGATTTTTTTTTTTTAAAAAGTTTTAATTGTAAGCTACTCAGAGGTGGGAGTCAGGCAGCCTATAAACTGTATAAATAAGATAAAAATAGTTTTTTAAAAATTGGGCCATCTCTTCTTGCTTTACTATATAGACATAGTAAATATGGTACACATACCCATGCATACATACATACCAAGAGACAATAGTAGGAATGGTGTATTTAAGATAATTCCTACTGCATTTTTACATTTTTATGTATTATATTATATCCAATTCTCACTTCCATATAATAGAGTTGACAGAAGAACAGTATTCTTTTTTTTTAATTTTCTTTATTGATTTTTCATTTTATACATCATAATACTTTCACACAGATCTACACCCATTTTCATACATTATTATTCAATTTGTACAATTTGCATTATTTATTCATATTTATAGATCCTACGTCCTCGTCCCATATTGTCTCTCAGACTTTCCTCCTTTTTTTTTTTTTATCCAATCGTACCACTTTGTCCATACGTCATAATATTCTGAATCACTTTGTCCTTTCAGTTCGATGGTTAATCTATCCATTTCGGCACATTCATATATTTTTGCCATTATTGTATTCTCCGAAGGTACTTGTGTATTTTTCCAATATTGTGCATACACAATCCTTGCCGCTGTCACAATATGCAATATTAAATATTTGATATTCTTAGGGTATTGTTTTCTGATTATTCCTAATAAAAAAAATTAAGGTGTATATTCTATTGCTANCAGAGTCAGCATATTGCCCCCAACAATCTGGGTCCTCATTTTACCCACCTCGGAAGGATGGAAGGCTGAGTCAACCTTGAGCCGGTGAGATTTGAACCGCTGAACTGCTGAACAGTCAGCTGAAGTAGCCTGCAGTACTGCACTCTAACCACTGCGCCACCTCGGCTCTTATATATATCTTAGCCAATCTCGTTGGGGCCAAATGCCACCTATAGAACATTTTGTAATAATTTTCTTTATAAGCTACCGATTTTGTTATATAAATATTCTAACATGGCACCTACCGTAAATTAATTGAGGTGTTCTAGTTTCTTTCTGTGTAGATATAACTTCCATTTTCCTCATCAAACCTAACTTTTGCCACTCACTTTTCAGATTTGTATTTGTTGCATCCTATCCTTCACCTACTTCCACAACATTTTTTTATATCTATCATAATCATTCTGCATTTTCTCTACCTCTCCTATCCTGGGCTATTCCTAACTCCTATATTATATTCTTTGCAAACCCCACCCCCCTTTCCTCCCCCAAAACACATTGTCACATTTTTTTTCTCTTGTCCTCCATTTTTTTCTCCCCATCCCTCATTCACAGTCACTTTTGTTTCATCATTTCACCAAGCATCCTTTTTCATACTTCCCATTCATCTAACACCACATGCAGGTTGTCCTCGACTTATGACCACAACTGAACCCAACATTTCTGTTCTTAAGTGAGATATTTGTTAAGTGAGTTTTGCCCCCATTTACAATCTTTCTTGGCACACTTGTTAAGTGAATCACTGCAGATGATAAGTTAGCAGCCTAGTTGTTAAGTGAATCTGTCTTCCCCATTGACTTTGCTTGTCAGAAGGTCGCAAAAGGGGATCCCATGACCTTGGGACACAGTAACGGTCATAAGTATGAACCAGTTGCCAAGCATCTGAATTTTGAACGCATGATCATGGGAATGCTTCAAAAGTCTTAATTGTGAAAAACGGTCATAAGTCACTTTTTTAAGTGCCTTTGTCACTTTGAACGGTCACTAAATGGACTGTTGTAAGTCAAGCACTACCTGTACTTCTATAGCACAGACTTTTTACTTTCAAGTAAAAAGAATTATATTCTGTGCTATAGAAGCGTAGTGTATAGAAGTAAGAGCCTTAACATTATTTCCCATGCTTTCTTTGGGGAGATTAATCTGTCTTATAATACTTTTTCATACAGAATGTAGAATTTGTACTTTCTCATTTTGAATTTTTCTCCTTCCACTTTTTTTTACTCTCCGTTCTTTCCTTTTGTCCATGCTCCCGCATTTTTCAAGATGTCACAGCCATAATTATCTTCCAGGACCTGTGGTAGATAATATTAATTTTTTTTCAGGCTTGAACTCTCCCCCTTTGGAGTGAAAGTCTGCATAATAGAGCCAGGTTACTTCCAAACTGCAATCACCAATGATAAAATCTTGCACGAAAACTTCAGGAACCTCTGGGAGCGTCTTCCAGAAGAAACCAAGGAAGCTTATGGAGAGAGTTATTATAAGTCACGTGAGTGCGATTCTCCTATTTTCTCAAAACCTGATGTCACACAATATGGAGTCCAGGACTTCCAGTTCAACTGTAGAAAGCTGACAGTGTTTCTTAACAGATGGGCAGTCTGACCCTGTGGTTGTTAACTCTGAATGTTGAGTTTGCTTCTCCCTGAAAGGGGACTTTAATTCAAGTAAGCCTATCAAAGAAATTTAAGAAACTTATTTCCTCATCTAGGAAATAAAATACGATTCTATTAAATGATATGATATTCTCTATCAAATAATCAGAATGGGTAGAAATTCTGTCTCACCTCTATTCACACGTGAGGCGAGGGACCTGAGTAGAAGAAGCAGAGGGTCCCCTTAGCACTACTTATTACCTGTTCTATACAGTAGTATGTGGGTTTATGTACAGGTAGTCCTCAACGTACAGACCAAAATTTCAGTGGCTAAGTGGAGCACGTGGTAAGTGAGTTTTGCCCCATTTTACGACCTTTTGCCACAGTTGTTAACTGAATCACTGCAGTTGTTAAGTGAGCCAAGAGGTCATTAAGTGAATCAGGCTTCCCCCTCCCCCCCCATTGACGTTGCTTGTCAGAAGCTGGCTGGGAAGATTATACATGGTGATAGCAATAGCACTTAGACTTATATACCGCTTCACAGTGCTTTACAGCTCTCTAAGTGGTGTACAGAGTCAGCATACTGCCCCCAATAATCTGGGTCCTCATTTTACCCACCTCAGAAGGATGGAAGGCTGAGTCAACCTTGAGCCGGTGAGACTCGAACTGTCGGCAGTCAGCAGAAATAGCCTGCAGTACTGCATTCTAACCACTGTGCCACCCTGGCGATCATATCACCCCAAGACAGTGCAACTGTCATAAATACATGCCAGTTGCCAAGTGCCTAAATTTGATCATGTGAATGCTGCAGCAGCCATAAAAAGTGAAAAGAGGTAAATAAGTCACTTTTTTCAATGCCGTTGTCACTTTGAATGGTCACTAAACGAATGGATGTAAGTCGAGGACTATCTGTATATGTGGGCTTAAAAAACCCTGTTGGAAACCACCTGAAGAATGGCAAGCCTATCCTTGCAATTATAAGGGCCAAAAACTTGAATCAAATATTGTAACAATCAGAACAATGGGTGCAAACATTAACTTTGTTCAACTGGATTCTAAAATAAATATGTTGTCCTCAGTGTCCATAATATTAGGGAAAAATGGTAAGAAAGAAGGACATAATAATTATATGACTCATATAAGGAGCATATGAAGCTGAATCAAATTAGTTCCATGGAAAATGTTTTGCTGGTATAAATGTCTGTATCTGCTTGCCCTCTGTGTCTAGATTCTGCCTTATGTGTCAAAAATTACACACAGTTTTAGAATGTTTGATTTTTGTTTTCTAATAACTAACTTATATGAACTATCCTAGTTTTCTGAAGTAGCCTAGCTTTCTTTGGGAACTCCCGGGGGTTGGGAACACACCGATTGCTAAGCTGCTGTGGGCATGATGTATGCCTGGGTGGGAGTTACTTAGAACCTCCCCTGTTTATTGGATGAAAGAGATCATTCTTGGGGCCAATGCATTTGGTGCAGGGAGTCCCATATCTACAGAAAGTCTTCTACATATTCGAATTACGCTGTTACCCTGAGCATTATTTCTGGCTGAATACATTCTTACCACATTGACTATTTTATAAACGAAACCCATGCTTCTCAGGATATTAATTTCAGGCACCTAAATTTGTAATGAGCAAAAGTTATAGTTGGAAAGAATAGGTATGGTCTGGGCCATTTGTATACAGGATTGTTAAATGAGAGCTTAGGATGGTTCTAATTTATATTTTGTGAAGAACAAGTGTATTCTTATTTCATTTTTTCCCCCATCTCTCTTTCTGTAGTGATCAGAGGAACCTCTAAGTTGCAAGCCAACTGCAGTTCTAAACTTCATCTGGTTACCAACTGCATGGAACATGCATTGACTGCTGTGCGTCCTCGCTTCCGCTACTCAGCTGGTTGGGATGCCAAACTCTTTTACCTCCCTATAAGCTACATGCCAACTAGGCTAACAGATAAACTATTTTTGTGGTCTTACCCTCAACCAAAAGAGAGCACTTAGGGCGGGGAGATGTTAGTTTTCAAGAGGAAAGTTTGACACTGGTGGATTGGGCTTGGAAACCTATTCTTTTTAGAATCTTTCATTCTTGGGTGGGTTTTTATAGGCTCTCCTTTTATTATATGTTGCTTGTTTCCAGAATACTGTATCTCCTAAATTATCTTTCATTACATCAGGCCAGTTTCCTTGTTACATAGTTATTGTGGATACGGGTATTCCCACCATCCACCTGTTCTATCTTTTGTAGAAGTGTTGCTCATCTAGATTTTGACTCTAAAGTATTATCAGGGCAAGAGCATACAAAATTTCCCTAAATCAAATAGGACCATTGATCTGTCCAACTTAGTATGTTACCTTGGATCTTTGAGGTCCTGATAACTGGTGGCAGGAAGGATGTACCTCCAAATGTCTGTCACTAAACTATGGTTGGTTTAGTGAACTGCCATCTTCTTCTTCTTCTTCTTGTGCCATATCCGTCATTGGACGTTGGCGATCATGTTGGCGGTCCTATTTTTATCAACAGCCGCACAAAAAAGTGCTGTTGAGTTTTGTCCAAACCAGTCCCTTAGATTTTGAAGCCATGATGTTCTTCTTCTGCCTGGACCTCGTTTGCCTTCAATCTTTCTTCGGGGGTTTAAGTGAAGTATGCCATATTTTTCTGAGTGTCACATCACATGTCCAAAATATTCTAACTTTTGCTTTTTTATGGTTTTGATGATTTCCCTTGGCTTTCCCAGGCGGTTTATCACCTCCTCATTTCTGATTTTGTCAACCCAACTTATATGTAACAGCTGCCTGGAACTGCCATAGCTGTGCAATAATATGACATAGATCCCGTTGTTCAGGATTGGTTCAAAGACTGCAGAGGATTCCAGCCAGATAATCCCAACTATCTGTAGGTAGATGGTCCTCCTGACTGCATTCTATTAATTTGAGAACTAATCTACTAGGAAAACTTGCTCTGAGACTACTATTTCAGGCACACTTAGGAAATTCTTACACTTCTGTACATTTTTTTATTCACTTGGTTTTCTACTACAGGGTTACTCCCAGACTCCATCTGCCAGAGCCCTTGTGAAGGCCAGCTTTACTATTTGTTGCTTAGCCTATTCGCAGCTCTTTCAGAGTTACTTTCTAATGCCGATCACCATAAGTCCTAACCAAATTAAATCTTGTTGGAGCGATTTCACAATCTGCCTTTTGTCTATACTGTTTAAATCACAATATTAACAATTTGTGTCTTAGCTTCATTTTTAAATGATGATTAAAAAAAACATGGTATCCTCATCGTGGAATAAAACAGAATAATTAAGTTGATGTGGCACATGTGAACCTTTCTTCCTTTGAAAGTGAAGCAATCTGAAAACTTAAAGAATTATAATGATCCAGGAAAAAAGGGAGGGGAGGAAAATACAGAGCTGGTTTTTAAGCCATGCTGGTAGTAGACTATAGCTGTGAATGCAGTATGATGGACAACTGAAAAACATACAAAGTGGTGCTAGCTTGCAACAAGGACTTTCCAAAACCATCTGGGAAGAAGGCAAAGGGCACATCATTTTTCCACATTTTAAAAAAGTCTAAAATCTATCAAAAGCATGAGGGTTAGAAGAGAACAGAAATCTGTAGTTGTTTGATATCTATTAAACAGGTAGATGACAGTGATTTAATAGCCAGCTTCACTCAACCGGAGATTTTATTCTTAGCATTGTCAATTGATAGGTGACCAAGTGGACTAGTAATAATGGGAATTTTGGTCCAAAATGTTTAGCAGGTACCAGAATATAGATTAACATTGTAATTTTTGTATTTGAAACATTTATATGCAACCATAGGTTTTAGCAAAATTCATATAAAATTACAGCAATGTTTCAAGTTTGGCAATACAATTTGTGTATTTGGAAATCTAAAAGCATATGATAAAATCTCACAAATCCTTAGAAATATAGAAATCTAAAAGCATATGATAAAGAATCCAACAATCCTTAGAAATATTTGTACATGCAGGATAAGGAGGCAGCATGTCAACTAAAGCAAAAACAAATAACACAAATGAGACAATTATGTCCTGAAAGAGCTGTAGAAGCTAAGTCTTCTTCAATTATCTTACAGAACTTGTTAAATCAATTGAGGGTTATGGAAAAGCAATCTGATTGACTGCAGTCTCAGCCAGTAGGAACAATGGTGAAAAGTGTTGAGAACTGCAGTTTAGAAATATCTGGAAAGCTAATATAGGTAGTCCTTGACTTACAACTGGTTGCTTAGCAACCATTCGAAGTTACAACCAATCTGAAAAGGGACTTACGATGCAGATCTAAAGTTCCGAATGTCGCCACCCCTTTGTGGTCATGTGACCTGACTTTGGGCGTTCGGCAACAGGGCCACATTTAGAGCTGTTTGCAATGTCCCACAATCATGTGACTTCATTTTAAGGTTTCCAGCAAAACTGCACCACAATGGGTATGCACTTATGACCACTGTGTTCACACAATGACCACTACCCTCAAAAATAACAAAATCAGATCAGTAATGTTTTACAACCATTACAATCATGACAGGCAGGCTCCATTACAGTCATATCTCAAGGACTACCTGTAACCCCCATCCTTTTGATAAAAGCTCCTTTGTCAATGCTAATCCCTGGTTTGTGTGCCCCGATGGAGAAGGGGAGCTAGAGCATTCACTTCCTGAGGAGACCATAAGTTGCCAAAGACATCGATGCTTTTTATCATTTTCTTTCATTCTTAGTTTGTTAAAAATGTAAGTCATTGTGAATGGATAAAATAAATAAAACTATGGATTTCCTTATGCCTCACTTTTTTTAAGTTAATGGGAATGTTGCAAGAATGCAGGACATGCTGTCACAAAGTGGCCATCACTAATATTGGCTATCTAAACAGGCATAGACATTAGAAAACAAGATGATGCCACATTAGATGCAGCTTATTTCAGCCACGGTTTTAGCCGTCCATCATTTTTATTTTATAAAAATGCCTTTGGGTCCTATGTGGAGCTAAAGGATGGTAGCACTTTATTTTGAATCTTATCTGTTTCTTATCTAAATTGAAATAATTTCAAAAATAACCTGGGAATGAGTCCTGACAGAGGCCAAGGAAAATACATGTGGACAAACTAATACCCAAGATTATCTTGTTGCCTACACCAATATATAATTTATCATCTTTCATGCCATATACCTTGTCCTCTTTTGTCAGGAGGCAACTGGACTTTCTTGTTTTTTCTTTTGAAGACATTTCACTTTTCATGCAAGAAGCTTCTTCAGCTGACAAGCGAAATGTCTTCAAAAAACAAAACAAAAACAAGCTGAGATGTGAAACGTCTTCAAAAGAAAAAACAAGAAAGTCCAGTTGCCTCCTGAAAAAGCATTTTTGGGACAACCATGACCTGGATGACTGAGAATCTCCATAGACCTGTTCTCTTTTGGCATTTATGACACATGTGCCTTGGGATTCAGGGAAACTTCAAATCATGTTGAACTTTTTGTGGCCTTATGGAAAATATCCTGTTCTTCCCAAGATACTGACCCCCAGGTATGCTGGAATGCAAGTAGTCCTCAATATATGAACATTTGCTGAATGATGGTTTGAAGCACATGATCACAATTTGGGACCTTCCCAGCCAGCTTCTGCCAAGCAAAGTCAATGGGAGAAGTTTGATTCACTTGCACAGTAAAAATTATAACATTGGGACCAATCATATGATGGCTTGCTTAATGGCTGCATCCCTTAGTGACCAAAATTCCAACTGTAGTTGTAAGTCAAGGACTACCTATACATCTATAATCCCTTGGCCCCTTCAGTCACAATGGGAGATTGTGGGTTATGTATAGAAAATGCTAGATTGTGGAAGACTGACAAACGTACACGTAAGAGATTCATTTAGCAATTCCAACTCTTAATAGTTACTGGATACAGCCTATTTGCACAATAAAGAATAGAAGGGAATGGGAATGGGAATGGGAATAGAATAGAATAGAATAGAATAGAATAGAATAGAATAGAATAGAATAGAATAGAATAGAATAGAATAGAATAAGAGTTGGAAGGGACCTTGGAGGTCTTCTAGTCCAACCCCCTCCTCAGGCAGGAAACCCTATACCACTTCAGACAAATGGTTGTCCAACCTCTTCTTAAAAATGTCCAGTGTTGGAGCATTCACAACTTCTAGAGGCAAGTTGTTCCACTGCAATGAACTGGAATAAGCATGCATAGAATGGAGAATCCCATTGTTTGCAAGCCTTCTCACTGATGACTGCTGTTACTATTAAACTAAAGTTGCTTCCATGGACACATCAGAAAGGATAAGAAGGCCTGATCTGTTAAATTAAAAGACCTGTAACAAACTATTAATTTTGGAAAGTATTACGGTACTTCAGAGAAAGAGTAGTAGAAGCTTGGAACCAACTTCCAGTGTTGGTTAGAAATTATTGATGGGTTATCAGTAACTGTGTTTAAATATGCTTGAGATAAACACATGTCCAACTTTCGATTAAAAAAAACAACCCTCAAAGGCCAGACTTGATGGATCACTAGGACTTTTTCTGCCATCAGTTTTCTGTTTCTATGTTAAAGAATGGTTCAATTCTGAAGCATTATTACCCTCAAGACATCAGATGGTCAGAATGGTAACTTTGCACCCTTTGCTCAATCCTAAATTTGCCTGTCATCTGTTTCCTATGGCACCCTTTTTTGCAAACTGGTCTGAGGCTGTCAAACAGTCCAGGGCCTCCCTGGAGATTCCCTTCATTTTCCAGAGCAGGTTATTAATCTTCTTGAGATAGCGCTCTGATGGAACAAATCAATTTAGGGATCAATGTGTCCTGCTCGCTGTGGCATAAAGATGCCCTAGTAAATTTTTTTGGGAGAACATAGCCTTATGATATCATCTTCAACTCACACCTTGCCTACCTACAAAGGCAGCTAAAATTTGCCTTTTGCTGTTCCATTTTCAAAACAGCATTCTCTTCTTCATTGCTTCTCCAAGCACATTTTCTTTCCATCAGTTTGGAAACTGAACAAGGAGAGGTTCAACCTGGAAATGAGAAATTTTCTGACAGTGAGAGCAATCAACCAATGGAACAGAAGTTGCCTTCAGAAGTTGTGGGAGTTTCATCACTGGAAGCTTTCAAGAAGAGACTGGACTGCCATCTGTCAGAAATGGTGTAGGGTGAGGGGTTGGACTAGATGACCTACAAGGTCCCTTCCAACTCTGTTAATCTGTTAAATGACATATTTTAAAACCCTGTATTCCTCCATGGTGTACTATGCTGTGAATTTCCCTTTTTGTTCCAGGCAGCCCATTTTATAAAAGGGAGATCAGCTTGCTATACAACAAACACTTCTGCCTTTTCAAATTAAAAGGTGGGCAAAATGCCATTTGCCATTTAGTGGAGCTATTTCTCCAGTGTTTCTTGCTTAATACGTATCTGTACTAAATATATGAAAGAGGCCTGGTCAAACATTCTGAAAGCAAATTTATATCATACTCTTTCAAAATGGCTATTTGGAAAGCCAGGTATCTTATTAGACTTTTGTAATTTGACTCTATCAACTCCTACAATCTTATTCTCAAGGAGAACGGTTATACTTTTTCACAGATCAAGATAGTATCTTGGCCCAGAACTCTGAATCTGAACAAGTTTCTCCATTTGCACCAGTGGAATTCCAGCCTCAGGAGATACAAGTCAGGAATTACGTGAGGCTCAAACACAGGCAGGAACAGAACAACTGGAGTAATTATGGCCTCCAAGTCGTTGGTTTTGGCACAGAGCAAAGGCATTCAATGAGGCTCCTTACCAAATAAGAATCTTCTTGTCTTAACATCTGGTTGCAAACTTACTTAAGAGGCAGCTTTGACCCAAACAACCATCTGATTTCTTATGTCCGGTGTGCAGTGGTGAAATCCAATTTTTTTTACTACCGGTTCTGTGGGCGTGGCTTGGTGGGCATGGTGTGGCTTGGTGGGCGTGGCAGGGGAAGGATACTGCAAAATCCCCATTCCCTCCCCACTCCAGGGGGAAGGATACTGCAAAATCCCCATTCCCTCCCCACTCCTGGGGGAAGGATATTGCAAAATCTCTATTCCCACCCCACTCTGGGGCCAACCAGAGGTGGTATTTGCTGGTTCTCCAAACTACGCAAAATTTCCGCTGCCGGTTCTCCAGAACCTGTCAGAACCTGTTGGATTTCACCCCTGCCGGTGTGTCATTGCCTTTGATTTGTGTAAGAAGCCTAAAACTCTGGGCTCTGGACAGGCTGGTAAATCTTGTTTGGCTCTCTGAAATTTGGATTGAATCTTGGCTACTTTTCTACAGACTCCTGTGAGAAGCAAAATGACTCAGGGAAGCCTTTGCTTCAGAAACTCTGACTGATGTACCTTTGCTTTTCTGCTGTTGATCTGCTCAGCTTTGAGTAAATTAGTTACCATAAACAGGATAAGTATGCAAGTGCTACAAAACCACTTAATATGTTGATGTGATGAAATAGTTAAAATATCCCCACTTGACCACTGAACTCACTGAATGACTTTGAATCAATCCCTTTCCTTCAACTTAAGTGATTTCACAGAATTATTTTAAGAATAAATCAGGGATGACCCTAAGTATATTTCCTAGGGCTTCTTAGTGGAAAGGCAGGCTATGTATGAAAAAGCCAGGCACCCACCCAATGCTTTTTGACCAATTCTACATGTGAAATTTTGAGAATGTGTCATGGGAATAGCTGATCAGAAAATACCCAAAAGGGAAGCAAAGCGTTACCCCAGCTCCTGCCAACATAGTTGCTTGAAAGCATGCAAATGCGAGTAGATAAATAGGCACCACTTCTGTGGGAAGGTAACAGCCTTCTGTGTGCCTTTGTGCTATACTGGCCACAGGACCACGGAAGTGTCTTCGTTCAGCTAAGAAATGGAAATGAGCAGAGTCAGATTTGACTAGACAGGGGAAATCTTTACCTTTATTTTTACTTGTGCACCATTTCACTTTCTAAAACTGTTTCTGGTCTATGTAGCCCAGGGCATTGTTGGAAATAATGTATGTGTGCAATTATGGTAGTGATTTGCTTTTCAGTATGCTAGTTTCCCATTCATTTTAAAATTACGGTAAATTAGAGCAGAGACCTAGTGTGACCAAAGAATAAATCAATGAGACTTTGCCACTTGCCCTATTGGATATCTCTGGAGAAAAGCAAAAAAAAATTTCAAAATGGGATGGAGATTATTCAGATAGCTCAAAATAAAGTTGTATTCTGTAGCCAAATTCAGGCTTTGGATTCTTTGGTGTCCCCAAAGATGGTATAGCCTTGCGAAGCAGCTTAAATCAAAGCAGAGTTGACATTTCATTTCATTTGTTTGTTTTTAATTGACATTCTCCCCAAATTTTCCACTTAAAGCATCTATAGAAAGAAGCCATTTCTGAAGATATTGACAAGACAGTGGAAGGTGCCATTTACACTTTCTGCAAATGCATCGATTGGCCTTGGAATGTATGCTATTCATGTTGCTCCATGCTGTAAACATTCTGATGAGAAATCTAGAAGGCACCAATGCCTGTAGTGGGTCAAGTCTAAATCATATTCTCAATACTTTGTGATCCACTGTCCAATGTAGCTGCCTTTGAATCAGCAATAACTTCACTTTAATGGACCAACACCTCCATCCTATGGCTGCCTTTCTTCCTGCAAACAGGAGCTGTGCCTTGTGTCTCATCTGTCTTCACAAGTTTGACAGTGATGTTGCTTTGCTTAAACTTTACCAGAAATCTGTAAGAGATCAAATCAAAGGTCAGCTGAACAAAACAACACAACCCTTGTTTTAACTTTGCATGACAATTTGTCTGTCTTGTGGAGGCTTCCATCATGCCATGTTTGATCAAAACCTTATATACAAGTGTGGGGAGTAGAACTATAAGGCAGGCTTCATTTTAGGATTAGAGCCAGTTTGGTTTAATGTTTAAGGCACCAGGCTAGAAACTGGGAGATTGTGAGTTCTAATTTTGCCTTGGGCACAAAGACAGCTGGGTGACCTTGAGACAGTCACATTCTCTGAGCCCTAAGAGGCAGACAAGGGTAAATTACTTCTGAAACCTTATCAAGTAAACTATGGATTTCAAAGAAGCGGGGGAGGGGGGGAGATTAACTCTGCAAACATATTTAACTCCAATGTAAGGTCACTGCTGGACAATTTGGGAACTGTCCTGTCCCTAATAAAGAAATACAGTAGTAGGTTTGCAGTGTACTATTTTCAGTCAAATAGGATATAATATTCAATAGTCTGTGGGGATGATCAGATTTACAATTATTTTTACAAGCTGTTGAAGCTTAAATGTTTCATTTAATTATTAGTTACTTTACTGTAATTGGAAAAGGGGTGTGAAATGTATTAATTGCTGCAGCTAAACAACCTGAATACAATGCAACAAACCACACAAACTATAATTAGGGGTGTACAAGCTCCAGATGTACAGGCCATAATATATAATTTACATACCCTTGTTATTACCAAATGGGAATTTGGTGGCAAATTTTATCTGCGTATTCAGATAGCTTCTGACATCAAGGCCTGCTTCCTTAAACCCAGTAGGGCTAAAGGCAGCCCCCTTTTCCTTTTCTGACACACCAGAGCTCATATAGTCTTTTTAATTGTGGGGAGAGGGGAGGAAAGTTTTGGCAAAATTGGATCCAAAGTCTCCTTTATTCCCTTTAAAGTCAAAGGTCTCCAATGGAGTGACTCCCTCTTGGAGGCTCCAAGAAAGGATGAAAAGGACTTTCAATGTCTGGATTTTCAGAACCCTTTCAGTTTAAATCTTGATAGGTTTTCAATACCAGTACAAGAGAACCAAGATACAAACATCTAAATAAAAGCTCTCATCCAAACCCTTCCCTTTCCCCACCCGCGGCCAACTCCGTCCTTACTCATCAGCCACTTGGAGTTTCAGTTTTTGCTTTGTAGCCTCCAGCATGGTCTGGTGAAGCCGGGTAACCAGTTCAATCACGTGGTCACTAATAAGGAGGAAGTCCCCTTTGGTATCCGCTGTGGAAGACTATAAGAGAACAGTAATCACATGTGTTGGAGATACTCAATATCTTTCCAGAAGGTAGGCTTACGGTATAGAAGGATCTTGACAGACTTGAACACTGGGCGCTATCTAACAAAATGAAATCCAATGGTGAAAAAAGTAAGGTTCTACATTTAAGCAAGAAAAACAAAATGCACAGGTACAGTATAGGTGGTACCTCGCTCAATAGTAGTAACTGTGAGAGGGACCTTGGAGTCCTAGTGGACAACCATTTAAATATGAGCCAGCAGTGTGCTGCAGCTGCCAAAAAAAGATGTCATATTGGCACATCTGGGAAAACCCGAATCTGAAAGCTTCCAGGTTTTCCCCACCCAAAAGAAAGTCCAAGTCCCTTCCCCTGCACCCACATGTCCATCACATGGTCCAATCAAGGCACCGTCTCAACTGGAGATGCCTCCCAGCCACACCCCTCCAGGTGCAAGGCAGAGTGACCTTGACTCTCGGAGAAAGGAATGTTATTATGACTATATATCTCCCCAGCTCCCTATAATCCTCCTTCCCAGTTTCCCACAGCACTAAATGTGGCAGGCCTGAAGATCCAATGTCCAAGATGGCTTCCAGGCCTGACATCCCCATTGAATTTGCTTGTCTGAAGTTTGCAAAAGGTGATCACATAGCCAAGGGACACTGCAACCATCATAAATATGAGTCAGTTGCCAAGCATCTGAATTTTGATCACAGGACCATATGGATGCTGCAATGGTTATAAGTGTGAAAAGGCAAAGCCCCTTAAGTGGGGAATGGCCGAGAGCCCACAATGCAACTGTGGTGCACTGGAACAAACTATAGCAATAGCAATAGCACTTAGACTTATATACCACTTCACAGTGCTTTACAGCCCTCTCTAAGCGGTTTACAGTGTCAGCATATTGCCCCCAACAATCTGGGTCCTCATTTTATTAACCTCGGAAGGATGGAAGGATGGGTCAATCTTGAGCTGGTGAGAATCGAACTGCTGGCAGTCGGCAGAATATTGTAATATTGCAATAAGCCTGTAATATTGCATTCTAACCATTGCACCGCCACAGCTCTTGTTGTGTGTCATGGTCATAAGTCACTTTTTCCAATGCCATTTTAACTTTGAACAGCCCATAATGAGCTGTTGTAAGTCAAGGACTACCTGTCATCGGTTATACCTTCTCTCCCCACCAATCTTGAAAGAGGAAGCATTTTTCTCTTCTCCCTCCTGTTCCCCCTGTCAGGCCTGGAAGCCATCTTGGGCCTTGGATCTTCAGGCCTGCCACATTTAGTGCTGTGGGAAACTGGGAGGGGGGGAATTGTGTGAGCGAGGAGATATAGTCATAATCACATTCCTTTCTCCAAGAGTCAAGGTCACTCTGCCCTGCACCTGGAGGGGTGTACCTGGGAGGTATCTCCAGTTGGGACGGTGCATGGATTGGACCATGTGATGGACATGTGGGTGCTGGGGCAGGGACTTGAACTTTCTTTTGGGTGTGGAAAACTGGAAGGTTTCAGATTCGGGTTTTCCCAGATGTGCCAATATGACATCTCTAATAAAATGGAACTTTGAGGAAACTCAAGCCTCGGAGTTTTCTTTCGTTGGGGGTGTTACTTGGAACCCTGACACCTCCACTTACCTCTCTAATGTGCAGAACAAGAAGCCCATCTGAATAGCAACTGACAGAAACACTCTCAATGTCATTCAAGGTGATCACGGTTTTAGGTTGAGCAGCCTTGAGATCAGCCAGGATGATGTGACTCTTCGTGAGAAGAAGTATCCGAGAAGAAGTCTGAAACGAAGAGAGGAAAAGCTTCTATTTCATGTACTATATCTGCTTGTCTGAGCTGAAAGACTATGGAGATTCTCAGCCATCCAGGTCATGGTTGTCCCAAAGGTGCTTTTTTTCAAGAGGCAACTGGACTTTCTGGTTTTTCTTTGAAGACGTTTCGCTTCTCATCCAAGAAGCTTATTCAGCTCTGACTGGATGGTGGGGACTAGGAGTATAAATCCTTCCAGAAAGTCCAATTGCCTCTTGAAAAAGCACTTTTGGGTCTGAGCTGAAAGTTTAGTTCCTCTGTATTTGTAAGGATCATGGGTTATTTCCAAGCAAGAAAACAACAATTCTCTGCCATGATTTCTGACATCATTGTTAAACATGTGGCTGATAAAACAGAAGGAACTATTACTGTGTTCATTCATGCAATGCGCTTAAACCGATTCCTAAATTAACCATTATTTCCATATGCATTATATATTGCCCCATAAACCTTGCACGACATGCTATGCAACTCAAAAACATCCCCTCCCTCAAGATTAATGCAAACCAAGTGTAGTAGGTTGTCCAAATACTTCTGTTAGATACGCATGACCTGGATGACCATAGAGTTCCCCCAAAGCACCGGACAGAGTGCCTGCCAAAATGGCTATAATAGCTCAGTGAGTGTTTGCAAATGCCCCCAAATGATACCCTGATAAGAACCTTCTCATAGATGGGACACTAGCAGCCGTATTTTATTTTAGCCTCAGCGATGGCAGCCATAAGTTAAGAAAAAGATGAGGTGGAGAAAAAAATAGTTTTACCCACAAGGAAGCCTGCCCTGATATGGATTATTATCAAATAATTATTATCTTGATCGTTGAGGTGTGAAATCTGTTTGGGTGTAGGTTCCCAAATGTTATTGTAATACATGTTTCAAAATATTTGCTCATTCCAGGATCGCAATAAGTGGATTTCTTCCCTTTACAGGAGCAAAGTGAGAGAAACTGGGCATATTCTTGTTGCAATTCCTCGTCTTCCTCCCCTTGGAAGCCAAAGCAAGTTAAAGAGACACGTCCCACCTTCCCATCACCTCGGTTGACTTTCTTCACATGGTCGGCCATCACTAGCTTGTCGTTGGCAGTGGTTTGGAGCTTGCGATATTTGGGGTTCTCCTTCAACCCAAGGTATTCCCCTCGGAAAGGCTGAGGAAGGCTGAAAAAGCATAAAATCTCAATTGTGATCTGCTCCATTCCTGGGGAGGTCAAGGCCTCTTGGCCTGGGTGGCGTAGGTTCATGCTTTGGACTCACCTCTTAGGGTACAAACTTTTCTTCCCCTTAAAAAGTTCACTGGCACACAACTTGTCCTGCAAGGCTTCTTTATCCTTTGGGGGAAGCTGTTCTCGATACTTCTTACACTGTACCAGAAAGGCATGGAGTAACAAGGGAGGGGACAAAATGAGACATTCCTTCTTATAAAGTACAGAGACACCCCCCCCCCAAAAAGGCTGAAAGTGGTTTGAGAACATTAGATACTGCATATATATATCCACCTCTGTTACCTTTACACATGCATGTGCGCAGCCACAGACAAAGTTTCAGATTTTTGGTACCTGACACTTATAGCAGTATTCAGGGTCTTGAGGAAGTGGGGAGGGAGGGAGGTAAAAACCTGCCTACACTATGGAAGCGATAAGGAAAGGAATGCAGCTGACAAGAACAGACTGATTCAGTCCAGTAATAAGTGAACCCTTACAATGTTGTCAATGTATCGCCACTTTTTCCTCTTTCGCTAAACCGGGGGTGGGCGTGGCCAGCAGGTGAGGCATCCGGCCCGCGGGCCGCGAGTTTGACACCCATCTTACATCCTTTGCTTCATTGTAATTTTAAAAGACCCACCCCTCAATATTACAATGTGGGTAACTTGTTACATGATAAGAATATTATACATTAGACCAAGCTTGTGGGCAAGTGCTAGATTGATGAGTTTGTATTAATCAATGGAATGATTTTTTTCGTATAATTTTCCTTGTTTTAAGAAGGCATAAAAGTTATGTGGAAACAATACTCAACTGTCCCTCTTGAGAGATCAGTGAGGTACCCTCTTTGCTCCTGCGCAGAAATAAAGAGCTTTTAAGCACCTTCCCTGACTTTATGCGTCTTTTAGCTGTCGCACGCTGAGGTGAACAAATCAGCCAGGCATTCTGGCTAACAGTTTTCCTGGTGTAGCCAGCCAGGAGGCTGTCTGGTTGCGCTTCACAGCAGTGCCGGCACTGGGGTGGTAAGACCCGGCAAAGTGCGCCCTGAACCTTTTGCGTTCGGTGTCCCTCGATGCTGTGGGGGATGGAGGGGAGTTAATGGTGCGATTTGCTTTGCCTCAAAGAAGGGAACACGAAGGAGGAAATCCACTCCACCTATGCCCCGCATTGCAGGACATCGGTGAGTAAGACATCCTTCTTTCTTACTATAGTGATATTATAGTGATATATATATAGATATATAGATATTATAGTGATATATGCATGAGTGAAAAAGAGGGCTGTGAAAATATTTACAGATCCCTCGCATCCTGGACACAAACTGTTTCAACTCCTACCCTCAAAACGACGCTATAGAGCACTGCACACAAGAACAACTAGACACAAGAACAGTTTTTTCCCGAACGCCATCACTCTGCTAAACAAATAATTCCCTCAACACTGTCAAACTATTTACTAAGTCTGCACTACTATTAATCTTCTCATCGTTCCCATCACCCATCTCCTCCCATTAATGACTGTATGACTGTAACTTGTTGCTTGTATCCTTATGATTTACATTGACTGGTTCCTAATATGATTTGATTGCTTATTTGTACCCAGACTATCATTAAGTGTTGTATCTT
>QLTV01002579.1:1051635-1062753 GCA_003457575.1 Thermophis baileyi
TATTAGTAGGAATTTCTCCCTGCCCAATTCAATCTTCTGTAATATGGATGAAATAAATCTGCGCAGAAATAAAGATTTTTTTAAGCATCTTTCCTGAATATTGCACCCTGGATTGAACAAATCAGCCAGGCGTTCTAGCTAACAACACAGAATTCCCTTTGACAGCTGACATGAGAAGATCCGTGATCAGGGCAAAGATTAGATAACCAAACCTTAAGCTCATTCCAAGCAACCTGAGAAAATGCCAGGCACTGGCCACTGTTTAGTGTTTAGTTCATAGAAAGATAGAAAGATAAAGTGAGGGAGGAGGGAAGCATTTTCAGATTTGCTCTTGCAATCCCTTTTCAACACAGAGGGAGAGCTTTTTGAAGAATGCATTGCAGCATGTTAAGATTAAGCAAAGTGAGAGGCAAGCTTTCATCCTCCAACCCATCCATCATATCACTATTAAATACAAGCCTAAGAAACATATAAGCTTGCTTCTGAAACTCTTAAAGGAACAAACCCCAAGAACCTGTTTTAGATTTAGGCCCTGACAAGACCGAGCGGCTGTGGGTATTGTCTCCTAAAGACTATGTCGACTGTCCATCCTTGGTTCGGGGGGGGGGGAGAGAAATTGTCTCCCTCAGAGCGGGTTTGCAATTTGGGTGTCCTCCTAGACTCAAAGCTAAGATTAGAGCAACATTTGACAGCTGTAGCTAGGGGGACCTTTGCACAGGTTCGCCTGGTGCACCAATTGCGACCCTACTTGGATCAAGAGGCTCTCCTCACAGTCACTCATGCCCTTGTCACCTCACACAGTCACCCATGCCCTTGTCACCTCACGGTCAGATTATTGCAACACGCTCTACACGGGGCTACCCTTGAAGAGTGTTTGGAGACTACCGTTGGTCCAGAATGCAGCTGCGCGAGCTGTTATGGGTACACCTAGGTACACCCATATTACACCAATTCTCCGAGAGCTGCACTGGCTCCCTATTGGTCTCTGGGTACAATTCAAGGTGTTGGTTATTACCTTCAAAGCCCTATATGGCTCAGGACCAGGCTATCTTCGAGACCGCCTTCTACCACATAGCTCCCAGCAACCGGTAAGATCCCACAGAGTTGGTCACCTCCAGGTCCTGTCAGCTAAACAGTGCCGGCTGGCGGGCCCGCGGGGGAGGGCCTTCTCTGTGGCTGCCCCAACCCTCTGGAACCAGTTACCTCCTGAGATCCGGACTGCCCCCACCCTATTGGCCTTCCGGAAAGCGGTGAAGACCTGGCTTTTCCGGCAGGCCTGGGGCCGTTGATCTCGCTGTTGTAATCCTGTGAGATCCAGCCATTGAATGGTGTGCATGGGTTTTTAAATTGTTTTTTAAATGTTTTTATAATGTTTTTTTAATGTTTTTTTAATATTTCTGTTGTAAGCCCCCAGAGTCCCTTGGGAGTTGGGCGGCATAGAAATTTAAATTATAAATAAATAAATAAATAGATTGAAAGCCCAATGAATAGAATGAGTCAAAATTAGTGCCTAACCCTCCAGTGGTGGAATATTTTCTTCAATTCTTGATTGGTATTTGTGAGAAATTTGTATGGGGCTGGAGGCCAATTTTGATTCATCACTGACATGGAAGGGAGGTTGTCCTTCAGGCCCAAGAAGAATTTTTGTACCTAGAAGCAGAACAGAAGCAGAAATTGTGAGACCTGTGTTAGAAGGTTACAGGTAGTCCTTGACTGACAACAGTTCATTTTGTGACAATGGCACTGAAAAAATGTGACATGACCATTTTTCACAGTTACGACCGTTGCAGCATCCCCATGATTATGTGGTCAAAATTCAGATTTATGACCATTGCTGTGTCCCAAGGTCATGTGATCCCCTTTTGTGACCTTCTGACAAGCAAAGTCAATGGGGAAGCTAGATTCACTGAACAGTTGGGTTCAGGGGTGGGTTCTAACTTACCTCGCTGCCGGTTCGCTTCCTCCCATGCCGCGTGGGTGCACCTCGTGGGCGCACCTCGTGGGCGTGCACGTGCTTTCCACGCGCACGCATGCGCAGTGCAAAAAAATAAATTTTTTTTTAAAAAAAGAGCCAAAAACAAGATGGCGATGCATGCACAGATGCCGGAAACTCAGCTTCTGCGCATGCGCAGAAGAAAAAAAATAAAAAAAATTCAAAAAAAAGATGGCGGCGTCCACGGACCAGCACCGACCGAACCGGATCCGTGACATCACCAGCGGGTCGCTACCGGTTTGGGTGAACCGGTCCGAACCGGGAGGAACCCACGTCTGGTTGGGTTACTAAGTTATCAACTGCAGTGATTGACTTAATAACTGTGGCAAGAAAGGTTGTAAAATGGGGCGAATCCCACTTTACAAATGTCTCGCTTAACAACAGATAGGTTGGGCTCAATTGTGGATGTAGGTTGAGGACTACCTGTACTTGTATATTCTGATTACATAATGTTTATAAATTCAACACTGCTATTGAATCTATACTGAAAGAAGCTACATACTGTCATGCCTGGAATCCATTTTGAGCATTGGATCTTCAGGCCTGCCACATTTAGGACTGTGGGAAACTGGGAGGGGGGGTTGTAGGCGCTGGGAAGATATATAGTCAAAATAGCATTCCTTTCTCCAAGAGTCAAGGTCACTTTGCCCTGCACCTGGAGGGGTGTGACGGGGAGGCATCTCCAGTTCGGATGGTGCATTGATTGGCCCATGTCATGGACATGTGGGTGCAGGGGAAGGGACTTGGACTTTCTTTTGGATGGGGAAAACCCAGAAGCTTTCAGATTCGGGTTTTCCCAGATGTGCCAATATGACATCTCTAATAAAATGGAACTTTGAGGGAACTCAAGCCTCTGAGTTTTCTTTCGTTGGGGATGTTACAGGGGTGGGCTGCTGGGGATTCGCAGGGGTTCGGGAGAACCTCTAGCTAAGATTCTGTGCAGTTCAGAGAACCCCCAAATCCGACTCCTGGCTGGCCCCGTCCACCCCGCCCCTCCCCTCCCAGGAGTCCCCACGTGGCCCGTTTTGGATGCAGGTAAGTGCAGGGCATGCACAGAGGCTTGGGGAGGGTGAAAAACAGGCCTACTGGAAGTTCGGAAAGGCCTCCAGGGGGCCTCCAGAGAGCCTCTGGAGCCTGGGGAGGCCATTTTCGCCTTCCTGGAGGCTCGAGGAAAGCCTCCAAAGCCCAGGGAGGGCAAAAACGCCCCCCCCCACCGTGGTGCAGGAGGCCGACTAGGCCATGCCCACCATGGCCACGCCCACCCAGCAACCAGGAAGAGAACACCTTGCTAAAATTTTTGAAGCCCACCCCTGGGGTGTTACTTGGAATCCTGACACATACATAGCTTCCTTCTAGCATCTTGAATTACAGCATGCAATGTATCTCCAATCCTTAGCCAAGAAGCAGCTACTGCTTCCTTGCATTGACTGTTCTGGGGCTGCAAGGATACAGTCCTGGAACTGTGTGCAAACTACAACAAGATCTGCATCTTGGGTTTAAGCATATATGCTAACATTGCTCCTTCTTCTTAAACTAGACAACTTGTAATCAGCCATCGATGTCTTGCTGGCAGTTTTCCAAGTTGTAGTACATCACGTACTACTAAGTGAGAGCAAATGAGTTTTCATGGGTTCTTTAAGGTGCATGGAGATACTTTAAGCCAAGGGTCTCTGAGTTTGCAAAACAAGATAAACATTAAGTAAGATGGCTTCTGAGAAAGAATAACTGCGCACATGCGGGTACTTTCACTGATATTATTATTTAACAATTTGAATCTGGTTACTGAAAATGGTGCAGTTCACAAAGGTTAGGTCAGAGTCTTTTTACCATGCCTGTAGGTTCCAAAGACCGAATCTCCTAAGCTCTTATCCTGAGTTATAGACTGTTCCTTGGCTAAGCACTGGACCTCATGTATTGGAAACTGTATACATGCAGCTACTGTATGTCTAGGCTTGCATCCTCTTATAAAGGCAAAAGTTATTATTCTAGGTCAGTGATGATGAACATCAAAGTTGCCACACCAAGTTTTGAGTGACATGTCAGCATAAATCAACATTAAGAACAAACATTCCCAAAAGCACACCCTGTTCTTATGCAAATTTTGGAAGCTATGGAGAATTGGGTAAACTCTTGTGTAGCCTCGAAAACCTATGAAAGTCATGTGAGAATGGGGCATGGTTTTGTGTGGTCCTTGGATGCTGCAGAGGCCACATAAGAGCACTCCTCAAAGCTGCTTCGAGAATGAAGGCCTCGTGCGACCCAGAGTAGCCTCGGATAGGCAGCAAGGGCCTGTCACCAGAAAGAGAACACTGCTCGAAGGTAAGCAGCACCGGTTCATCCCTGAGGGTGCTCAGCATGGAGACAATCGTGCCGTTTCCTCAAGGCCCAAATACTTTGGGGAATGGTGTGAGGTGCTCTTTTTGAGTGTAGCGGCGGTTCGGGAACTGGAGCGCACATGCGTGATGCTTCTGTGCATGCGTAGAACCTTCTGCGCATGTGCAGAACGTCCGTGATGACGTCCTGGTGGGTGGGCGGAGCCTCCCGCCGCCGCTGCTACCGGTTCGCCCGAACCGGGCCAAACCGGTAGAAACCCACCACTGGTGTTAGGGCTGAGTTGCGGACCGAGATTCTACTTCAGGCCCAGTCCGAGTGCTGCCGCCAAGGGCCACTGTTTAAGCTGGCCTAGATCTTTTGTTTGGGGGTGAGGGGGTATGACAAATGGAGAGTCAAATTAGGCATGTTCCAAATTTTTGATACACTGAGCCCAAAAGGTTCTAGGTATTCAATTCTTAGACTTTTTTTTGCTAGTTATGGTTCAATGGATTTTTTTCAATAGACTTTTTTTTTTTGCTAGTTATTTCCCACTTTGAAGTCATTCTGGGAGACACTTACCAGTCTTCGGTAAACAAAATTGGCAATACGGTCAGAGGCCCCAGAGCGGAAATATTTCTTATACTCCTTCCTTGTCTGTGAGGAGGAAAAATATGCATTAGCAACATATTACAGGAATACTATGGACAAACTTTTTATTCATACTTTCTGATGTTATCTTCTCTCTGATCTTTATCTGCTAACATTGCTAATTGGGTAGTGTACCAGGTAGTAAATTGTGACTTTGTGCACAAAGCATACAATTCAGGACTGAACAATTGTTTCTTCCTTATGGCTCTTGTATATAATATTTACATCTGTTGTTCTTAGTTTTATATTCTTGTATTTTTAAGGCTACATTCCTGCACAGTTCTAAAGTTCTGGAAGTAGTTACCTAGTCACCTTGTTTCCATTCTCTGGGTCATTGTGGGAATTGTACTATATAATCCTCAATTTACAAACACAATTGGGGCCAGAAGTTCTGTTGCTAAGCGATGCAGTCATTAAGTGAATTGTCCCTGATTTTACAACCTTTTTTTGCCATGGTCATTAAGTGAATCACCACAGCCATTAAGTGAATCACAGTCATTAAGGGAATCCAGCTTCCCCCATTGACTTTGCTTGTTGGAGGGCCCCTGGGAAGGTTACCAGTGGTAATTGCATGACTCCAGGATGCTGCAAACTTTGTAAGTACATGCCTGTTGCCAAGGGTCCAAATTTTGATCACATGACTGCAAGGATGTTGTGACGGTCATAAGTGCAAAGACTGGTTGTTAGTCACTTTTTTCAGCACCACTGTAACTTTGCATGGTTATTAAACAAATGTTGTAACTTGAGGACTACATGAATATATGAGGGGTGACAGGAAAGAAGATAGGATCTCTAAAGAAAAGCATACCCTCCACCAAGCTAGACCACCAGAGAACAGAAAAAGGGATGACTATTAATCTGCACGGAACTAATATAAATATATGTGGATGTCACTTTTGCCTCTTCTTTCAGAAAACTGGGGAAAAGGTTTTGTGAATGTGGAAGCAACTTCTGCAAAGTTATATCTTTTAATGCACCATATAGATTCCCATAAGGGGAGAAATTCTTGGGAAAGTCAGTTGGTACTCATTTTATACTATTACCATAGTAATAGGTAATGTTCAGGATAACTATGTTACAAAGGCAAGAGTTAATTCTAATTCATGCTGATTCTTCTGCATTCAGTAAAGAAGAGTCGCTTAGGTTTTAAGCTGAACATCCTGAAAACAAAATTAACTAACAGGTATGAATAAGGGAGGGCTAATCACAGCACTTAGATCTAGGCATGTTCTCCAACCATACCTGATAACCTTTCCAGTAAGCAGAAATGGTGGTGGCAGCCTGAGCTCGACATTTCTGTTGCCTTAACTCTCGCAGGATTTTACGAGACTGTAGAGGAAAGGAAAGGATAGATAAGAAACCCAAAGGAGCCCATAGAAAAAGGGAGACAGTGAGCAGATTCCATTTTCATAGTTTGTCTTGAGGCTGTTGTTATAGTAATCAGTCTCTAAGGTGCCACAGGACTCCTTGTTGTGTAAACTGTGGCACAGTAGACCTGTCAACTAGAGATTTAAGTTAAAATTAACTTTAAAAGCCAGAGATCTACTTTTATTCCAAAGGCTCCGAAAAGGAAAAGAAACACAATTAAAAACAGCTTTTCTTTCTAACCTAAGTGATAGATTTTGTTCATAAATTATGTCAACAAGCACATCCTTCAATATTTCAGAAAGAGACTTTTCATAATGCACAGCCTTATGAATAGAGCTGGAAGGGATCTTGGAGGTCTTCTAGTCCAACCCCCTGCTCAATCAGGAACCTTATACAATTTGACTGAGACAAGTGGCTGTGTCCAATCTCTTCTTAAAAGTCTCCAATGATGGAGCACCCAAAACTTCTGAAGGCAAGCTGTTCCACTGGTTAAATGTTCTCACTGTTAGGAAGTTTTTCCTTAATTCCAGGTTGCTTCTCTCCTTGATTAGTTTCCATCCATTGTTTCTTGTCTTGCCTTCTGGTGCTTTGGAGAATAGGTTGACCCCCCTCTTCTTTGTGGCAGCCCCTCAAATACTGGAATCATCACTGCTATTATGTCACCCCTACTCCTTCTTTTCTCTAGACTAGCCATACCCAATTCCTGCAACCGTTCTTCATATATTCATTAAATTAAATTTCATATGTTTAATTATGTTAATTTAATTTATAAAAATGATATATATATGATATAATAAAATATTGTAAAATATATATTATAAATATAAATTCTTATAAATATAAATTATTAACATAATTAAAAACATAATTAATTAAACCTAATATGTTAACCACTTGAAAGACTGACAATTTGCTAATTGAAAAGAGAATGAATTAGCTGGCACACAGGGTAACATATGATAAGTCTCTTCTCCATTATGGAGCAAACTATATCCTTCAGATGGGACAGTTGCAAGTATAGCGTTGTGTGATATACTGTATTGCCACTTCATCTGAATTCACCTAAAGATGTGTACAGGAGTATTATAGAAATCAAGTTTCAGAAAAAAAGAAAGGACTTTTCATAAGATTTGGGTATCATAGTATAACTGGAATCCTGTCATTAAGTATATTGAGCCAGTGGCTGAAGCAGTGGTTTCATTTTCTTCACCTCAAGTTTGGCATTTTGCAATTTCTTTTGATAGCATGATCCTATTGTGTCATTTGGAATTGGTTCAAGGTCTCGGAAAACCACCCTCATTCCCTTCATCGTTACCCATTACTGTGTCCTGCTCTACTAATCGGATCGCACCAGTTCAAATATCATAGGCGATGGGTAATAGGATTCTAAGGCCTTCAAATTATGAAAATGGAACTGAAGATATCACTGAAAAACCAGGAATAACCAAGATTTTCTATACAGTCAACAAAATCATGCTGCATATTTTATCTAGCACAATCATCACATTAGCTCCAGTCCTGCCCCAATTGTGATATATATTTCCTATATCGTGTCTTGTATAGGGAACAGACTTTGGGGGGGGGGATTGAGTTGTTTGTTCATTTCTATTAATCTCATAGACAAGTGAACATCAGATATTACATCTAGTTCTGCCCTGAAATTCTGCAAAGTCATTTACTGTACATCTGTGGTTTGCATACATATTTCAAAATCATAAGTTATCAATATTCAGGAAATTGTATGAAAATTCATTTATTCATCCTTCTATTTAGCATCTTGGTGAAAACTAGGAACATTACGTTTAGGATATCTAAAAGGCAACAGGATTCAGAAGACTGTCCTATGTTGACTATGCTCAAAAGAACAGAATACTATGATTGCACATGTTGGAAGATTTTGTTCTGTAATGGTTTGAATATGAAATAAGGCAAATAAAGATAAATTTAGGAACACATCTCCGATTTCTTAATTGCAAATGTTAACTTTGCATTTAATCCAGAATCTTTAAGTGCTTGGCTATATCCATTACACACAATTCCTTACCTTCCAACTTCGGATATAGGCTTGAATAAGAATAGCTGATGTTTTCATTTTTAAATATTTCTTCCTTTCCTGCAAAATAAAATGTCTACTTTACTAGAGAGATACCGAAACAGATAGTAGGCAAACCAGTTTTTGTTTGATCTGCACGCATAGCAGCCAAAGATATTGTGCACACCAACATTTACTTAGTTTCATCCTGGCAGAAGTTCTATCCCACATGTGTGTGATCGTCAGCCTATGGATATCATGTGGCTACTGAATCCTCCCCCCCCCCCAGCCTTGAAGACCCATCAAGGTTGTACAAGAAGTGCAATTTTATATGGTTTTTCAACATGAAAAAGGAGAGGAAAAGCACACACTGTATCTTCAGTACATATGATATCCTGCCATTCAGTAGTCCTGTTACTGAAATTAATCACATTAATAGAATATGGTCTGTAGCCCAGTGGTGGGTTGCTACCGGTTCGCCCCGGATCGGGAAAACCGGTAGCAGCGGTGGTGGGTGGCTCCGCCCACCCGTCCAGACGTCATCAAAAATGTTCTGCCCAGGTTCTGCGCATGCACAGAAGTGTTGTGTGCGCACAAAGCGCGCCCGCACGCCCGTGCGCTCCCGTTCCCAAACCGGTGGCAAAGGTAAGTGAAACCCACCACTGCTGTAGCCCCTAAAATGTTGCCCTTTCCTGTTCTGTCCCCATGCTACAGTGGGAGTTGGATGCATATTCTCCATATCTTGCCACTAAGCAAATTCAATAATTTCTGGAGGCTGCTCTCAGCACAGAAGGTAAATCCTAATAGAGATACACACCCAAGAAAGTACAGTGTAGTTGGGTGGATCTGGCACTGGTCCTTATGGGCACAGGCTACATAAAGACTTAAAACTGAGCTGCCATAGAGACCTTTGCAAAACCAGAATAACAGAATAACAGAGTTGGATGGGATCTTGGAGGTCTTCTAGTTGAACTCCCTGCTCAGGCAGGAAACCCTATACCATTTCAGACAAATGGTTGTCCAATCTCTTCTTAAAAGCTTCCAGTGTTGAAGCATTCACAACTTCTGGAGACAAGCTGTTCCACTAATTAATTGTTCTAACTGTCAGGAAATTTCTACTTAATTGTAGGTTGATTATCTCCTTGATTAGTTCCCATCCATTGCTTCTTGTTCTACCCTCAGGTGCTTTGGAAAATAGCTTGACTCCCTCTTCTTTGTGGCAACCTCTGAGATATCGGAACACTACTATCATGTCACCCTTAGTCCTTTTCATCAAACTAGACATACCCAATTCCAACAACCGTTCTTTATATGTTTTAGTCTCCAGTCCCCTAATCATCTTTGTTGCTCTTCTCTGCACTCTCTGCACCAAAATCAGTAGAGTTTGCTTGTCAAAAGCAGCTAAACATATACAACTCAGTGTCTGTTTGCTTCTTACTCTTTGGCCCCGAAACCAAGCCGAAATAAGGATCTGGCTCCTGCGCATCTCTTGGTAATGCTTACGACACTTCCATGCTCGGAAAGCTGCTTGGATTAAGGCAGCCAACTCCTGTACTCGCTGCTGGCGTCTCCTCTCCAAATCAAAAAGCTGTAAAGAAGGTTGGAAAGTCACCAAGATGGACTGAGGTTTGAGAACAGGTAGCATTTTACAGGTAGTCCTTGACCTACAACCACAATTGGGACCAGAACTTCTGTCGCTAAGCAATGTGGTCATTAAGTGAGCTGGGCCTGATTTTATGACTATATTTGACACGGTTATGTGAATCACCACAGTCATTAAGTAAATCCAGGTTTCCCCATTGTCTTTGCTTGTCGGAACCCGCCCTGGGAAGGTAATAAATGCGAATCATGCGAACTGGAATGATGCAACCGGCATAAATACATGCCAGTTGCCACATACCCTACATGACTGTGGGGATGCTGTAAGGGTTGTAAGTCTGAGGACCTGTTGTAAGTTACTTTTTTCAGTACCATCGTAACTTTGAACAACTGTTAAACAAATGATCATAAGTCAAGGGCTACCTGTACTTCTTGAACCTAAGCCTAATTGGTTAAATGTCAGTGGGTCCTATTCTTTGTGGGTTTTGTCTCGAGAATCTCATGAACATTGTGAGGTTCGGAAGATTATTTCCTGCAAAATTTCACCTTTCTCATTGTTTAGGAATATGTCCCTCTTCTCTCCTCAACACATTCTTTTTTCTTCTTCTTTTTTTCAAGGAAACATCTCCAGTATGTGTCAGATCCCTAATGTGATACTGCCATACAGTTGGGGGGTTGGGGGGGGGGGGAGACCCATGAATGTATCCTCTTCCTATTTCCTTTGATAGCTGCTATTTTATTACTTTTATCCTGGCGCCTAGTTGCCTTGGGATTTTCTCACCTTTCTTGGAATGTATTAAGGGGGGAGGGCCATGTGGGTTGTTTCACTCTGAAGCTAGCGGAAGATGACCCTGGGAACGCTTCCTTATCTAGTTCTCAGGACATCTTCACACCTGGGGATTGGCTCAGGGGTGAAATGCTACCAGTTCGGCCCCGTACCGGTAGTAAAAATGCTTTTAAAAAGTAAAAAAAAAGGTTCCGACGATCGGGCGGCACAGCTGATTGTCACAGCTGATGAACCTTTTTTTACTTTTTTAAAACCATTTTTTACCACCTATTCGCTTTAACTGGTAGTAAAAAAATGCTTAAAAAGGTAAAAAAAAAAAAAAGGCCCCACTCTCAGCTGTTTGACAATCAGCTGAGAGGGGGGATGTGGGAACCTTTT
>QLTV01002579.1:1062815-1093013 GCA_003457575.1 Thermophis baileyi
AAAGTGTGATAGTTGGTTTTTGAGCTCTTTGTGGCTCTGTGAGGTTCCTGCTGTGTTGCAGGGGCCATTTTGTGTGAAGTCCAGCTGCTTCTGCATTGTGTGTGAGTCAGTTGTGTAGGAGTCAGTTGTGTAGCTTTTGTGTTATTTGTGTGCAAAGTGTGATAGTTGGTGTTTGAGCTCTTTGTGGCTCTGTGAGGTTCCTGCTTATTGCAAGGGCCATTTTGTGTGCTTTTGCATTGTGTGTGAGTCAGTTGTGTAGCTTTTGTGTTGTTTGTGTGTGAAGTGTGAAAGTTGGTTTTTGAGCTCACCCAGTCACATGACCACCAAGCCGGTAGGGAAAATTTTTAGATTTCACCACTGGATTGGCTGAATCCACATCTGACCTGAGGGAGGGGTTTCTAATGCCTTATTTCTAACTGTATTGCCTAGGGGGATTTAGAGTCTGCTTTGCCTTTGTTCTGCTATCACTTTCTACTCAATAAAAGAATCCTTTTGAAATACGCTGTTTCAAGAGTTCTACTTTCTTGAGCAGGAAGGAGAGGCAGGACCTTACAGTATGGCTACCAATTACAGGTGGTCCTCAACTTATGACCACAATTGAGCCCAAAATGTATGTCGCTAAGTGAAACATTTAAGTGACTTTTGCCCCTTTTATGACCTTTCCCATCACAGTCGTTAAGTGAATCATTGCAGTTGTTAAGTTAGTAACACGGTTGTAAAGTGAATCTGGCTTTCCCATTGACTTCGCTTGTCAGAAAGTCGTAAAAGGGGATCACATGAGCCCGGGACACTGCAACCGTCATAAATGTGAGTCAGTTGTCAAGTATCTGATATGGCAATGATCATGTGACCAAGGGGATGCTGCAATGGTCCTAAAGTGTGAAAAATGGTCATAAGACACTTTCAGTGCCGTTGCAACGGTCACTAAATGAACTGTTGTAAGTCGAGGACTACCTGTAATATCTCCTTCAACACCTTCACACAGTTTTCTTGGCATGGCCTGAAAGGGATTTTGCCATTGCTTTCTTATGAAATGTTCTTTTTGATTTCCCTGTCTTGCCTGCAGCCATGGGGTTTCTTGATGGTTCCAAGTAAACCCAGCTAATCTGATCCTGCTTATTGTTCTATGCCAGTCAAGATTCATTAGGTGTTGCCACTCCTTGCAGTAGCTCAGTTCTGGGTTAGTTAATGTAAACTTTGGAAAACTACAATAAATTCCTAAGGAATTGGAAGAGCAGTGGGAAGGCTTTGCCATTTTTTTTCCTTTTGTTTTAGTAAGGGATTGATAAGACTCAGCAGGAAGCAGTGATATACTTTAGATTTATTCATATCACACTATATAAATATGAGCAGTTGCAGCTAAGCGGTAATTATTCTAACAGTGCTGGCGGGGTTGGCAATATTTTGTATGTTATTTCAGCACTTCTTTCCAAAACACTTGTTTCAATTGCTCTTTCTTGTTCTCCGTATGTAATTAAACAGCCAAATCTGGTTGAGCGCATCATATTATGACAAGCAAATCTTTCACTGTGTAATCCATACACCAGTGGAATCAAAAGAAAGAGGAAGCAACAGCGGCAAGAGTCTGGTATCACTGAAGCGAGAGAATATAAAGGGGAAAATGGATTAGCTGCACAGGCATATTTTTTTAGGAGGCATTAAAATCCCTGCTTTCAACTAGGAAATTCAAAGCGAGGAATTATCCAGCAGAGTCCTACAAGCAAAATCTTCTTTTCCTTTTACTCGTAATTAGCAAAGCGATCTTGATCTCTTCAGCCTCCGTTGCCCTGAAATACCATTAGCTCACCGTGGATGGGCTTCGGATGAAAATCTTGGTGTGTCCGTATGCCAGTTCTCTGAGGTCAGTGGACAAACTGTTCAAGATACTTTGAACACCATCCCTGTACCAAAAAGGAGAAGAGATCAGATATTGCTTGAGTAGGCAAATAAGTGCTGTGGTCACAGGTTTGGAAAACAGCGGGATGGCCACAGTTCCTAGGCCAAATATCAAGCAGTATTGGTTATGCCGCCACCAACCAAATTCCCCAGATGGTGTCTCAATTTTATAGAGACTCGTGCCTAGAATACATGTAGTCCTCGACTTACGACCACAACTGACCCCCAAATTTCTGTTTTTAAGTGAGACATTTGTTAAGTGAGTTTTGCCCCATTTCACGACATTTCCTGCCAAGGTTGTTAAGTGAATCACTGCTATTGATAAGTTAGTACCATGGTTGTTAAGTGAATCCCCATTTCCCCTTTGACGGCTTGCCAGAAGACCAAAAGGGGAATCACGTGACCTTGGGACACAGCGACCGTCATAAGTATGAACCAGTTGCCAAGCGCTTGAATTTAGATCACATGAAAATGGGGTTGCTACAAAGGTCGTGTGAAAAACGGTCATAAGTCACTTTTTTCAGTGCTGTTGTACCTTCGAACGGTCACTAAATGAACTGTTGTAAGTTGAGGACTACCTGTAGTTATGGGATGTCTCTGTCATGTTATCTGCAACCATATCTGTTCGTCACAACTTTTCAATATTCCTTTGAGGAACATTATACTGTATTAAACCATTGGCTTTCACCATCTGGACCTTCTGTTGAATACTGAAGGTTATCACAAGCCCTTGCCAACAACAACTCTAGCACAGGACTTTGGCCTACCTTCCACTTCCTTTCCAATGTGGCCAGGTCTCCTTGCAGAGTATCTTATAACGCTCCAGACATGGCTCATAAGCCTGCCTAAAGGCATAGCCAGCCCGCCGGACCTGCACATTTTCCAACAGCCCAAGGTAGCGCACCTGTGCTCGGACCAGCCCATCGGTGAATACAGCCGGCATCTTGTTATCGTTAGGCTTGATACACCTGACAGCAGAGGGAACATGAGCAGAGCCTTGTTGAGACAGAATAAACTAGTCAATACATTTAGCTAAAGCCCAATGCAATTCAATCGTAAGTTGGAGTTCCTCACATGGAAGTAGGCATTCATTACCTGATATAATTGGGGTTCTTGGAATAGAGGTTTTTCATGAGGGTGAACACAGAGGCTTTGAACTGAGAACCGGCTGTAGGTGGGCGCTTGAGTGAGGCTTTTTGGGGGTCACCTTCAGGGAAGAGGCTGCGTAATAGGACATGCTTGGCCTTCCACATGGCTTGTGACAGGTCTCGAAAGAGCAGGTCGTTGTTCTTCTCAATGAATCCAGTCACATTGTAAGTTACCTGTGGGAGAGACTGGCTTTAGTCATATCCTTTGGCAGGCACAGTGCTTCATCTAGCATTGTGTTTAGGAGACTCATGGAAAGGAAGCATCATGTTCACCATTAGATGGTTACTAAATGATCTGGCCTACGCCCACAACTCTGTTCATTTTTCCTAAAGGGATTTCACAACGTGTTTCTCTGTGCTGCAATCTATCTGCTTTTAGCATCATATTTATTAGCATTTATTTATTATTTGTTTATTATGCCTTGGAACCCCACTAAGGAGCCCAGGAGGTGGAGAACATCCTGGGCATCTAGTTTACTTTCTGGTAAATGGGAGCTTTGTGTCTGACTTACCATGTCATTAATTTTGCCAGTTTGCAAGGTACCCATAACAGCCATTTTATGAAAGTGCTCTCAGATTTCTAAATTTGTTCCTGCCCCCCAAACCGTGTCTGTTCCTATGATAAACTAGCCCTTATCTAGTTTCTATGACTATGAGTTTTGTTCCTGGTACATAATTCCTGTGTCTTCTTTCCCATTTTTAATGAAACTAGAGATAATAAAGTTTGTGTCACATTTCCCTTTTCTAATACTACTATAACCATATGATCCTGGTTCCATTTGATTCAAATCCCTTCTTTATTATCTCTTGCCTTTAATTTATTTGTTCACTACCATTTACTCTTATTCTGCATGTTGCATAATATTATTTACCCCCAAAGAGAAATATTTTAATGTATATATCTACATACATTAATGTATGTATCTACATATGTGTGAGTTCTCAGTCATTCTAAATTCCTGGGTTACATCATACATTTTGTTATCTATCCTTGAAAGATTCCTGCCTGGCTTACATTTCAGTCCTGACACAAAATACTCATCTAACTTCCCTGACTGAATTCTTTTAATTAGTTTTATAGTGTTAGGGATCATATCACTAATAATATTGAGAACCTCTCCAAAGAGACCCAAGATCACCAAGTTTAGAAAACCGGGCTTATGTGCCCCGCGTCCCCACATACAGTGGTCTTCCTATTCTCTTCCTTCTTTGCTTCCAAGAACTGAGAAAGACCCCCAACACTACTTGCCTTTCCAGCATAGTGTTGGATTCGAAAGCAGTTGACAGGTAAGCTGGCATCCATGATGCGCTTGGCATTCTGGGTAACTCTGCTCTCATAGCGCTGATGTTTTGCAAAGACCTGGTTAAGTTTGTTCAGGAATGTTTCTTCATTCACTTTCCCAGGGCGAAGGCACTCTTCATCCAACATAGCTAAAATTCCACTTTTGTTCTGTTAGAAGAGGTACCAATTACAATGCTGTTCTCTCTGTATTTTTTCACTCCAGACCTTGCACAGTTTGAACAATTGTCCGTAACATCAGAAAAAGAAGGCAGTGATGATCTTTAAAAAAATCTATATACCCTGAAGCTCTCCAGACCACACCATATCTTGCTGATAGGGGCTCCTTGAAGCTATGGAGAGATTTGGAGTGGGGTGGGGGCTCACAGACAGCTAGAAAATCTTCCCCATCAATTTTCAAAGTTATTTTAGCATAGGTTCTAAGTCAGTATCCCCCAACCTGGACATATTCTAGGTATCCAAACTTCCCCAACCAGTATGACTATTTCTGAACGTTTAAAATGCCCATATCTGGAGGATGCTAAGGTTGGGGAATAATGGTCTACTCTAAGATATCAAATTCCCAATGATTTATGCAGATTTGCATCCAGGTTTCTTTAGTCAGAGTGCCAACACTGCAGCACATTCCAAAGACTCTGGACATTCTACAGGCATTAACAAAAAGAATAGATTTGGCTGGTACTGGCATTGCCCCTGCTTCACCCTCCCTTGTTTTGTAAGCAACTTACATCTTCTATCAAGTTACAAATGATGCTGTTATCAAAATAATCCACATGGGTCCAGGTAATGCCCTGGGAGGGAGAGAAAAAAAGTTACATAAGCAATAGAAGGAAGTCTTATGATACTGCTTATTACAATGTGTGTGTGTGTAAAACTCTTATGCCACCTGACCAAGAGAGAGAAGTGGCAGGGAGAAACTCTTGAGACCAACTCCTGGTTGATCAACTGCCTAGATCTGATGCAAATTTTTCTGGAGGAAGGAGAAATCAGGAGATCACCCACCGGTGCTCCAGAATTGCCCAGGAATTTAGTTTCTTGTGGTTGATTGTGGGTTGAACGCCTTGGGAACCAAGAAATTAACAGTGAAATTTACAAGGTGCCCTTAATTTTTGTGCAGGCTTCAGAGACATTTGACTGGTAAAAGCCTCACATTTTAAAACACTTTATGATTTAATTACTTTACATCCTAAAAGAGATATTCTGAGCAACAGTGAAGGTCAAAAACTCTTGGTGAGTGCCTTCTTTTTGAAATTAGGAGGAGGAAACACACTCCCTCACTATTTTAAAGTGTTTCCATTTAAAAGCAAAAAAATTAACAAGATCATGATCTAAGAAAGTTTTAAATGGACAAAGGAGATATGGATTTTTTTAATTGAAAATACCTTTGAAAATAGTAAAATTAATTAGATTAATAGACCAGAACTTCATAGGACTGTTGATTGTTTGTTTTTAAGGATAGCAGTAATTGGATTAATTTTAAAAAAAGGATAATATGAGCTAAATTGTGAGACTGCAACTACAGAGAGCTAATTGGAACTAAAGTGTTCAAGATAGAAAGATGCAAAATTGGGGGGGGGGGAGAAGTCTGCTTTTACTTTCACAGTAGTAGTTGACATACTTTCTCTCCACGACAACCACAAGCAAAGCTGCCAAATTGGGAGAAAACACAAGAGTTCTCTGGAAGAACTTACAGATAAAGAGCATTTCATCAAATTTATTGCAGAAAATGTTTGAAGAGTTTGGCAAAAAGATGACTGCAACATTTAAAAGGTGGTTCAAATATACTGTATGTTGGAAATATTATCATGCTTGATGGGTGTTAGATATCTAGACTGCCTGGTTACAACCAGGTCCTCTGTTCAGGTGGGAAAATGGAGATCGCTGATTGGCTGAGCCATCTGACAGCTCCCTATAAAAGGAGGCTGGATCTTGTACATAGTTAAATAAAGAGCTGTTGTCTGAAACCTGTCTCCAGCCTCTTCAATCCCCAAATTCAACAATGAACATATAACAAACTAAAAAAAAAATGGATTTAAAATTTAAATACATACTTTAATACCGAGGATTTTAAAGATCAGTATACAATGGAGACCAGAGGCCTTTCTTTTGGGAATGATTGCTACCGGGACAGGAACATGATGGACAAACAGTTGGAAAAAAGCCATGGAACTTTGTTTTTGTATATGATAACTGCAGTGAGATTATTATACACACAAAGATGCAAAGATTTGGCAATACTTATACTGGAGGAATGATTGGTGAAGATGATGGAACTTGCTGAGATGGCCAAATTAACTTCTTTGATTAGAGAAAAGACAATATCTACATTTATTGCTGACTGGAAACCCCTTATAGACTTTTTGCGGAAAACAGAAAAAAATGAACTTACGATATATGGTTTTGATGATTAGACAGGAAAGATTATAGAAAGAAGAGAGTTAAGTTGTAATCATAGAGTAAGAGATAAATTTATAATTATACTGATAACTGCCGTAAAGAAGATTGGAAGCTATTTCTTTGTATCTTTTTTCTTTCTTTTCTTTTTTTAACTTTACCTTTCTTGCACTTTTAGATTTCTCCTTAATTTCTTTTTTCTTTCTTTCTTACATTTACTAGTTCGTATGGGTTTTTAATCTTCTTTTTAAAAACTTTTAATAAAACTGTTTTTAAGTAAATAAAAGGATTGTTCATACCTTTTCATCACGGTGCCACAGTGGTTAGAGTGCAGTACTACAGGCTACTTCTGCTAACTGCCGGCTGTCTGCAATTTGGCAGTTCAAATCTCACCAGGCTCAAGATTGACTCAGCCTTCCATCCTTCCGAGGTGGGTAAAATGAGGACCCAGATTGTTGGGGGCAATAGGCTGACTCTGTAAACCGCTTAGAGAGGCTGTAAAGCACTGTGAAGTCTAAGTGCTATTGCTATTGCTATCACCACTGTAATTGTGAACAGTCACTAAACAAGGCAATCACTAAATGAGGATTACCTGTAGAACAAACTGGCTCTTCATGATGGACTACAGTACACTGAAATGTATTTGTCCTGCAGATATCATTTCATTTTGTATCACCGATTCAGCCAAATCTGCCATTTCCTCTCTTGTGTAAAATCTATCAGAACCCCAGATTATTTTTTTAAAAAATATTCCATTTAACCTTGAGTTTAAGGTGGACCTCAGCACATTTGGATTACTTGGTCAATTTTTTTTGGCACAGAATATGAATATTTCTATTAGTGAACCCGACACAGATACAAAATAATTGGCTACCTCACGAATGTATTCCTCTTGTTCCTCCTTTAAGGTGAGCAGGATGAAGATCTGTTGCAGCTTCTCATTACAGTAATTGATAATGAACTGTTCAAAGCTGTTATCCTGGAAAGACAAGACAAATATCAAAAACCAAAGACAATAGGCTAAAGGATGTGTGTAGCTAGGAGGTCTTATAACACATTTAAAGTTCTACTTAGTTCAACAAGCCTGATTACCTGTGTTGCCAAAGAATTTTATTAGAAAAGGAACTGTCTGTTCTGACCCAGCTGTCGGACCAAGGAACACAGCACAAACAGCGTCCGAACAAACCTTGTTTTATTATTAACAACTACTAATGAACTTTCTTAGCAGTTGTTTGTAATTCAATGAAAGTATAAATCAGTCTTTTCGGTGCAACAACTGTTAATTAACCATCTTAACAGCTGGCAATAGTCCAAGCAAACAGAACAAGAGTCTTTCTGATAACAGTAGATAATCCACACAATCTTACTGTTGTTGGCAAAATGCCCGGAAGCAATTTGCAGGAAACTTGACGCTTTTCCAACAAGAGCTGAACAGGAGTTTTGAATTCAAGACAAGACGTGGAATGAACAAAGTTGTTTCCTGCAAATTGGTCACTCGTTTTCCTCCCTTAAATAGACTATGGGAGTGGCCAAGTATCCACAAGCCTTACTCCCGAGTAGTCCCTCAGGAGCCATTCCTGCCTTTTGTCAGCTCTGCGCATGCGCACATTGAGAACAGGCTTCTCCTCTTCTTCTTCTGTACTCATGGCAGCCTCTGGAGGTTCTGATGGCCCTGGCTGAATCCCTGCCTCTGGCACTGAGCCCTCTCCAAACTCCTCGCTGTCCGACTCTGGTACCAGCTGCACAGGCTGCTGGCGAATCACCACACCAGCTTCCTCGCTGTCTGAATCAGCTACCAGCTGCACAGGCCGCTGGCGGGCCACAACACTGTCAAGCATGAGGAAAGTCCAGGCATTTCAAATGAATATAAATGTTTATTGCAAGCTTATGCGCTCTACAGGAATCTGAACTCCTAACAGTCAAAGTTCATTAATGGTAGATAAGAGTTAATGGAAGTTAGGGTGGGCTAGACTTAATATCTTGTGGGCACGAAGGGATTCAAGACTAATGATGCATTTGACCCCTCCCTTGGGCTCAGCCTGGTCATCTCCTACAGGCACTCAGCACTTGCTGAGAATATTTTAACAGAATAACAGAGTTGGAAGGGACCTTGGAGGTCTTCTAGTTGAACCTTATCTACCATCAATTAGCTCAGGCAGGAGACCGTATACCATTTTGGACAAATGGTTCTCCAATCTCTTCTTATAAACCTCCAGTGTTGGAGCATCCACAACTTCTAGTGGCAAGTTGTTCCACTGATTAATGGTTCTCACTATCAGGAAATTTCTCCTTAGTTCTAGGTTGATTATCTCCTTGATTAGTTTCCATCCATTGCTTCTTGTCCTGCCCTCAGGTGCTTTGGAGCAGTGGTCACCAACTGGTGGTCCGTGGACCACTGGTGGTCCGTGAGAAAATTTTGGTGGTCCACAGAAAAATTATTTGCATTTTTATATTGCACTAAATACTATTTATCTTTTTAAAAAAATTCATATTAGTGGTCCACGGGATTTAAAATTATGAATTTAGTGGTCCCTGAGGTCTGAAAGGTTGGTGACCCCTGCTTTGGAGAATAGGTTGGCTCCCTCTTCTTTTCTGCACTTGCCATGGCTTGTTTGTACTGCTTTGCTACAAGCAAGCCTCAGGCATGTGTACTTCAGGAGTGAAGTACTATACAGGTTTTAAGGCTATTATGTTAATGTTGCAGCCGTATTTTATGGAAGGGACTTCTAGTAATCAGTTCAATCACAGGAACACTATGTTTAGGCATCTGCTTTCTCTCTCTCTCTCTCTAATGATAAATTGGCAGGCAAAATATTCTGTGTTGTGAAAGCATTCCACTGGGGAATTACTCTTCAGATCTGGCAAGGACATACCTGTGTCTCGTTTATTTATTTATTCATTTATATTATAAAATTTCTATACCGCCCATCTCACCTAAGTGACTTTGAGCAGTTTACGGCATAATAATAAAACTGTATAAATACTGGTACACAAAGAAAAGCATAAAGGAAGAACAGAAGTAAAAACAGGTTAAAAACTACCACGTAAAGATTAAAAATCAAGGTACAAAATTCAAGAGGCTAGGAGGTTAATAAGGCAGCAGAAGTGTCCTTAGGCCACCAGCTATCCCTAGGGTTGCATCGTATTTTTAGACCTCCATGCTTATTGCCAAAGGTCTTAACACTCTTCTGGAAAACCAGAAGAGTAGGGGACTCATCTTGCTTCTATGAGTAAGGTACTCCCTAAGGCTGAGAAGGTCTTCCTCCTAGATCCCACCAGTCAAAACATCTTGACTGACAGGATATGCAGCATGTCTTCCTTACTTGATGGGATGGGTTTATGTAATTGGGGAAAAATGGTTCCTCAAGTATCCTGGTCCCATGCCATGAAGGGTTTTAAAGGTAAATCAACACCTTGAATTGGATCTGGAAGTAAACTGCATAGCAGAGGGTGTTATATGTTTCTCAACCATATTTCTCAAGTGTTCTTCTTTTGTCTTTCCCAACAAGATATAATGGACATCAGGTTTTAAACAAAGTTATTAGCATTTTACAGGCTCAATGAGCCATTTCCCACCACATGACCAAGTTTGGAGTTAATACCGGTAACTTTTTAGAAAGAACATTGGTCATAGCCTGCAGAATTAGGGACCATCAGCTGGAAATCTTCTATCTTTGGTAGTTCCAAAATGGATAGAGAACAGCTTCCTCTCTTGATTACAGATGAATGAATCTGTCTGTGTTGGTTTCTCTTCCTTGTGAATCTGTCAAGTTCAGTTCTTACTATTTTTGCAGATTGTCAATTTCATTTTGTCAAATTTCTGGTGTTTTTTTTTTTAAGGTCACACTAAATGAGCTGTAATTTGGTGCACAAATTAAGAAAACATGCATCTCTCTTAAAGCAGCCACATCTTTTCAAAGCCTTACAGTATATAGCTTTGAAAACTGACTCAGTCCTCTGTTCATGTTCAGGAATTGCCTGTGCAGGTATGCAGACAGGTAGGAAAAACCTTCAGAGAAGCTGCACCAACCTTTCTGGAGGACAAGGCTGCTCTGTATTTTTCTCACACTAGTGCACTTTGTAAAAGGCCCTTTTACAAATGCTTTATACAGTTAAAACGTAGCTAGCTAACCTCCCACATACACAACCACCCACCACTCATATTGTACAAATAAAGGGGAATATTGATTCACTTCAAAAGAAGCTAGCATGTAGGATGTGTGATTGCAGGTTTCACTATTGCTAAAATTGACAGGTTCTCATGGCAAGTATACATCAGAACATGACCTAAATTAGTTTGGAATATTTGAATCCCTTGTGATGTTTTTCAGATACACACACACATGCACACACATGGACCCACAGATACAGACCCACACACTTTAAAGCACCAGTAAATCTCAGTTAATTCTGAAACAATTTGAAGTTCTTTATTAAATCCATGTGTTCAGGAAGAGAATTCCAGGAATATCCAACACTTACCTGAAAAATCTCAAAACCATATATATCCAGAACACCCATAACTTTCTTCCGCTCAGTTGTTTTCACCTAAGAAGAAGTGTGTGTGGAAATGAGGATTAATTTCAAAGAATCCCAATGTTCTGAAGGTATCCCCAATTTTCTCTTTTAACTGGGGCATTGCTTGTATACTGAACCCAGATTATAAATACCAATTCTAGCATGGAAGGGAAAAAGCACCCCACACCTCATTGCTATGTTCCATCTTATTCCAAGTAGCTGCAAAGCAACATATAAGGCAGACTTGCCTGGCTTGGGTCCCTACAGTTTGGATGTGCTATTGCTCCTGTCATACACTGACAGCATGAGCAATGTGCAAGGATCATGGGATGTTTGAAGTCATGGCACCCACCCTCTAGAACATCATCCCCATTGAGGTTAGATTGGGCCCCAACCCTATTGGCCTTTTGGGGAACCCCAAAGACAGGGTTCTGTTTCCAGGCCTGGGGATACCATGGCTGTATGGAGCTGGTGAGATGGCTATATTGTTCATAAGGTGTTGGTTGGTACTCTTCCGCATTTTGCACTTCATGTTTTACATTTTATGGCTAATGGTTCCTTATTTTTAATTGCTTTAATTTGTTTTTTGCTGGTTTTTTTTTGTTATGGTTGGTTTTTATTTTTTGTTTTCAACTTTGTGAGCCAAGTATTAAATAAAAGTGACTGTATAAATCGAATAAAGGAAGTGACAGTGTAAAGCGGCAACATGTGAAATAACAGAGCATGTCAGGCCGTGTACTGCATGGCACATTCATTTCAGGGATTCAGAGACTAAATGTATCCATTCGGCACTAAAATGCAATTTCTAGCCAATTGTGAAAAGGGATTTGAATATTGAAGGATGGTTTAATTCTTGCAATTCACACAATTCAAACAAGGAAAAATAAGACCAGGGCCTGAAATTAGAAGCCCCTATGGAAAGCAGGAACAATTAAAGTGTAATTTTCCAATTTTTATCCACTCTACAAGCTTAAGAAGAAGGTGAGATTGAAAGAAAGCATCTTGCCCAAAGATCCTCAGTGACATAACAGCAAAATGTCTGTTTCTACTTGTTAGGAACTTCTGAATCCTTAATGGGAATTCTTAATGTAGCTTCTCCATCTAGTGAACTAAGGCTGCAAGAGGCAGTCTTACCGTCTTCAAGACAGCCCAGGTCAGCAGACCCCACAAGAAGGAATCAAACAACACCTTTTCTAATTAATAAATGGAATTGAAAGCTGTACGGTTTTGTGAGCTGCAGTTCACTTCATCAAATGCTGCCCTGTGCATCTGATCAAGTGAGCTGCAATTCACAAAAGCTCGTGGCTTTTATTAAAACGTGCTAATTGGAAAAGATTCTGTTAGATTTCTCCTGGTTTTTTGCATCATAATCTGATATGGCTCTCCTACAATGTCTATTCTAGAAATCTATTCTATCATCATATGGAATTAAAACCAAATCCTGAAAGTTTCCCTCTTATACCAAAAAGAACTAAAGAATGGCAATTTTTAGTTTCTTCCTCACCTCTCCCATCTTTCCAGACTAAGCTGCTGTTTTCATAATAGCTGTTGCATACCTTTTAAAAGGCTATCTTTGTATAACTGGGACATCTTTGTGTTCTTTTCCATGGTTAAAGCTTTAATTTCTATACACCTCATGCCTTTTCAACAAAGAGTGAAAACTAATACAATGCTCTAGCCACGTTTGTCCAATGCAGTGCCTCCAGGTGTCCTAGATTACAATTTGACTTAAAAGGCAATGGCCATACAGTATTAATTAATAATTCCCAGTGTTAGCTCTATACCAGGTTGGTGAAAGCTCTCTCAAAAGAACTCATTCAATTATTATGAATGGAATCTAAATATATGTTAGGAAGCATACATAGGGTGAGGCATACTCACTTTGATGCTCTCGTTGATTCTGTTAATAAGCCAATTAAAGAGACGATTATAAATGTTCTTTGCTAGGGCATCCCGCACATAGTAGCCCTAGGAGCAAAGACAGTGGTGGTTAGTCATTCAGAAGCTAAGAAAGACTAAAAATTGTGTGTGTGGCGGGGGGTGGGGGTGGAATTAGTCCCTGCCCTGGAGCTTGGGTTAGAATCATTCCAGATTTAAACATTCATTGGACATGTCTACTGTTCAGGTTTAAACAACATTTAAAGCCATTTTAGTTCCATCAGTTACTCTCTGCATACCCATAAAACTTGTAGAATCTTGATATCCATTTCAGCATACAGAACAGGGGTGAAATTCAAAATTTTTCCCTACCGGTTCTGTGGGCGTGGCTTGGTGGGCGTGGCAGGGGAAGAATACTGCAAAATCCCCATTCCCTCCCCATTCTGGGGCCAGCCAGAGGTGGTATTTGCCGGTTCTCCGAACTACTCAAAATTTCTGCTACCGGTTCTCCAGAACCTGTCAGAACCTGCTGAATTTCACCCCAGATACAGAACTAATATTCTCACCGTTGTTCAAAGCGAGATGGTGCAACAGAGAACACACACACACACACACACACACACAGAGAGAGAGAGAGAGAGAGAGAGAGAGAGAGAGAGAGAGAGAGAGAGAGAGAGAGAATGGATACAAACAACTGGCATTTGGTGAGTAGAGGCAGATAAATTGATTGGTTCCCTATTTTTTCTTTGTTTGCTTATACTGTACAGCTGTTTCTCTGAATTTAAGCCTGTTTACAGTTATAAAGCTGTAACAAACATTCCACTTAAAACAATGTCTCAAAATCCCCTAATGCCATTGTCCATCTAATTGGGGTTCTTCTCACCAAAGGCCCTAAGAGAGACCACAGTTTTCACTGCCTTCCAGGTTGTAAACAGGATGAGACCATGCTGACTAGAGTCGGCCAGCTGTTCCAGAGTGAAGGGGCTGGCTGTAGGCTAGACTGGAAATTAAGAACAAGAAACAAAAAACCCTGGAAGACGACCATGGCAAAGCCCTTCAGTGTGTTTGCCTAGAAAACTATGTGGACATGTAATCTCTAGGAGTTGAGCTCAACTTTAAAGAATTGTGTTTTTCCCCCAAAGAAATCATATTCATGCTGAATTTCTATTTCAGTATAGTTCTGTCTCTGCTCTGCTTTCTTCTTTCATGCTCTTCAAATTAGCTTGTCCAGCATCTAATTAATTCAACAGTTCCTGTCCCGCTAAATCAAATTCACATCAGTCAGGCTGCATTTTTCCTAAGGTCACCTAACAAAACACTCACCATACAGTGACCCATATTAAAACAAGATAAAGCGTATTTCAAGAGCAACATAGTAATGAAAGCTGCCCGGGCTCTCTCTTTTCAAAGACTCCCTGGAATAAGTTATCAATCAACTTATGTTAGCCTGATGGTTCTTCTGGAGAAGAAAACTAAATCCAGATATAGTGTTACCTGCAAACATCTGAGTAACTTCAAATGCCTGGCAACCTGTTGTTTTTATATTCAAACCGATGAACCTGTGCTTGAAGTATGTGTTATGCTGAGTACCCTGCACACTTTTCAGCATGGAGCAGAATGATCACAACTAACAGAATTATCCCAACTAACACTTCTGCTTGGGAACCCGCCATATTTCAGAGATCTCATGTACACAAACCTGCCCAACACTTACTTGTGAGACATTCAGGGATGTCACCACCTTATCCTGATGGGCTTCCACTGTTCGAGAAGACAAAGCTTGTTCCAGTACCATTTCATCCAGTTGGATCAGCTGACAGATCTCTTGTACCACTGTAGAAGTAGAATATGGAGGAAACAGTACATGCAATAGTGAGTCACTGGCAAGGAAGGTTTGAACTGTTGTGAGCATGGCTTGGGTTTGTGATGGGTATGACCAGGTTAGGATCATTTCCCACCTAAATGGGGTGGGTATATCACAGTATCCTAAGCCATATAGCTAATTTCTAAAGACAGTTAAAACTAACCGAGCTTATAGTATGTCATCTTAGTGCGTCTACTGGGTCAGTAACTGGCTTGGTTAAGTGCACTGTGGAAACCCAGATATTGTCAAACGCTGGGGAAATCAGGAAATTCAGGAAGTTCAAATGAATATAAAGATTTCTTGCAAGATTAAGCTCTCTACAAGAATCTGACCAACGAACAATCAAGGGAAATGAGCGGGAGATAAGAAAAGCATTCAAGGAGGGCTAGACTTAGATCTCTTGCAGACACACAGGGACTCATGACTGATGATGCGTTTGACCCCTCCCTCGGGCTCAGCCTGGTCATCTCCTACAGACATTGTCTGATAGAACAAGAGCAAACTGTTGCAGGTTTCTCTGGCTTCGTCTCTACTTTACTGACTGCTGGAGGCAAGGCTGGAGAAACTCAAAAATGGACGGCACGTATTGCTTAGTCCGATATTAAAGAAGGGACAGCAGATGTAGCTCTTTGTCTTTGAGTAGAAGAAGAAGTTCCTCTGGAACAATTGATCTGAGAAATCCATATGGCCTCCCTAACAGCCTTACATTATTGGCTGTTTTCCACAAGGCAGCTGATGTTATGTGCAACTTCTAATGCAAAGCTATTTTCAAGGTGATGACAACCTAGCTTCTCTGTGTTGTGTGCCCAGGGATGAGATTGTTAAGGCAACAGAACACTGAAGGCGAAAGATCACGAAAGAACTGTTTTCATATAATGCCATCAAGTACCTATGTAACCCTGGAAATGATCCTTCTCTCCTGCTTACCTTTGTCACTCTGGATAACACAAGCCTGCGCCCCACCAGCTTGAAACTGCTCTCCAAATTGCACATTGCCGAGTTTGAGGACGACCGCTGTCACCTCCAGCACCTCTGTCATCTCTGAGGGTGTGAACCCAATGGCTCGCATGGCATCCTGCATGAAAGAAGTTCCAGGGAAGAGCATGAACCTCAGAAAGAGCACGACTCACCTCTCTCTGCATCCAAGGAAAGGCCGTATGTGCCTAATAGCACTGAGATAGAAAGGAAAGTCAAGTGGTATTTTCAGGGAATACCCAGTGAAAAGAACACATTTAGATTGCTCAGCTACATAGAGTTCAAAAGGTCTCGAGACTAGTTTGTGGATTCATAGAAAAATAATTTTAAAAGCGGGACTTGTAACAACAGGGCATGTTGCAATGTACCAGAATGGCTTCTGTTTAAGAAGCTCTGGTTCAGAATAGTGAATTCTCTCTCTCTCTCTCTCTCTCTCTCTCTCTCTCTCTCTCTCTCTCTCTCTCTCTCTCTCTCTCTCTCTCTCTCTTTCTTTCTCATCTTTCTCACTCTCCCCTCTCTCTCATCTCTCTCCCCTCTCTCTTATCTCTTTCATCTCTCTCTCTCTTCTCTCCCCCCTTCTTCTCTCTCTCTCCTCTCTCTCCCCCCTCTCTCTTTTTCTCATCTTTCTCTCTCTCACCTCTCTCTCTCTCTCATCACTCTCTCCTCTCCTCTCTCCCCTCTCTCTTATCTCTTTCTTTCATCTCTCTCTCTCCTCTCTCCCCCCTTCTTCTCCCCCTCCCTCCCCGCTCCCCCCCCCCCTCCTCCCCCTCGCCCCCCTCTCTCCCCCCCTCCTTCTCTCTCTCCCCCCTCTTTCTCTCTCTTTCCCTGTCTCTCTGTCTGTATCTCTCTTTCTCTCTCTCCCTGTCTCTCTCTCTCATCTCTCCTCTTTCTCCTCTCTCTCCCCTCTGTCTTCTCTCTCTGTTTGTCTCTCTGTCTGTCTCTCTCTCTCATATCTCTCTCTCTCTCCCCCCCTCTCTCTTTCTCTGTCTCTCTGTCTCTCTCTCTCTTTCTCTCTCTGTCTCTCTGTCTCTCTCTTTCTCTGTCTGTCTGTCTGTCTGTCTCTCTCATCTCTCTCTCTCTCACATCTCTCATCTCTCATCTCTCATCTCTCATCTCTCTCCCCTCTCCCCTCTCCCCTCTCCCCTCTCCCTCTCTCTCCCTCTCCCTCTCCCTCTCTCCATCTCCCGCCCTTCCCTTCTCAGGTCAGGCGAGGAGTGAGTGGGAGGGCGAGGGGTGGAGACAGCCAGTGGTGGGATCATCCAACAGAAAGCCACAGCAGGGGGCCGAAAGAGCCACGGGTTGCCGACACCCATTGCTTCGGCCCGCCTGCACCGCCACCCCCACTCCTTGCCGCAACAGCACCATTACCTCATTCCAGCCGGCGAGGGCTGCCCTACTCCTTGCACATTCACCACCTGCAAAGTTGCAAGTTGCACGTACCTCCCTCTACGGCGGAGATTTCCAGCCCCACCATGAGCTGCCTGGCCGGTCCCATATTCCAGAGCTCTAGTCACAGGACTGGCCCATTGGTCATCCCGGAGCAGCTCCTCCACCCGGGTGCACCGCGGACCACCAAAATTTTCTCGCGGACCACCAGTGGTCCGCGGACCACTGGTTGGTGACCTCTGCCATAGATTTCACCAACTGGCTGGTGCCTCCCCCTTTTGTAGGGGGTGGGGGTTAGTGTGGTTTTGGCAATGCAGGAGTCCACCTGTGGATAATTACTAGCTGCTAGTATGCGTAGGATTTTTTTTTTTTTCTCTAGGCAAATATAATTTATATTATATCTTGCACAAAGAGTATAATATAACACATACCTGAACAGCTTTGAAGTTGGCTGCGTCATCAATGCCCTGCAGGCTTGCAGCCTCCTTGTTGAGGTAGTTATAAAGGCTGAATTTTCTTTCAAGTTTCAGCTGTTCTGTTGAAGAGAAGGAATTGTGGGAATGGAGTCCTGAGTAGCACCCCCTCCAGTCAAGATTTTTTTTTCCCCAGATTTTTTTTTCTTGAATGCTTTTCTTATCTCCCGCTCATTTCCCTTGATTGTTTGTTGGTCAGATTCTATACAGGTAGTCCTCAACTTACAACAGTTCATTTAGTGACCGTCCGAAGTCACTTTAAAAAAAGGCACTAAAAGAAGTGACTTATGACCGTTTTTCATACTTATGACCATTGCAGCATCCCCATGGTCACGTGATCAAAATTCAGACACTTGGCAACGGACTCGTATTTATAACGGTTGCACTGTCCCCTTTTGTGACCATCTGATGAGCAAAGTCAATGGGGAAACCAGATTTGCTTAACTGTGTTCCTAACTTAACAACTGCAGTGATTCACTTAACAACTGTGGCAAGAAAGGTCGTAAAATGGGGCAAAACTCACTTAACAAATGTTGGTTGTAAGTAGAGGACTACCTCTAATGTCTTTTCAGTTCTCATGTGCCAATCAGTTTCAAGCTAAAGTAGACATTCCATATCTTGCCTTTAATATGACTTGGTATTTTTGGCCGAAAGTACTGACTTGCATAACTCCATTTACCATAATCTGATATCTTCTAGCTACATTAGACTATAACTACCATGGCCAGTTAGCATGCTGGTGGGGAAATATGATGGAGATTTTTGTACAATGTACCTGGATGGGAATGCCGCTCTGGTTCCTACTATTCTGTGTCTTCCCAGCTGCTGGGAAGAAATGGTTTAGCACGGCAGTGGAACAACTTGCCACCGCCAACTTACTGTGGCCAACTCACCATGGCCAACTAACCACGGCCAACTCGCAACTACCAACTCATCACTGTCAACTCGCTGTGGGACAATTTGCCACGACTAACTCGCCACGGGAAAACTCGCCGTGGGACAATTTACCAATTCTATTTGATTATTTAAAATAATTTTTTTAAATTTTTGCCATTCACATTTCATTCTGTCCCTCCTTTTGCATCCTTTCTTTAATGATTCTATTCCACCAATTCTTTGATATTAGTGTAATTCTTATCCCACAGCGAGTTGTCCTGTGGCGAGATGGCTGTGGCGAGTTGTCCTGCAGTGAGTTGGCCGTGACAAGTTGGCCGTGGTGAGTTAGCCATGGTGAGTTGGCTGTGGCGAGTTGTCATAGACCCGTTTAGCACAGTGGTTCTCAACCTGTGGTCCGCAGACCCCTGGGGGGACCGCAATGTCATCACAGGGGTTCCGCAAAGACTTGAAGAAATTTAAATCTTGAGTTAAGGCTTGGGGGTCCATGGTCATAATCCATGGCCATTTAAAGAGGGTCCATGGTGAAGAAAAAGTTGAGAACCATTGGTTTAGCAACTTTGGCTAGCCACGTCTCAAATGAGTTGAGAAGATTCAACATTTCCTGAAACAAGTTTTGCAAATTCCAGAAAATAGATTGTTCCTGCATTCCCCTTATTTCAACCTCCCCCCATCTCATGTCCCTTTCTCTCTTTTTTGGAAGGGGGAGGGAGTATGGGGACTAATCCCACCCAAGTCAAATGTGAAAGACATACTGAGCAACTGGTCTGAGCCTCCAGATAGGAGTTGATAGAAGACGTGGAAGTTTCTCTCGCCCCTCACATGATGCACCACTCGGGATTTCTCCAGCAGGTCTGCAAGTAAATGCAGGACAAGAATGAAAAAAATATATATGAAAACACATAGGCAGGGGTTGGGAGAATTTAAGGCCAAGTCGTTCCCTCTGCGGATGTGGATGGCTAGAACATGTCCTCTATCAGCCAAGGAACACCATGGCACTCTCAAGTTCCAATAAAGGAGAATATTTGTAGCTCAGGGTTGAAATAAGGGGTCCTTGGTGCTCCCTGAGCTTGCTTGCTCTCAAGTTCATTATCTAGTTTACCCCCTTTCCTGCTTGATTCATCCATGCTGTTATTGCTATGTGATCACTGCAATACAGGCACCTGGGCCAGGAGATTAAGTAGGCTCTGCTGTTGTTGGTGTGCTTTCTTTTTGTGATTAAGGTTTACTGTTTTAGCTCTGGACGCTATAGATTTTGTGTTGTGTTTTTTATTTTAATCTCTGTATGCTGCTCAGAGTTGCGACATGACAGCAGTGTTCCAATATTTGAGGGGCTGCCACAAAGACTTAGAACTTAGTGACAACTTTATTGTCACTTTGAATGTACACTGATCGGCATGCATTAAAATGAAATTTTGTTGCATGCAGCTCTCAAAAGGTCCCCACCTCTAATATGCACTACATAAACATGACAAGATAAATAAATAAATACAAAATTATGCACGTACCCACATATACAATATGACACGCAGAAACAACACTGTCTAGTTCGGATGAATATATACATGTACATGGTGAGAGAAACAAATCTTGTGAGTTTACCAGACGGATGGCATAGGGAACAAAGCTGTTACAGAATCTGGAAGTCCTGCTAGAAATACTTCGAAACCTCCTCCCAGAGGGGGGAAGACTAGGGGGTCAACCTATTTTCTAAAGCACCGGAAGGCAAGACAAGAAACAATGGATGGAAACTAACCAAGGAGAGAAGCAACCTAGAACTAAGAAGAAATTTCCTGACAGTGAGAACAATAAACCAGTGGAACGGCTTGCCTTCAGAAGTTGTGGGTGCTCTATCACTGGAGGCTTTTAAAAAGAGTCTGGGCAGCCATCTGTCTGAAATGGTATAGAGTCTCCTGCTTGAACAGGGGGGTGGACTAGAGGACCTGCAAGGTCCCTTCCAACTGTGTTATTCTGCTTCTGTGAGATGGGCAGACGTATACATTATTTAAATAAGGAAATAAGCACAGGACTAGAAAAGCTGTAGACCTCCAGATATTGCTGAACATTAACCCTACATTTCCAGCATCTGGACCAGTGGTGAGGAATGTTGCAAATTGCCACTTAGCAAATCTGGAGGTCAGCCTCTCCTGGAATGACAGAATTTCTGTTATTGGCTGGCAATCAAATATATGCCCCATTGGATAATTCCGTAGCACCTGTCCCATCTTAGCTCATCTCAAAAAGCTAAGTAGAGCCAGACCTACCAGTATTTGGATGGGAGGTAAATCAAGAATTTCCACTGGTTTGAAAACAGATCCCCCATAAGCCCTCCAAAGCTACAGAATTGCAAAGAAAAAAAAAGCAACTTTGCTCCAGTTTTCAATAAATCATAGCAGAATGAGCGCAGAAACAATAACTAGGTCTGAAGCTAGTTTGGCACAAAACCTTCATGTAAAGGTGGCTGCCCTTAATTTAGAAAGTACAGGTAGTCCCTGACTTATAACAGTTCGTTTAGTGACCGTTCAAAGCTACAATGGCATTGAAAAATGTGACTTATGACCGTTTTGCTCAGTTATGACCTTTGCAGTATTCCCAGGGTCATGTGATTAAAATTCAGATGCTTGGCAACTGGTTCATACTTATGACCGTTGCTGTGTCCCGAGGTCATGTGATCCCCTTTTGCGGCCTTCTGGCAAGCAAAGTCAACGGGGAAGCCAGATTCACTTAACAACCAGTTTACTAACTTATCAACTGCAATGATTCAGTTAACCACTGGGACAAGAAAGGTTGTAAAATGGGGCAAAACTCACTTAATGACAGTCTCACTTAACCACAGAAATGTTGAGCTTGATTGTGGTCATAAGTCGAGGACTACCTGTGCATATATGCATCATTAATAATTTATATCCTCATTCTCTGTTCGCGAAGACTTCCTCTGGTACAGGAAGTCCTCGACTTATGACCTCAGTTGGGGCCGAAACCTCTGTCGCTAAGGGATGCAGTTGTTAATCGAGTCAGGACTGATTTTACAAACCTTTTTTTCCTCAGTTGTCACATGGGTCACGTGGTTGTTAAGTGAATCCGGCTTCCCCATTGACTTTGCTTGTCAGAATCCCCCCTGGGATGCTTCAACCATTGTAAACGCTTGATGGTTGTCGAGCAACCATCAAATTCTGATCATGTGACTACAGGTAGGCCGCGATAATCATAAGCGCAAGGACCGGTTGTAAGCTACTTTTTTCAGCAGCATTGTAACTCTGAATGGTCGATAAATGAATGGCCACAAGTCAAAGGCTACCTGTATGGTAAATAGCACATGTCTGATTCTGACTCCAATTTTAGCAGATGTTCCCCTTCTATTGAAAAGATCTGGAAGACCATACTTACAATTATTAATGACACCACCCAGAGGATCGCCTTTGAAGTCAAACTCAATATCCATGTATTTTCCCTGGAGAGAAAAAGAAACATAGAGGAACAGTTGGACCCGAATGAGAAGCCTTGAATCCCTAATGGATGTGACAGCTTCCCTGCCCCCCCCCCTTTTTCTTTCTTTTCTTTTCTTTTTTTTTGCTTTGGGCTAGTTCAAGGTATTGCGTACACATGTAGCTGGGTGCATTTAAAACTTAACTTTCTGAAAACAGAGGAGACTTGTAGTATTTGAAAAACTAATCTACTTATTGTGATGTGAACAATAAATGCCCCAGCAGGTGGCAGCACCTGAATGATCTTGTTTGAAGTTGGAAGCCAAGCCAAGCCTGCTTGCATGGGAGATAACCACGGCTCTAGATTAGACTGTAACGTTCTACAAAAGACAATAGTGGCCCATTTCTGTGTTGTTGTCTGGTTGTGTCCATGAACTCATCAGGAGTTGATCTTGACTGAAAGTCTGTAGAGATTCTCAGTCATCCAGGTCATGGTTTACAGAAAGCAACTGGGTTTTCTTGTTTTTTTCTTTTGAAGACGTTTCGCTTCTCATCCAAGAAGCTTCTTCAGCTCTGACAGGATAGTGGGGAATGGAAGGATTTATATTCCTTGCAGACAGCTGGTCATTTGCATCCTTTTAGAGGGCCGTTGCAGCACTTGGAGGTTTATCTGTGTCCTCAGGGTCACCTGAGTAGTGCTCCTGGTTCCTGTAGTCTGCAAAGTTTTCCTCTGGAAATCCATTCCTACTCCCACACCATTCAAAGGGTGTTCATCCCAAATTGTATAGCTAAAAGTCTGTAGTCTTGATTGAAAGAAGAATTTCCTATTTTAAAGCTCTATACAGATTAGCATTTAAGGTGTCACAAAACAGTCTGTTGGTTTCGTTGCAATGGTTCGACATATTTACTCTTCTGGAAATTGTCTGAAGGCAGTAACTGAGGATCAAATTACATTTGATATGTATACATTCCACAGTGCACAAGTAAAAGTTACCTATGGGATCTAGATGAGAGAATTGGCATGAGAGGGACTTAAGATAATTCTCCTTTCCTTCTTTGCTCTAAAGTCTCATTACTGCAATGTGAAAGATGTTGAGACACAACTTTCATTGTTAGCGCACTTTCATAAGCTACAACATGTCCAGTTAGAAATGCATTTAAACTATGTGTATTTTTTTCTTCTATAGCAGTGATGGCTAACCTTTTACGTCACCGCGTGCCGACCTGCGTGCCGGAAATGACACGCAAAACCATCCCGCCTGGACCGTGCGGCTTCGCTGGCCTTTGCACGGGCGGGAGCACCGAAACCGGGAAGAGCAGCGTTCTGGCACGCATGTGCGCACCGGCACCCAAACTTCCAGTTTCCGGTGCGGACACGCGCCCGACGAACAGCTGGCATGTGCGCCGGAACGCTGCTCTTCTGGGTTTTGGCGCTCCCGTGCGCATGAAGGCCAGCTGACCGGCGCGCGTGTGTGCACAGGAATGTGGAAGAGGAGCCAGCGAGGCCGCGCATCCCGCGCAGGATGGCTCGGTGTGCCGTTTCCGTCACGCGTTCCATAGGTTTGCCACCACGGTTCTATAGCAACTGCTTCACAGCACAATTTCATTATGTTTTATATGGGGGACTGACTGTAAAAGACAACAATGAAATGTTGCTTTACACAAGAATTATTTTGGTAGATTCCAGGAAGTGCTTACATCATTCACTCTGCTCTTCTGAAATCAGGGTAAATGTTAAGTGTGATTTAATTGTACAAGTTAGGTCACAATTCTATTTCCCAATAATTCTAATCTTCTTAAAAACATTTTAGCCTTCAAAACAGCAAAAATAGAATTGTGTACCTGGAAAAGTCCAAGTAAGTTTGTGTGTGAGACAGAGAGAGAAAAAAAGAGAGAATGAAGAAGCACTTCCACCATTTCTAAAAGTAAAAAGATAAATCTACTTGCCTCTATGATGAGCAGAAGCAGAATAAATTATGCAGAATGTTTAATTGACCCTTATCATTTATGCAGGTCGGATCATCCAATTTTTCTTTGTGCGCCACTTGAGTTGCAGAATTGTGATGCAGGACCCAGGATTTGAAAAGACTGTAAATCTAGACTTGCTCCCAAGTCTAGATCTATAACGCATATCTTCTAAGAAATATTGGAAGTTGTGCTAGATCCACTCAGTAGTAATTCTCCATCAAGTACTTACAAATCGAGAGGAGTTGTCATTGCGGATGGTTTTGGCATTCCCAAAGGCTGAAAGAAGAGGGGGGGGGAAATTGCTCATTTCCCTAGGAATAATTTTGTAGGTTAGCCTAGCTGTTGGCAGCACAGCATTATAAAGCCTTGGGGCAAGATTAGGAAGGCAATATACCAGTAAATATAGACCCGGAGTCCCCAAAATGCTCATTCATTGACCGCCTTCATGAAGTTTCAGATTGTTCATTGACCCCCCAAACATTCATTATATGAAAATAATTTAATAAATATTGCTTTAATTAATAGTACTATGAATAACAACAATAACAACAATGAATAATCCCATGGACAGTTGGGGGGTCAATACTGACCACTTTGGAGAACCCTGGTGCAATATAGACCAACAATAGGAAAAACAACTATCAGTGCATCATTTTTTCCCCAATTTGGTGCCTTCAAACATATTAGCCAACCAGTATAGCCAATAAGCACAGGGGAGAATTCCAACCAACATGTTGAGGATACTTCTGGAAAAGTTGGAAAAGGTGAGTTTGCCACAGCCAACTTGCCACAGACATCTTGCTGCAAGACAACTCGCCACAGCCAATTCCATGCAGTGCGATAAATGGTATCCACCACTGTTTCTTTGACATTATTTCCATTGACAAAAATGGAAATAACGTTGAAGAAACAGTGACAAGTAACATTTATTGTGTTGAGTTATCCTGCGTGGAATATTCCATGGTGAATTGGCCCACGGTGAGTTGGCCATGGAAAGCTGTCCTGTGGCAAGATGGCTGCGGCAAGTTGGCTGCGGCAAGTTGGCTGCGGCAAACTGACCTTTTCCAACTTTTCCAGAAGTATCCTCAACATGTTCGTTGGCCTCAGCAAGATGGCCGTAGTGAGTTGGCTGTGGCTAACTGTCCTATTCCGGAAGGAGGGGGAAGGGTCTTTCAGTCTTCCTTATTGTAAAGGAACTATATAAATATCCCAGTGCTCCCAGGATTGCAAAAACAAAAAAAGTAAAGGAACTTCTTTTAAAGAAGTTTGGTTTCAATCCTTGTTAGCCCAGAGCCTTCTATGAGTGAGAAACTGAAATTATAAATAAATAAACGCATTTCCTCCCCTATGTCCCAAGAAGCATGTTTATTTGATGTTTTCTCGCTGACTGGTAATGTTTGGCAGGAGCAGAAGGAAAACAGAGCAGAGAATCCACCAGTGCCCATTCTTTATTAATCCCATTGTCCTACAAATTTTATTTATTTATTTAGCGTATGGCATCTATAGAGGTCACCAATCACTGATATACAAATTTAGTTTAAACGTGTGTGTGTGTGTATGTGTGTGTGTGTGTGTGTGTGTGTGTGTTATATCTTATATTGTATTGTCCAATATCATATATATGTATACATATGATATTGGACAATACAATATAGGAAATAATATATATTGAATTAAGATAAAACCATAATAAAATCATCATAATATGGAGTTATAGATTTGCAATGGGATAGATGTTGTAATTCGATATCTAAAGAAGCTAACCATCTAACTGCTTCTAGTGCAGCTGCAGTGAGATCATCCCAGGTACCCTTAAATTTCCTGAGGGGACATTATTGAACTATATGTGTTATAGTTTGTTTCAGTGCACCACAGATGCATTGCCATTCCCCACTTAAGGGGCTTTGCCTTATAAATCATGCCAGTGGTAAGTTAGGGATTGCCATTAGGGGCAGCAAATTTTATACAGTACTGGGTTTTTGGTTTTTTATTAGCGAGTTCAAGAGCTGGAGAACAGGTCTTTGACTCAGCTGTGAAGAAAAACTCCAACAACCACTCCTTATAACCACTGCAAATGCAGTGTAGGTGCCCAACTGGGAGATCTGCACTTTCTCAGCAACAGAATACTGATTTTGCATTATGGTAAAATGTGATAATAGGTAATTGCCCAGTGAATGCCTATAAGTACTGATCATCTCCTATAGCCATGATGGCGAACCTGTGGCACGCGTGCCCAAAATGGCACATGGAGCCATGTCGCCTGGCACATGTGGCGTCACCCATTCCTCTTCCGGGTTTCTGGAGCGCATGCGCAAGCAAAGATCAGCTGGCCTTTGTGCATGCGGCAGTGCTGGAAACCGGAAGAGCTGGTCTTCCATTTTCCAGCAGGAGCATGTGCGTTGGCCAGCTGATCGGCGCGTGGCATGCGCGGCAGTAACCGGAAGGCTTGCTGGCCGGCGTGCATGCGCGCGCCGCAAACCAGAAGTTCATTTTCCGGTGCGTGCATGCCCCCTGGGCAGCTCCTCTTCCTGGTTGCGGCCCAGACGAGCGCGCGGGCGTGAAGTGCTCCCTTTTTGGCACTCAGTGCCGAAAAGGTTCACCATCACTGTCCTATAGAATTGATCCCTTACAAAAGCTGCAAGTACATACCTTCCAGGACAGGATTGGACTGTAGCAGCTGTTCCTTGACACGATTCACCTCCTCCCCTTTTCCACATACAGCTGCGACATAGGACATTACTAACTTGCTGGCCTCTAATGAAGAAAAGGTATGAGCAGCAAAGAATCAGTGAGAGAATATATGACTTGGTAGGGATATTTAAAAAGACCCAGTTTTGGTGAGGTGGATAAGACACAAGGCTAGAAATCAGAAGGCTATGAGATCTAGTCCTTCCCTAGAGGCATAAGACAGCTGGGTCACCCTGGGCCAGTCTCTCTCTCTTAGTCCCTAAAAAGGATGCAAGGACATGTCACTGCCAAAAAATAGTTCAGGCACTCATCCAGATAGCCACCATGACTGTCTGGAAGGGACAAAAAAGAGGAGAAGGGGCATAGGTTATCCGGTCTTATTCCCTACTCAGGAAAAATCCTCAGCAGGAATTCACTACTAAGCAATCCCTAATGTAGGTGGCTATCCAGTCCCAGATAACTCTTTTTATTTCTCTGCAAAGAGAGACCCACAGTTTGAGGCAGGCTGTGCCACTGCTTAAGCCCTCTTAAATCATGAGGGAATTCCTCCTTGTGATCATAGAATGCATTTAGAACTTCAATCTGAATTGCTTATAGGCATCTGGTTTATGTTATTTAGGAAGGACATCTATTATATCACTCCGTGTGAATCAGGAATGTATCCCTCATGGAGGAATAATTTCCATGTAACTTGCCACCGAAGCAGTAACAATTGCAGAGGAACTCTCTCTCCAACCTGGTAGTCCCAAATTGGTTGCACAGCTACTGCTATCATCCCAAGGAATGGAGCCAATAGGATTTGCTGACTAGGGATGAGGGGTATTCTAGCCCAATACAACACAGGCTGTGGAAGTTTGCTTAAATTGCTTAAATTTGTAGACATCTGGCAGTGCCACTAAACTAATTCTAATGAACCACTTTGCCCCTACGTTCCCCTTCCCGCTTCTATATTCTGCTTCATTGATTTGAGAAAGCTCATATTAAAATGTATTTATTTAAAGAGAGCCCTTCAAGAGTGGTCTGCTCCCATGCTATTTAGATGACGGTTGAAAAATGCATTGATCTCTGCTCATCCCTGAGTGCTTCAAATGCGCAGCTCCTAACACTAGCAAGAAAAAGGACAGAAGAAGCAGAATTACAAATGTTAGGCAAAGTTATCAGAATGTCCTCACCCCCACAAAGTTTGAGGATGGGATAAGATGATTGCGCAACGAATCCTCTTGCTTTGAAGACTTTCCCATCTCTTTTGGTGTTTTCAGTCGCATCCACTACCTGTCCCTGTAGTGATCAACTCAATTCATGAGTGATCCCACCCCTGGTTTTCTCCTGTCCCTTCCAAGCTCCACCAAGCTTGGCTAGGAGTTGCCTCTTGCCAATGCTTTCTTTTCTCTATGCCCCTCTTGAGGAACCCAGAAATCCTCACTCACCTGTTTTTCCGGCCCCGCTCTCACCAGTAATAAGGATGCATTGATCTTTGTCTTGATCCTTCAATGAGTGGTAAGCGTCATCCGCAATGGCGTAACTGGGCAAACACAGGGAGAAGAGTGAAGAGGGCTATTGCTTTGGATTCCCCCAGGAATCCTGCCTTCTCCCTCTCGTCCCTTGGAATCCATTCTTGAGAGTTGTTTGGTATGATAATTCCCATTCCGTTCCCATCTCACTTACATGTGAGGCTTGACAGCAAAGAAGTTGCAGTTCCTATACTCTTCCATCGTTTTTGCCGAGTAAATGGGCAGCGGCTGATATGGGTTCAGTGAGATCACCACATTCCCAATGTAGGTCTGTGAGGCAGAAATAAAAGAGGAGGAAAATATTGCCGAAAACCTTCTTCAAAATGACACAAGAACTGAATTTAAAGGATATATGAAGAGAATTAACTCTGCAGAAAAGCCAGTATACTTTTTTCTCCAATCCGCATAATTCATGGTCCAGGATAGATATGGTGTGTGATGGATTTGGAATTGGGTATCAACATAGCGGAGGTAGAGATAATACCAAATACATGGGCGGACCATAATCCACTAATAGTGAAATGGAAGGGAAGAACAAAAAATAAGAGAGATGGACCATGAACCAGAGGGTTTTAAAAGAAAAAAAATATGTCCAAAGGTGCTTTTTCAAGAGGCAACTGGACTTTCTGTTTTTTCTTTGAAGACGTTTCGATTCTCATCCAAGAAGCTTCTTGGATGAGAAGCGAAACGTCTTCAAAGGAAAACCAGAAAGTCCAGTTGCCTCTTGAAAAAGCACCTTTGGGACAACCCTGACCTGGATGACTGAGAATCTCCATAGACATCTGTTCCTTTGGTTCACCATTGCCATTTGCTTCTATTCCTATTTCCTACTCTGGCTCAGGAAGACCGGGGGGGGGGGGAGGACCAGGAAGCAAAGAGGCCTCATTGCCATGATCTTCTTGCTCACCATTTTTTTTCCTACTTGGCAGGCAAACAGCCTGGTCCCATTCACTGAGTAGAGCAAGGCAGCTGCTCAACGACCACTGCCAACAAGAAAGAGCAATCTGCCAGACCAGACAGTTTTGTATATGGACCAAGAGAAGGCCTCTTCTGGGGTTTAGGATTTGGCAATATAATGTCTTGGTCCAGTCCTGCTAATGCTGGTAAAGAAGATCCACCCACTGCAGGTCTCCTAAAACATGGAGCCTGATAGATTTAATAAATTCTATTGATCTTTCCAATTTCAGCTGTGTCATGTCACGTTACCCAAGCTTTGTAGAACTAGTAGGGGAAATTTGGCTCTGCCCATTACTATAAATCAGGTATGGGTAGTCCTCGACTTACAACCATTTGTTTAGTGACCATTTGAAATTACAAACAGCACTGAAGAAAGTGAATTATGACCGGTTTTCACAGTTACAACTGTTGCAGCATCCCATGTTCACATGATCAAAATTCAGATGCTTGGCAACTGGTTCATATTTATGATGATTGCAGTGTCCTGGGGTCATGTGATCACCTTTTGCGACCCTCTGACAAGCAAAGTCAATGGGGAAACCAGATTCACTTAACAACCGTGTTACTAACTTAACAACTGCAGTGATTCACTTAACAATTGTGACAAGAAAGGTCGTAAAATGGGGCAAAACTCACTTAACAATGGAAATTTGGGGCTCAATTTTGGTTGTAAGTCAAGGACTACCTGTGTTAAAGAGGAGGAATCTGGTTAAGTGGAACCCTGCTGCTGTGGTGGAATATGGTCTGAAGTCCGGGGAGGGAGGGGCTGCATTCCAGAGAAGCAAGAGTAGAGATGTGAAGGCCCGGAAAAAAACCGGAAAAATTCGGAAAAAAAAACGGGTTTTTTCCATTTTTTTCCTGAAGGCTTTTTTGTTTTTTTCCAAAAAATTTGAAAAATTGAAAAAAGAAAAAAAAACATTGAG
>QLTV01002579.1:1124655-1135428 GCA_003457575.1 Thermophis baileyi
TCATCATCATCATCATCAATCAAAAAATATGCTAGCAGATTCTTGGTTTTTTGCCATTATACAGTCTGTCCTACAATTGATAAAACCTATCACGAATTCATGTGTTCAGCCTTGAGATTGACCATGAGATGCAGATCTTGTGGCTGAAACATCTTGTCAAATATTTAAACTTTTTGTGTCTTCCCTAACCCCTGCTTTTAATAATGTTTTGCCTGATGAATTCTGAGAAAGTAAAAAAGTTTTACACTCCTTTGTGCCTCTTTAATTGTTCCCCGCAAAATGGTATTATGATTTATCACGATTGGATGCACAGTCAGCCAGATATTTAAACTGGATTTAGCATTTTTATCCAGTAATCGAGTCCTTCCTAGGGACCTGAGATAGACAAATGTTCTTGTTTGATAGTGTTAAAGGTAACGTCACAGGATGTAAGCTGTTCTAAGTAAAGGTGCCTTTTGCAATTGACTGATGGTGATATTTCAAGTGGTCCTCCAGATGTTTTGGGATTGCACCCAAGAGGCCTATTACTAATGGTGTTATTTTTTGCTTTCTCTTGCTATAATTGTTCTCCTTCTATTTATAGGTCTTTATATTTTGTGATTCTTTCTCTTCTGTTCTACTGTCTCCAGGTACTGTAATGTCTGCTATCCAAACTTTTTTGTCTTTCTAATCGACAGTTGTTGAAGTCTGGAATGTTAAGTGGCAGGTGCTTGTCTGTTTGAATTCTAAAGTGCCAGAGCACTTTAGCTTCTTCTTTTTCTATTACTTTGTCTATTTTGTGCTCCCAATAGTTCTTTATAGGCAATATATTTCTTGTGATATTCCAATGTTGCTACTTTGTTATGCCGTTGTTTGTTGTCAATCTGTGAGAGCTTCTTGTAGCTCACAATGTGGTCCACTCCCTTCACCTTCTTTTTAGAGACTGCATCTGCTTTCTGTTGGTATCTTCTCAATTCTGGCTTTGTTGCGGGAAATGCAGCTGAATTACAGTATTTGATCAAGAAAATCTATCCTTGATATATTCTCAAATCATAGGACCTGGAAAATAAATACCTCCTTTGCACAGACTCTCAGGTGGAATTGTTTCAGCTCTAAGAAATAAATATTTGCTAATTTGATGCAGAAAATAAAATAAAAAGTGAATAATGGAAGACCTGGCTCCATTACAACTTTTTTCTGAGCGAAGTTCAGCTGAAAATGTATAACTTGCTAATCAGGGTAGGGAGGTCAGCCCTCTGCCTTTGCTATCACTACCTGATACCAGTTACCTCATCGGTGCATTAAGGAACTGCAAAGTTCTAACTCCAGAGGCTTTATTCCCTCCCCTGGTGAATTAGTTATCTGACTGCTGGGCTAGAGTGTGAAATTAACCTAAGAAACTCTACTTTCAGAACCACCATGGACCCAAGGGAAAGGAGCACTGGAGGCATGAGGCAAAGAAGCTCTCAGGAGCAGACCAGGGGAGAAGAGGAAACACAATTACTCAATGGTAAGGAGGCCTTTAAGGGGCATGGATGATATATCTTGTTGCACAAATGGGGGATATCCTTGCCATGGATAAATTATCTGGGGATCTTCAATTAGGTCTTGGAGATTAGCAGAGATTAGCATTTTGGTGGGGCCAGCAAAAAGCCTTATATTGCTGTATTAGAGAGTTAAGTAATGCCCCCCAAATGCTTTGGAGTTCAATGCCAAGAATCTCCTGCCATTCTGAACCCCTGCTAAAAAAAAAACTGCAGAACTTGTAGTAAAAGGAATAGTGTATGTTGTATGTATTCTCCTTAATACAGATATTCATAAAGTAATTTAACTTTAACTTTAACTTTTATTTGTATTTCTATGCCGCTCAACTCTCAAGGGACTCTTGGGTAATTGGATGGAAGGGATTTTGGAACAGGAGATGATCAAATGTACATTAAAGGAAGAGGGAAATAGAGGGAAGTTGTATCAATGTGGTTCTACAGAAAGGATGGCAGATGCAATCTTTAATCATTTTCAGATGTGATGGAATGTAGTAAGGAGCTGGATTCCCAGGAGGGAAGGGGGGCATTTAAAAAGGGGTAAGGAGACAGTTCAGTCCAGACATTATGTGTGAGAGAAAGAGGCTGAAGACAGCCCTTCCCTAATAGTGTATCAAAAAAGAGCAAGAGTTTTGCATGAAGAGCAGGTGTGCCTTTATTTTTTTTTCAGAAATGCTAAAGTTCACCCTTCAAAGACAAAACAATGCAAGCATTTAGTTGAAGGGAACAAGGAACACCTTAATTAGTTCACTAGTTACAAAGAAAACATTTCAAATTTTTCATCAGCTCCTTTTTAATAGCTTTTAGAAGCAATTTTTGGTGTACAATTCTAGTATAAACACAGACTTCCAGATGTGCCAGTTAAAAGAGATTATTATAGTGTGAAAATCTGCTTTAAAAAAACCGCTACAAAACTGAATTTAAAAAAATATTTCAGAAACCTGGTAGACATATTTTCGGACCTGCTTTATCCACCCCAAAGGAAAGAGAATGTGAAGAGTGGGGAAACGAATGCTTGAAATTTGGAATAGTAATTTAGAACAAAAAACCCTGTATAATGGGAAGATTTCTGTCTAATCCAAGCAATGAACTGACATCCTCCATTCGCCAATGTCAAATCATGTTTTTAAAGTGAAGCTGTTTCTAATTCTCTAGCAGAAGCTGAACACCTGGAGAAAATCACTGCCCACATCCAATGGAAGAGACACCTGGAGGTAATAATAGATATTATAATAGGTAATAATAAAAGCAGGAGGATGTTAGCACTAGAGAAACAAATATTCTCCCTAAATGATGAATTATCAAGAATGATGAAAATGGTCAGTTTTATGTCTCCACGGTCACATGGTCTCTATCCTTGTCATAGAGGATTAGGTCCTGTACGTTTATTAGGCTTTCTGGGCAAGGGAGCTTCTGTAACAGATCAAAGAAGGGAAGCAACTGGACAATGAGTAAGAACACACAGTTATAGCTAATTGGTTGAGGAGACCTGGCCACTGCACGAGGCAATCTAAGTTGTGATTAGTTGCTGTGTGCTCTCTGCAATTTACCTCCTGATGTTCCTACTGTAAATATATTTATTTATATTAAACCACAAGTTCGTGTCAGCATCTCTGACTCCATTTGGACATCATCTGTGCAATTCCCTAACAGTGTCCATCACCTAAATGTATTCTAGGAATCTATCTATGACAGGCCTGGGCATCATTAAATTCCCTCTGTTTTGTTGGTAGGTAATGAAGGCGAAGGTACTAGAACAGGTACACAATCAGCTGAGTGATCTCTTAGACAAGACCTTGGAAGAAGCAGCTCATTCCAGACCCCAGCAATTGAGCGTGGTCCCAGCAAAGAAGCAAAGCAGGTGGAAGAGGTTCCTCGCAATTGATTTTAGAATAGGGATGGGGGAAATGGAGTCATCAGACAGTGCTGGCTCAATGGCCTTGAAACAGAGATGAGCACCGCCTCCTTTAGTCAAAACTGACTGTGGAATAAAATCCTCAGGGACTCTTTTATCTTTACTCCCCTTCTCAGAGGTAAGAAGGGTTTTGAGAGATATATGAAATATTACCTGCTTTGAAATATTATCTTGCAGAGAGAAGGGTCAGCTACTGAAGAAGAAAGTCTTTGTCCCTCAACGGTCCTTGTTTGAGTAAGTATGCCTGGCCATGATATGAACAAGACTTAGTCAGCGGGACAATGTGCAAAGTAGTCAGATCTCTAAGGCCTCAGGTTCCAACGGCCTCAGGTTCCAACTGATACTCCACTGTTGATGAAGAACAAGAGTTGGAAACAGCCCAATAAGGACTGAGCATGCTTCATAGCCACACAATGCTGAGACTCTTTGGTGGGTGCCGGGAGAGTATAACAAGAATAGATACTGCAGATGGGAAACAAAATGAAGTATTTTTGCAAGGATTGGGTTGATTAGCATGATAGTACAAAGAGTTATTACTAGCATATTAGAATAAGGCTGTTTGTAGTCTCAGCAGGAGTGAGTTTCCTGCTTGGTCCAAGGGCTCAATTGCAGTCATATGTTGAGGACTACCTGTATATCATAAGATATGGAACATTTCCCCATCCCCCACCCCAGCCACTTGAATGTTATTTCTTTTGTATAAGTAAAACTACAAATTTTGGCACAGAAGACCAAATGAAAATCTTTGGGTCCCAGGTCTTGTCCAATGATCTCCATCTGTCCATCTCTCCCAACATCTATTACTTACTTGCTGGTAATTTGTCTCTCGTTTACAGCACATTGCTGGAGGTGGAACATTTCCGCACAATCCATCACATATTTGTGGCCATGCTCTGTATCTTTGTCCTCAAACAAATTGTTGTGGATTCCATCGATGAAGGACGGTATGATTCAGAAGAGGGAGCGGGGTAGAAGGACTGTCCTCTGATGTATGCTAATTCTGGGGATATGATGCTATTTGTTCTGTGCTAAGGGACACAGTAGAAATCCCAAGAACATATTTACCTAATCTTTAAACCATCATTTAATTCCATCCAAAGTTTAACAACCTTGGGCCCCTGCCAAGGCCTTGGGCCCCTGCAGGGAGCCTGATCCTGCTGCATCTCCTCCCACTTGTCACTGTTCATCTACTAGCTAAAAAGAAAATGCAATTTGTTCTTCTCCTTGCTTTGTGCTCCTGTTGAGCAGTAACACTTGGGACCCTCCTATGCCTACCTAGAGATTTAGCCTAAGTGAGGAATGCCTCCTTTGGTGCCACCTTTGCTAAGCATCCAAACCAGCGGTGGGTTGCTCCCGGTTCGGCCCGGTTCTGTGAATCAGTAGCGCTGGCGGCAGGAGGCTCCGCCCACCCACCTGGGACGCTTCTGTGCATGCGCAGAAGCATCGCGCGCGCGCAAGTTCACGTGCGAACCGGTAGCAAAGGGTTTTAGAACCCACTACTGATCCAAACACTCTTCTTTATGCTAGTAGCCTACTTATGCAGTTCACTTCTTCTACCCTCCTTCTGGGATATGCAAAAATCCAAACAATCATGTGATGGCAGCAGAGAGAAATACAAATATTTCTCTGTGTCACCTATATCTCAGATGGATTTTTGCAATCTGGATACAGTAGCCATAGGAAAGAAAAACATAAGGATCCAATCAGGGTCGGTCACCGCGAGCTTTCAGACTCGTGCTAGAGCCCATCTTCTGGGAACTTCTCTCTCACCAGAATGTGAGAGAGACGCCACCCTAAGAGAATTTATAGAAGTATTAGACTCTATATTCAACAGATCAGAGATAGAAGAGCCAGAAAAACATGCCATGAGGCAAAAAGTATCAGCACACAAACCAAACAATACGCTCAGTCCAACGGAGCGACACATGTTGAAAGACCTGAAAAACAAACAAACAAACATTCTGGTGAGAGAGAAGTTCCCTGAGATCGGCTCCAGCACAAGTCTGAAACTTGGAAGATTAAACGTCTGGTCCCAGTGATTGTCCCTGATTGAATCCCCCAACATTATCCTGGAATAAATATTTTTGCCTTCATTCATGGGAAAACATGAAGTCTTTGAGCCAGTCTCCATCTGCCTATGAAAAATCTGGTTCTGGGATTATTCCAGCCTTTTGCCCATTCTGCTCATTGTAATGTTTATGTTTTTAATGTTGTATGCTGCCATGAGCTATTTTTTAATTGGGAAGCCTTACAAATGAAATAATTCATCAAAGGAAAAGAAGGAGAAGGAAATGTCCATGATAGGCAAATCCTTGAAATCATCAGCAGTTCTGTTGAAGCTGACACATTGTTAGAAATTCTGTTTTATTCTATAGAAATGGTAGCAGAAGATTATTATATAGCCATACAGATTGGTAGCAGAAGATGGTTATGTAGCCGTACAGATCAAATAAAGTGTACAGTGTACAGTCACTATGGGCCTTGCTGGGTAATGGTTTCAACTGTCACAACTGTTGCAGGAAACTCTCCTCAGAACATAAAGGAACCATAGATTATAACCATAGAAGCTAACTAAACACTGCCATCTACTGGCTAATTAATTCTGTAGTTGCTGCAGTAGAAAATACATTCTAACATGTATTCCAACAAGCATGAAGCAGATCAAGGAAGGAGCCCAATAGAAGACAGAGAGCCAAGTTCACATTCACAGTCAGGAAACTAATTAGGTCGCTTTGAGTCAGTTGATCAATCTCTCAGCTTTCACTGGGGATAAGATTAGGAGGAAATTCCAGGTGTTTCACCTTGAATTTTCAAAACGGAAGATTTACATGGAATAAATAAGTGTCTTATACAATAACCTAAGCTCTACATGAGCTGTAGACCAGCTGAGTAGAAAGCTCAGGGGGATGTACCAAAAAAGGATTAGACATTATTCTGCCAGGAATGTTGAGTAATGTTCCTAATATGACAGACCCCTCAAAAACCTCGCAGTCCCATTCCTGACCCATTTAAATTCTGCTAGGAACCTTTTTGTGGGTCCAATATTTAAGGATGAGCAATAGTTGAAATTATGAAGGTTATGAAATAAAGATTATGAAACAAAACAAGATTATGAACAAAATGTGGGGGACTGATCCTAATTTTTTCAGTTGGAGGTGGGTTTTTCTTTCATTCTAACTCTGTTCTGACTATTTTGAAGAGTTCATGGGAACTTTCATGAGTTTACTTCCTCAAAATAGCAGGACCCATCCCCTTCACTTTTCAGTAGTTGTGCCACTGAATATTGGGGATAACCCAGAGAAAGTGCTTATTTAATTTGAAACATCCTCATCTTTTGGGGAAAGTATCAGCACACAAACCAAACAATACGCTCAGTCCAACGGAGCGACACATGTTGAAAGACCTGAAAAACAAACAAACAAACATTCTGGTGAGAGAGAAGTTCCCTGAGATCGGCTCCAGCACAAGTCTGAAACTTGGAAGATTAAACGTCTGGTCCCAGTGATTGTCCCTGATTGAATCCCCCAACATTATCCTGGAATAAATATTTTTGCCTTCATTCATGGGAAAACATGAAGTCTTTGAGCCAGTCTCCATCTGCCTATGAAAAATCTGGTTCTGGGATTATTCCAGCCTTTTGCCCATTCTGCTCATTGTAATGTTTATGTTTTTAATGTTGTATGCTGCCATGAGCTATTTTTTAATTGGGAAGCCTTACAAATGAAATAATTCATCAAAGGAAAAGAAGGAGAAGGAAATGTCCATGATAGGCAAATCCTTGAAATCATCAGCAGTTCTGTTGAAGCTGACACATTGTTAGAAATTCTGTTTTATTCTATAGAAATGGTAGCAGAAGATTATTATATAGCCATACAGATTGGTAGCAGAAGATGGTTATGTAGCCGTACAGATCAAATAAAGTGTACAGTGTACAGTCACTATGGGCCTTGCTGGGTAATGGTTTCAACTGTCACAACTGTTGCAGGAAACTCTCCTCAGAACATAAAGGAACCATAGATTATAACCATAGAAGCTAACTAAACACTGCCATCTACTGGCTAATTAATTCTGTAGTTGCTGCAGTAGAAAATACATTCTAACATGTATTCCAACAAGCATGAAGCAGATCAAGGAAGGAGCCCAATAGAAGACAGAGAGCCAAGTTCACATTCACAGTCAGGAAACTAATTAGGTCGCTTTGAGTCAGTTGATCAATCTCTCAGCTTTCACTGGGGATAAGATTAGGAGGAAATTCCAGGTGTTTCACCTTGAATTTTCAAAACGGAAGATTTACATGGAATAAATAAGTGTCTTATACAATAACCTAAGCTCTACATGAGCTGTAGACCAGCTGAGTAGAAAGCTCAGGGGGATGTACCAAAAAAGGATTAGACATTATTCTGCCAGGAATGTTGAGTAATGTTCCTAATATGACAGACCCCTCAAAAACCTCGCAGTCCCATTCCTGACCCATTTAAATTCTGCTAGGAACCTTTTTGTGGGTCCAATATTTAAGGATGAGCAATAGTTGAAATTATGAAGGTTATGAAATAAAGATTATGAAACAAAACAAGATTATGAACAAAATGTGGGGGACTGATCCTAATTTTTTCAGTTGGAGGTGGGTTTTTCTTTCATTCTAACTCTGTTCTGACTATTTTGAAGAGTTCATGGGAACTTTCATGAGTTTACTTCCTCAAAATAGCAGGACCCATCCCCTTCACTTTTCAGTAGTTGTGCCACTGAATATTGGGGATAACCCAGAGAAAGTGCTTATTTAATTTGAAACATCCTCATCTTTTGGGGAGCATCCTTAGAGCTCTTTTTCTTCTTTGTCTTCCACAGTCTTGTTTTGGATTTCGAGCTCTTTATCATTGGCTTTCAACAGCTGCCCACAGCACTCTTTGGCTGGCTCTGCATGTTCCTCTACACCTTATTTGTACCCTACCAGGCCCTGCAAATGTGGTCAGGCTGCTTGAAGATGACCAGGTTCCCCAACCTCTTGACGGTCACCTTGGTGTCGCTGATGCTCCTCTGCCACATTGCAGTGCTGTTCTTCTTCCCCATCTATATTGTTGTCTACTGTAATTTGGGAATTGCCTCCCGTAAAATTGTCCTCTTTGAGCAGGTATGGCACAGGGGCAGCACAAAGAAAGTGGGTACAGGGGAAAGGAGTTCTTAAACAGAAATGGGGGAAGCTAAGGTTGAACTTTGAAGTGAGGTTGGACTTATGAAGGAATTCTGGTTGCCCCAGGACATCTCAGTGTGCCTCTTTCCCTTTTCAATGCTGTTCTTCTTCCCCATCTATATTGTTGTCTACTGTAATTTTGGAATTGCCTCCCGTAACATTATCCTCTTTGAGCAGGTATGGCACTGGGGCAGCACAAAGAAAGTGGGTACAGGGGAAAGGAGTTCTTAAACAGAAATGGGGGAAGCTAAGGTTGAACTCTGAAGTGAGGTTGGACTTGTGAAGGAATTCTGGTTGCCCCAGGACATCTCAGTGTGGAAAGTATAGATAGTAGCAAGCACTAGAAAGGCCCCCTGTAGCATAAATGTTTTCTTCCATAGACATATTTTCCATTGAAGACATGCCAACCTCACTCCAGGTTTAAGGCAGCTTTCTCCTATCTGGTGTCCTCTGAATGGTCTGGACAAACCCCAAATAGAGTCATTAAGGGTAGGCCAGGTTAAAGATATATACTTCACTATACATTGCCCTGAAGAAGATATACAGTACATTTTTTAAAATCTTGTGGCAGAAGGTATGGTCCTTAGCAGCCATCGTCATGTATATGTCATATATAAATGCTTACAGTAGCACTTGCCATGGCCTCAAATATATGTTCCTCTTGCAAGCTGGAAGATAAGCAGATTTCATCCAAGCAAGAAGTTGAGTAGAAAGATCAGCAGGCAGTATAACTGACAGTTAGCCAAGTGAGTAAGTATGGGCCATTTCTGTCTGAAAAGTCTAAACAGACAGAGTCTGGAGCTCCATGGGATCCATGCGATCCACCATGGGAGCATTAGAGACATCTTAGATCACCCCATTCTGTTTAACTAATGGATGCAATTCCTTTCTTTGAATATCCACAAGGATGGTACCAAAGGCCAGGTAGGTGGCATAGCAGAATACTAAAGTCCTCTGCAAGAATATCTACAACATGACTCAACTTCACGCTGTTTCCTTGCTCATTTCCCTCTCTGGCATAGATCCGGTTCCTGATGAAAAGCTACTCATTTCTGAGAGAATCGATTCCTCCTCTTCTCCATGCCAGAAACCAAGTTGGTGAGTTTGACTTGGAGGCTCTTAGTGATGATTACGATGGCTACAAGCTACCCACATAGTCCCCAAACTGATTTTCCACCGATTGCAGCATCCTAGTTGTAGCATAAGATAATCATCCAACCACTGGCCTCCGCCTGCTAATTGCTATCACAGACTTTCTCAACCTATGGAACTATTGGCTTAGACATTTCATTTGCCTGTCAGTGAAGTGGGTATGGTAGATGTTGGCCTATTAGAGGAAGAAAACAGATGGAAACATGTCACTCATAGAAAAAAAACACAAACTTAGTACAAAACCACTGTCCAAACCAACCTACTATGATGCAACCCCACTGGTGCTAAGCAATCGATACCATGGGCTCTCACTAGAAGACAACGTGCAAACATGGAGAAAAAAAGCACCATCAAACGGCCCTAATAAAGCAGCACCATCAAACGCTACTGTGATAGATAAAAAAACACCCCAAACATCCCCAGACAAAAAAAAGACGAGTGCTGGTGATAGGAGATTCAATTCTCAGAGGAACAGAACCTGCCATCTGTAGACCAGACAATCAGTCCAGAGAGGTATGCTGTCTCCCTGGAGCCAAAATCAAAGATGTGGCTGAGAAACTAACCAAAATAATAAAATCCACAGACTACTACCCCCTTCTATTACTGCATGTAGGAACAAATGACACAAAAAAGGACTTGAAAACAATATTGAGTGATTACGAGCAGCTAGGCAAGAAAGTCAAGGACTCAGGTGCACAAGTAGTTTTTTCATCTACACTGCCAACGAGAGGACAACATCCGGTAAGAGAACAAAGAATTCTAGAAGTGAATCACTGGCTAAATGATTGGTGTCGCCAAAAAAACACTGGATTCCTGGACCATGGGCTGTACTACCTCCAAGATGGACTTTTGGCAAGGGACGGGTTACACCTCACAAAGACTGGGAAGAATGTCTTCGGAAAATGACTGGCTCAATTTATCAGGAGGGCTTTAAACTAAAATTGAGCGGGGAGGGTGACCAATGTATAGGATCTCCAGGACATAAATCAAAGCAAGGA
>QLTV01002580.1:7433-25825 GCA_003457575.1 Thermophis baileyi
GATCTGAAAAGATCAGTATATGATGTCTTTTTTATGCTGTCCTCATCCCAGCTTGATTTTCTTTATGCCAAAGCCTATTCAGGATAATAGGAGGTGCTTTCCTGCCTGCCCTTTCCTTCAGATAGTTGCCAGGAATGTTTGCAGTGTTTGTAATGAAGAGAGGAGGAAGCCTCCCAGGGCTGCTGCTGCTGCGGTTCCAGGTTAAGTTATATTTGACAACCGCTTTACACTGCTATATACCGCTTTACAGTGCTTTACAGCCCTCTCTAAGCAGTTCACAGAGTCAGCATATTGCCCCCAACAATCTGGGTCCTCATTTTACCCACCTCGGAAGGATGGAAGGCTGAGTCAACCTTGAGCCGGTGAGATTTGAACTGCCGAACTGCAGCTAGCAGTCAGCTGAAGTAGCCTGCAGTACTGCACTCTAACCACTGCGCCACCTCGGCTCTCGAGGAGAGTTCTGTATTTATCACATACAGGTGGCCAACACAAGCAGGAAAAGCATTATGACGAAGTCAGGACAGAATCGAGCAATCTACATTCCTGCAGCAACCTAAACCGGCCGCCTGAGAGGGCAGGAAAGAGCTGTGTTTTGGCCCCAGCGCTGGCGCGCCCAACCACGACATGAGCCGCCGGAGGAGGCAACAACGCCGAGTTATCGGCGATAACTCCGATATCCTGCGCGCCGACATAATCCAATCAAGAAGGAAACCCTGAAAGACAGGTGGCGCAGGGAGGCCTCGCGAAGTGGCTCATAGGGAGGCCCCGTGAGGGACTGCAGCACCCTCGGGAGATCCCAGGTGGGAAAACGACGGACCGGGGGAGGGCGGAGATTGCTCGCTCCCCGGAGGAAGCTCCGAACCGTAGGGCACTGGGCCAACGAGGCTGCCTGATCGGAGGAAAGGAGAGACGAGAGAGCCGCGACCTGTCTCCGAATAGTGTTTGGCGCAAGACCGCGGTCTAGACCCCTTTGAAGAAAACTCAACACCTTGGGTAGGGGAAGCCTGAAGGGCGACAGTCTTTCAGCCTCGCACCAGTTGCAAAAAGCCCTCCACGTAGACTCATAAATCCTCTGAGTAGCTGGGCGACGGGAGGCCAAAATGGTGGGTATCACCTCAGGATCGTAACTTTGTCCCCTCAGAGAGCCCCATTCAACCACCATGCGGTCAGCTGACACCACCCGGGATCCGGGTGTAGAATAGTCCCCTGGCTGAGGGAATCCTCGCACATAGGCAATCTCCACGGAGGGGCCACTGACAGTTCCCGGAGGTCCGCAAACCAGGCTCTGCGGGGTCAATACGGTGCCAGGAGAATGAGTTCGGCTTTCTCCTCCAACAACTTGCGGACCACCTGAGGCAGAACTGGCAGGGGAGGGAAGGCATAAAGGAGTCCGGGAGGCCAAGGGCTCCGCAGAGCGTTCACACTCTCTGTCCCTCGGGTAGGAAACCGGGAGAAAAAACGAGGGAGTTGAGCGTTTTCTGGAGTCGCAAAAAGGTCCACCAACGGATGGCCGAACCTTTCTGATATCTGGGAACTCCGCCTGGTCGACTGCTGAGCGGCTGAGCCAGTCCACCTGTACGTTGTCGACTCCCGAAATGTGATCCGCAACCAGGGACAGAAGGTGACGTTCCGCCCACAGACCCAGGCGTAGGGCCTCCCGCATAAGGGACAGGGAGCGAGTGCCCCCCTGTCTGTTTACATGCACCTTCGCCATTGTATTGTCCGTCAATACCAGGACATGTCGCCCCGACAGCAGGTGTTGGAAGCGCCGGAGGGCCAGGGACACCGCTCGAAGCTCCAGCCAGTTTATGGAGCAGGAAGACTCCGCTGCTCCCCAATGACCCTGGGCGGTGAGATCCAAGACGTGGGCCCCCCAGCCCATGAGGCTGGCATCGGTGGTGACGACGACCCGATGAGGCTCGACGAAACGAGTGCCTCTCGACAGGGCCGGCGACCCTCACCAGGCGAGGGAGCGAAGGACCACGGACGGGACCAAAACCCGGAGCTGCGACGTTCCTCGACCTGCCTTCTGGAAGGGCAAAAGGAACCATTGAAGTTCCCGGGAGTGTAGGCGAGCCCACGGGGTGATGGAAATACAGGAGATCCTCTTCCCCAGGAGAGACGACAAAAGCGCCAGAGGGACTCTGCGCTGGCGTTGAACAAGGGATACCAGGTCCGTAATGCTGACCTGCCTCTCCTGGGAAAGGGACACCCTACACTCCAGGGAATCTACAATAGTGCCTAAATGAAGGATAGATGTGGAAGGGGAAAGATGGCTCTTCTCCAGATTAATCTCAAACCCATGTTGTCTCAGCGTGCCGATGGTTACCTGGAGGTGGTGCAACGTGAGGGCCCCAGTAGGCGCGTGCACCAGAATATCGTCCAGGTAACACTGGACATGCACAGGGATAGACCGAAGGTGAGCCACCAGGACAGCAAGGATCTTCGTGAAGACCCGGGGGGCAGAGGAGAGCCCAAAGGGCATAGCCCTGTACTGAAAGTGCCTACCCACATATGAAAAACGGAGGAATTGATGATGGTGCCGATGGATAGGCACATGCAGATAGGCCTCAGTAAGATCCAGAGAAGCCATATAGTCCCCTTTACGGAGACAAGCCAAAATGGAGGAGAGAGAGTGCATCCTAAATTTACGATACGAGATGAACTCATTTAAGCATTTCAAATCAAGAATCGCTCTCCATCCCCCCGAATTCTTGGACACCACAAACAAAATGGAGTAGAAACCCCCTCCCCGTTGTTCCCGGGGCACCCGCTGGATGGCCCTAATCTCCAGCAGGTGTTGCACTGCCGCATCCATAAGTGCCCGTTTGGATGGAACGCTAGACACCGGACAGCGGATGAAGAAATTCGGAGGGATGGAGAGAAAGTCTAATAACAGCCCATGTTTGATGGTCCATCTGACCCAGGAATCCTGGGTGGTCCTAAACCAACGATCAGAGAACAAGGAAAGACGTCCCCCAATGGGAAGGGAAGGACCCTCACCATCTGGGGCGTCTGAAAGGGCGGAACCCTGAGCCCCCCCCCCGAAGGGGCGCCTTGTCTGCCTTCCCCGCCCGGACCTATCCTGATGTTGGCGTTGGCGTGGACCGAAGGGACCAGGGACCCGGGAGAAGGTGGAACCCTGGTCCCCCACCCGAAAGGGGCGACGGTAAAAGGGGGCCTGACGGAAGTTACCCCTCCTGGAAAGAGATGGGAGAATCTTCTTCCGGTCCCGGGATTCCACTAGTATCGGCTCCAACGATTCTCCGAACAGGCTAGACCCCTGGACCGGACCCGATGCCAGACGCCACTTGTGCCGGGTGTCCGCCGGCCACTGCCGCAGCCAGTGCATGCGTCTGGCCACCACTGACGCGGCCATAGCCTTGGCCGCGAAGCGTGAGGCATGAAGCGTGGCATCTGCCAGGAACTGCAAAGCCGCAAACAGTTTGTTCAAATCCTGTTGCGCCCTGATATCGGAAGCGGGCAAGTGCTCTTGGATCTGCCGCAGCCACAGAAGCGAGGTCCTCACGAAAAAGGAAGAAGTTGATGACGCCCGGACCGCCCAGGCAGCCGCCTGGTGACTCCTGAGGAGGGCCTGCTCCAGTCTCTTGTCCTCGGGCTTGAGCAGCTCCTCCGATTCGCCCGGCATGGCCGTTGGTGTATAAAGGCCCAGGACTGGAGGATCCACAACAGGAGGGGCTAGTAATGTTGCCAACTCTGGAGCTATGTTGAAGAACCTCCGTTCCATCGAGGATGGAGATGGACCGGAAATGGGGTTGGACCACTGTCTCAGGACTGTATCCAGAAAGTGCTGCGGAGCAGGAACATACGAGGTCTCTGGCTTGACCTAGGAAAAAAGGGGATCCTGGTTGGAGCCCTGGGCAGCCGCCCCTTCCTGGATCGGGGCATCCAGCCCCGCAGTCACCCGTGCCTTATGCAAGAGGGACTTGAATAAGGCCGGGGAAAAGAGTCCTGTGGCAATAGGCTGGTCAGGACTCAAGGACTCATCCTCCGACAGCTCCAGTGGTGCACCCTCTACATCTTCCAGCCAATCCCCCTGGATGTCATCCTCTGAAATGTCAGAGAGATCATCCTGGGGCTGTTGTCCAGACAGAAGGCCAATCCGAGACGAGGCTCGAAGTACCTGAGAGGTCCCGCCATTGCCTAACAGGAAGGAGCCGCCCATGGACCGCAGACCGGCCGAAAGGCCTTGTTGCACCGCTGTTGCAATCAGGTGCTGCAGGTTCGCCGGATCAAACCCGGCGGAAATAGGAGGAGGGCCAGATGGCGCAGGCGAGGCGTCTCCCTGAGTTTCGGAAGGGGAAGGCCTGCAATCTGCTGCCTGTCGGGAAGGGCCAGCAGAGGGTGGTAATAAACCTGCTGGGCCCCACAAATCTGGCTCGGCCCTAGCCAGACCCACAGAATCCAGGGCCAACAGCTCCTGCCCCTCAGCCCCCTGGAAGGTGACAACGTCTTCAGGGGGGGACGGTCCTGACAGGGCATGCCAGAGGCCCTGCCCTTGGAGGATCGGGCAACCAACTTTTGGAGAGCTTTATCACAGCATCTCTCCGCCCTCTGGGTTGCTTTGGAAACCACTGAGGTGACCCGGTGATGGACCCTGGAAAGTGATGGAGCGCCGCTAAAGTCCCCTGTCCTTGAGAGTGAGATCACAATGCTCTCCTGCCACATGGAGAGGGGAGAAACCCCCGAAATTGGTGGCACAGGGTCCCCTCAGTCCCCGACGGCCAGCTGGAGCAAGGCTCCGCCTCCACCCAGAACCGAAGCTCTCGCTTGTAGTCTCTCTGTGAATGGGAGAGACTCGAGACTCACAGTCAGGAGAAACTGAAAGGGAAGGAACCCAGACAATCCAAACAGCAAAGCCAAATTCTGGATGGGAGAAAAACTGCCACGATCGACCTCACTGAGGACCGAGTCTAAGCTGGGATGGCACAAGGTGGATCCAAGCATAAGAAGAACAGACTCGGTCCTCATTGGCTGATGATCGAGGTCAACCCATCCTGAATGATGGCTCCACCCACGATGGAGAAGACTGAAAGCAAATCTTGAGGGAAGGAGGTTTCTCATATTCCTAGCTTGTCATCCATTTTCCTCGCAGTAGAACTGGATGCCAATTTGTAACTGATTCCTTAAGCAAAATATCAAGAATGTCAAAAGGGGCCACAATAATTTCTCTAAGCTAGATCCCACTAAACTTTGCTTTAAGCACAAATCCAAAACCAATTTTGAGATTCTTCCCCAGGCAGGGTTGAGGAGAGGATTTTTAGGAAAAGCCAAAAGAGTGCAAAATATTAGTGGGGGAAATGCTCATATTCTGAGCATCATTACAGTAACCTGTTATTTATTTATTTATCATAGGATGAGAACATGACAAGAGAAAAGTAAACATATACACACAATCCACATAATTACTGTATATACAAAACTTTATGGGGGTATGGTAGTAGTCTTATAACTGAATGTCCATTTCAGCTATCCAGGTGATCTACAGTAAAGTAATGTCAAGTGCCAAGGAAATCAGATGATCCAGGCAATTCAAATGAGTATAAAGATTTATTGCAAGCTTGAACTCTCTACAAGAATCTGAGCTACTAACGGTCAAGGGAAATTAGTGGGAGTTAAGAAAGGCATTCAAGGTGGGCTGGACTTAGATTTCTTGTGGATCCAAAGGAACTCATGACTGATGACGCATTTGACCCTTCCCTTGGGCTCAGCCTGATCATCTCCCATACTACAATTGATTTTAGATCTACAGTATCTACAGCATCTATATCTATATCTATCATCTATCTATCTATCTATCTATCTATCTATCTATCTATCCATCCATCCATCCATCCATCCATCCATCCATCCATCCATCCTCTCCTCTGTTGATTTAGTCTTTTCTTTTGTTATTTCTTTTTCATTTTACTGATCATTATTTTGTTATTTTACATTTTAAACAGCAGGCATTCTATCTATTGTTTGGACTGATTGAATTTGTTTTAATATTCATTGGCAATACAGGATGGGAAAAGAAGAAATGAGTGAATCCATGCATCCTTCAAATCAGGCAGAAAATATTTATAGTTGGGTCCTTCTGCACAATGGCTCAGTGGTTAAAGATGCTGAGTTGTCAGCTGGAGAGCTGACAGCCCGGGTTCAAGACCAGAGCTCTGTGCAATGGGGTGAACTTGCCCCAGCTCCTGCCCACTTAGCAGTTCAAAAGCATGCAAATGCAAGTAGATAAATAGGTACCACTTTGGTGGGAAGGTAACAGCGTTCCGTGCTCCTTTGTCATATAGCCATGCTGTACCTGACCACAGAAATTGTCTTCCAACGAAGCTGGCTCCCTCGGCCAAGAAACACAGATGTCCTAGAGTGGGACACGACTGAGAGGGAAACCTTTACCTTTTACCTTCTTCAAGAAAACAGCTCTGTGCCATTTTGCAGTTTCTAATCCAGGGCTCTTGGCCTCCTGAGTTATCGGTACTTCCACAACTGATGTTACTTTAGATCATTCTTCACCTCAGGCATAATCCCACCTGGAAATGCCATGGACCCTGCTGAAACCAAGTAATCACTAAATGGATAATCCTTACTTCCCTGAAATTGGCTGAATTTCCTTACCCTAGAGCAGGGGTCCTCAACCCCCAGGCCAGGGTCCACTACCGAGCCGTGGCCTATTCAGAACTGGGCCGCATGACCGGTGGGCCAGCGCTCATGTGCACATGTGCACCTTAACTTGCATGAGTGGTGGGCTAGCATGCATGCACACGCATGCGCAGCTCAACTTGCGCAAGTCAAGCTGTGTGCACATGCACATGTGTGCCAACCCACTGCTCACACAAGTCAAGCTGTACACGCATGTGGCCCAGTTCCTCTTCCCCCCCCCAGCCAGGCCGCCAAGCCATAAAGGTTGAGGACCGCTGACCTAGAGACTGTTCTCTATCTTCTCTGTCTTGGAATCAGAAGATAGAAATGATCATACGGGGCCTCCTGCAAAAACGGAACAAGATGCTTTCTTGCCCTCTGACTTTTTTTTCTTTTTAATGCCTCTGTTTTTCATAGCATGTTTCAAACAAGTTTGAAAATGTGCTTTAATCTTCAGAGAGATAAAAGATGATGGAGGAGGAAAGATGAAAACCTGGGCTAATAAGACATCAGAACAGCCTGAGGGAAACAGCAAATGTAAGAGAGAACACTAACTTCAACAAAGGCAGAGTTGTAAAAAGGGATGTAAAGCTATAAAGTGAAATTAACCAAGTCAGGAGACTATTGAAGAAAATGTATGAAAGAGCCAAGCTTGAAACTGGGGAAGAGCTGCCTGCGAAGAGATGTCCCCAGAGCACTGATTTTGTACCAGGAAGTGCAGAAAATGTTTGACAAGACACATTTTCCAAAAAACAGAGCACTTAGTAGTGCTATTTATTATAATCTCCTTAAAAAGGATTGTTATGGAAAAGCAAACGGAGAACCCTGGACATAAAATTTAAAATGGTGGTAAATTTTATTTGCTAGCTGCCAGTGTAAACTCCACATCCTCTCTAGATTGGGGGGGGGGGCCAAAACCAAAGCAACATTCTCTGATCTCTTAAAACAGGTTTTTTTTTTCCAAACTTGGCAAGTTTAAGATGAATGGACTTCAATTCCCAGAATTCCCAAACCAACACTTCTGTTGATTCTCTGCCCTGGGTTGGAGAACCTGCAACTGGCAGCTCTGAGGCCCCTTTAGAGCCCTCAGGCTGCTAATAATGGCAGCCTGTTGTTTTTTCCCAGAGAATTGTAAATTTGGAAAGGATAGATATAAACTGAAATGCCTTATAACAATTAAAAATAAATTGAGAAAATGTTCTCATCCACTTATGTGATGCATCCTCATTTATCTGCCCACCTTCAGCCCCAGAGATACCAATTAGAAGGATACTTGGCTATGGTTTGTTTTCTACTCCTATCCTAATGTAGAGGTGGGAAAGCTTTTCATGCATTTCTTTTCTTTTTATTTTATTTTAACTAAGGAATATAGGTGACAACAGCCAACCAACATTATCTGGATTCTGAAGCTACACAGAGTTGGAGTTAATTCATGCTTGGATAAGAAAGCAATAAGTTGTAGTTATCTAGGGCCATGGGATGTCTGCAATCCAGGATTGTAGGCTGGAAAGGTTTTTTTTTAAAAAAAAATCCCAAAAGGAAGCAACAGAATGTTCCCGATTGTAGCTCAAGGGCCTACCTACAACACAACAATAAATAATGCCTTTCTCGGGATCAGAAAGCGCCTGCTGACAATCCCTCTATCACAAGGTGTGAGGGGAGGATGGAAGGTCTTTTCCTTTGGAAATGCTCGCCTCCCTGAGCAATGGGGCTCCTCCGATTACGGCTTGCTGAAAGCTAATTTCACAAGGCCTTTGAAGGCTGAAGAATCCGGCAAATGTTCTTTATTTCAAAAGGGACCTGCAGTTCTCTCTGGACATTGTGTGAATACAGAGAAGTCTTTTCAATACAATATAACTTTAAAAAGTTATTCCGTGCATGGCTTTGCAACCTATGTCTGTAAAGAAGCTAGTATGCTTCTATAGCTTATCAAGCCAGCTTGTGTTGAGGAGAGGAGAGGAGAGGAGAGGAGAGGAGAGGAGGGGAGGGGAGGGGAGGGGGAGGGAGAGAAGAGGATAGGATAGGGGAGGATTGAGAGGAGATGAGAGGAGGGAGGGGAGAGGAGAGGAGAGGGGGAGAGGGAGGAGGGGTGGGAAGAGGGGAGGGGGGAGGGAGGAGGGGAGAGGAGAGGAGAGGAGACACATAAACACAGATCCACACATCCTACAATACATGCTCACCCCAGATCCTAAACACAAAAATTAAGTCTAGAGTTAAATGACGGTTTTACTGCTGCAAATTGTTAATGCTGTGTATTGTATTGCATTGTATTGTATACAGGGGTGGGTTCTGGTTTTCTTCGCTGCCAGTGTCGCGGCATGCGGGCACGTGGGCGCACTTCACGAATGCGCAATGCACTTTGAGGGCACGCGCACGCTTCATGCATGTGCAGTGCTTTTAAAAACAAGATGGCGGTGCCTATGGCGCCACCAAAAGAACCGGTTCAGGGGCGTGGCAGACCTGTGTCGCTGCTGGTTCTAGCAACCCAGGCTGCCAAGTTACTACTGGTTCTATAGAACCATTCCAAACCGGGAGGAACCCACCTCTGATTGTATACCATCTACACTCTTTATGGCTCAGCAGACAGGTGGAGGCGTTGGCGGCAGTGGCAAGGAGAGAAGGAATGGTTTCGTTCATGCGTGGGTACTGCTTTCAAAAATGTAGCTTCACGCGAGTTCATCCACTACTTCCGCAGCCCAGTTCTGAACGGGCTGCAGTCCTGCAACAGGCCACAGACCAGGGATTGGGTAAATAAATAAATGAATAAACACATCTTAATAATTAAAATCAAGAGTGACCTGGATAATTTTTCTATATTGGATTTATAAAAGGGGATAATAGTGATGGATATATATTCTCTCTATATATTACAATTCTATATATACTTGCCTAAGGCAAATATTATTCAAATATGCATATATTTCTAATACATTATACCTTTTTTTCAAGGCTGCATATTCAATATAAATGTGTCCCATCTTTCATTACATTTTTTAGGTGTACATCTACTTAAACTAAGATAACGGATCAATTTGTGATAGCTGCAGCAACACAAACCAGAAGCATCATCACCATATCTCTGAAATGAAAAACTCTGGGAAACTGTTTAATGGAAACACAGTCATATACAAGAAGGGAAGTGTTGGGATATACTGAAGTTATTCAGTGTGGGAAAAAGCTATCCTTTTTGCTTATCACAATAAGCCAATTTCCTTTATTTGCTTACCTTGGTAAATACAAAAGTTGTTATGGGAACTTTGTTTTTAGGGGGTTTTTTTTGTTTTGTTTTTTCTATTGGCTTTCAAATCAAAGTTAAAAAAAATACAACTCTTGGCAATGTAAATTCAAAGTTCTATTCTTGTCAGATGGAATGCTAGTATGTGTATTTAAAAATACATCCAGCACAAAATATTGAGGGGGGGGAATAATCTAATTTAGTTTTGTTAGCTTTAAATGCACTGCGATCTCTTTTCCCATTGTAATTCCTATTTTCCTTTTCTCCAAAATGAGACGATATGATCATCTCTTTTACCATCATAATAACCAAATAAGGTAGGCTAGGATGAAATAAACAGATTAACCCAAGGTGGTTCTGACTTTCATAGTTCAACGGGGATTTGAATCCCATTTTTCCAGATTTAATCCAATGCTTTGCTTTGATACATTACTGTGATTTCTATAATAAATCATATACCTCAAGTGCAATCTCAAGAGGTTCGTTTTGTGAGAGGTGATGAAAGAATTTATTCAATCATGATTTCATACCTTTATTTATTTAGCAGTTTTTGTAAACTGGCCCAATTGCACAATTCTTGGCATTGTACCATCGTGTAAAACAACAAAATATACATGATATTAAAAGACACCAGTACAATGTAAAATAAACCACACAAGCAGATACACAGATGACAACAGCTTCAGTGAAGCTGAAGGCCACATGAAATAGTAGGTTTTACCAATTTTCTGAGAAAGAAGGATGGTATTGGAGACTTGTTTCATAACCATGAGAGAAAATCTGGCACCTCACACAAGTCCCATGAACCTCATAAAGAAAAGTGACTCGCATCAGGGCTATTATTTACTGTACATTTAATGTAAGATCTGTGTGGGGTCTTTGGCAGGACTGATCAATAATCAAAATGGCAGATGCAGTTAGGCCACTGAAGCCCTGCCTCTTTTTTAATGTGTGGAGCTTCCATTGTCTGGTCGCATTTGCCATTGTGTCATCATTAACAACCTCTGTGGATGTTTCTATTCTGTCATGCTGTGAAGTAAAATGAGAATATTTAAAAATTAGTGGAACAGAACTGGAACCATCACTATTTTTAATGTGTGATTTAATCTTTTAGAATGCTGCAGACAAAAATGGCCTGAGGGGATTCCTTCATTGTGCTTACCCACATGCAAAAAAAACCCAAAAAACCCTAATTATGGATTAGGCTGAGGCTCACACTTTATCCTGGAATGGCATACGAAAAAGTTTATTATCCCGAAAAGCAATGTATGGAATCAGAACAAGAACTACATTTCATTTATGAAATGATTTATACTTAATTAACACTTACGAAAGAATTTAGAGCTGAACTTTGGGGATGAAAGGAGTGAGCTTTTAAGGATGGACTTCACAAGATTACATAGTCCAGAGACTGAAGGAGACATGAGAAAGAAATTTAAAATTTCCCTGCTTTAATTTTGCTTAATATAAAATGTGACAGAAATTTGGACAGGTTTCCAAAGAAAGAGAGTTGCATTGATGGAATCCCTCAGAAGTCTGTTTCCTGACCTGGCCTACTTAAAGGGCTAAGAACATTAAAAATGATTAATATGATTAATATGATTCATTAAATGCAAACTGGTAACAACCCTTGAGAACTCTGACAGCCTCTTTCAGATATATTAGGGCAGAGGTCTTCAAACTTGGCAACTTTAAGACTTGTGGACTTCAGCTCCCAGAATTCTCCAGCCAGGCTGGAGAATTCTGGGAGTTGAAGTCCACAAGTCTTAAAATTGCCAAGGTTGGGGACCCCTATATTAGGGGATTCTTGCAGCCCAGGCCTTCAGGTTCTGTACTTTTATTCTAGCATTTTTGGTGAACTCAGCTGTAGAGTTTTTTGGGGGGATACAGAATTATTTTTTTTTAACCTGTAAATCCAGACAACTATGCTACAATCATGGATTTTGAAAAAGCAGGCTAGGAAGAGTATTGACACTTCGAATTTGATGTTGGAGAAATTCTTGAGAATAATTAGGATAGCCAAGGAAAGCAAACAAGTGAATCACAGAACAAATCAATTCGAAGTTTTTACTCAAGGCACAAATGATCAAACTCAAATGATCAAATTTTGGTCCTTTTATTCAAACACTTGGCATCTTTGAAAAGTCCACAATGCTTGGGAAAGTGGAAGAAAGAAGACCATTGACAAGCAGCAATCAATGGACTCAATTTAGCAGTGATGAGTATACCTTAGAAAATGTGAAGGAACAAATTGTCTTGGATAATGTGTGTTTATGGGGTCACTAAGAATCAACATCAACTTGATGGTACATAATCAATGGCTACATCAATCACTAAAATGGTTAAAAGGAAAACGTTTTATGGATTGGCTTTTTAAAAAGAACACAATTTAAAAGAGATGGGTTTTATAACCCTCACACCTAATTTTCTATAACTGTATGAAGTGGCACCTCCCAGTCACTGTTTTTAATACTGTAGATGTTGACCCTCATAACACCAAAGAGGAGGATTCCTCATTTACCCTCTCAAATTTTGTACATCCTCTTGTTTCTGGGTGTATTTGGTCCCTATATTATGAATTATGTTTTAGTCAACTTAGTCTATGACTTTCTGCTCAATCGTAAAATTCTATTCTGATAGCGTTTCATCCGTTCTATTGATAAGGAAAGAGAGCAATATTTGATTTCTTTCCTCTTGTTCATCAATGGGGGACAATAGGTTACGTCAAATCTGAGCTATCTTTCAACTTTCCATAACAATAAATCTTTAGGTAGGCATGCATCCATAATATATTATCTACAAAATGTGGATGATGACACTCTTCATTTAAACTTGGATAAGATTTAAGATCTTCATCAGATTTTCTCTCACATAAGGCAAGGGGCAGCTACAAAAAAAAAAAAAATCCCAGGATAGAAACCATTCCAAGTAAAGCTGCCTTTTGCAATTCACTGATGGTGATTTTGTTAATGCTGACATATCCCAAAGGTGCTTTTTTCAAGAGGCAACTGGACTTTCTGTTTTTTCTTTGAAGACGTTTTGCTTCTCATCCAAGAAGCTTCTTCAGCTGTGACTGATGGTGGGGAATGGAAGGATTTATACTCCTTGCAGACAGCTGGTCATTTGTATTCATTTAGAGGGTAGTTAAGGTCACCTGGAGGTTTCTCTGTGTCCTCAGGGTCATTGCGGTTGGTCACATAGTCAACCAGGCTTATTATTGTGGTTGGTCACATAGTCAACCAGACTTATTATTGTGGTTGGTCACATAGTCAACCAGACTTATTATTGTGGTTGGTCACATAATCAACCAGACTTATTATTGTGATTGGTCACATTGTCAACTAGATTGGATTTGACATTTTTATCCACCTATTGAGTCCTTTCTTGGTATAGGCAGATGCGGTTTGATGGTGTTAAAGGTATCTTCGTAGGATGTAAGCTGTTCAACTAAAACTGCCTTTTGCAATTATTATCTCTTTCTGAGCGATTTGATCACCAAATGGTTCTTTGTCTTTAAGAACTATGCAAACCCATTTGGAGATTTAGAGATTGTAGTTGTTCTGCACCTGAGACTCATAGGAGCAGAACTGCTACCTTTAAAAAATGGAACCCTTGAATTTTGAAGGCAGCTTTGACATGGACAAAGAAAGGGACTCCCTGTTTGCAAATCTGAAACTACAGGTTGCCCATCACATGCCCATATATTTCTCACTTATTAGATTTATCTCTCAGCTTTTACTCAGGAACTCAAGGTGGCCTACTAAACAATCTCTTCCTTTTTGCTCCCACAGCAATTAATTGGTGAGGCTGGGAGGGACAGTGACTGGTCCAGAGACCTCCAGGGAATTTCTATGGCTGAGGATGTACAGTACATACGGTAGGTCTTTGTGCTCCTAGACTAGTACCAAAACCACTGCACCACAATACTTAATGATCATCATTCTTCCCAAAAGACTCAATGAGTGAAGGATCCTCACAATAGGGGGGTTTCTTTTTCTCCTGCTCCTATGGCAACAGAATCATTTGGATAATACTTGTTAAAAAAACAACAGGAGTACTACAGAAAATGTTCATGCTACAGAAAGTTATTTTAAGTATACCCAAGTCAACGGGCTCCCAAACCCCAAGAGAGCCAACACAACCAAACAGGCAACAGACACACAATCACTCAAACGTTAGCACTTACTGCTCATTATGTGTCAGATCTGCGAATCTGCCATTCTTCAGGGGAAGGAGGGACCCTTGCCTGCATTATTTACTTTATTGCTTTCTTCCTCATGTACCCTATATCCTGCATGCTATTGATTTATAACCTTTTGCCTGGCGCCTAGGCGCCCTGGGATTTTCGCGCCTTTTGGGGAATGTAAGGGGAGGGAGGGCCATGTAGGTTGCATCGCCTGAAAGCTGACAGCAGATGACCCTGAGAAACTTCCCTTATTGCGTTCTTAGAGCGGCTGGTACAATAACATCTTCACACCTGCGCATTGGCTGAATCCACATCGGACTGTTGGGAGGGGTTCCTAATTCCTTTTACTCTATTTGTATTGCCTGAGGGATCTCAGAGCCTGCTTTTATTTCGTCCCGCTATCACCCCTATTCAATAAAATGTTCCTTTTGAAACGCCATGTTTCAAGAGTCTTTACTTTCTTGAATAAGGGGGAGAGGCCGAACCTTACATTATGGCATAATGTTGCCAAAAACATAAAATACCAACCAATCAAATTTCCCACAGTGTTGCCACAAAGTTAACATGTAGCTTTTTCCTTCCTCATCAAGTGAACCTCCTGTTGTTGTTGTTTTCAACAAGAAGGTGCATGGCAAGGATTTTTTTTAATGCTCTTGGAAAGGGCACTTAACTTTTGTGCGGTCAGAGACGGCACTTATGAAACTGCCTTTAATGGGCTTTGCGACCACTGGACAGTCCTTACTAAATAGATCGAAGCTCTGTTTGCAAAATGCATTGCATTAAATAGAAATGGATCAGACAGATCCCAAATGTCTCCCCGTGCCAGACAGTTTAGACTGCTTTCCAAAGTGGGTTTGCAGTTGTTAATTAGCTTTTTGCTTTAAGGAAAAAAAGCAAGTTAACTTTAATGGAAAAAAGAAATCCAGTTGATTTTCTTTAATGCTGGGGAAGAGGTATACAGATAAATCACCATTTCAAAGCCATTCCAACTGAATTTCTCAACTTACTACCTCTGCTTGGCCCTACTAGCTATGAATTGAGGCTAAACCACCATATGCCTCCTATTCTGTAGTAGAAATAATGTTTTCGTTTTGACTGTCTTCATTGACTAGAATATATCCCTGCTTTTTGTTCCTTAAAGAGAGGCAGGATGAGTTAAAACATTTATTACACTGAAACCTTTGAAGATATCTAACTGAAGCTTGGCAGGCTTAATATCTCTAAAGCGTCTAACATTGTTCCTATTTTCATCCTTACTGATGAAAATGCAAAGCAGTTACCTGGAAGCGTTTTGATGCTTCTCTATTATAACCCATTGGCATTTCCACCCCACCCCCCCAAATAAGTTCTTAAGTTGGCGCAGACTGAATTAATTTGCCTTCAGACTGCCAATTCAAATAGAAACTCTTTTCCTCAAATGTCAAATCTCTAATTCAAATGGAATCCAGGATCATTTGCCCTGGCCAAGCACACATTTCATAGTGGAGTCCCCTGACAAAATAGTCAACAAGACAGTGCCTGCCATCACTAGGACCTTTGTGACATAGCATCTGGATCCAAGACATTAAATCAAAAGAAATTAAAAATGCTAAAATCTTAGGAGGTTGCCAAATCTCATGCTATGTCAATAATCGAACAGAATGACAGAGTTGAAAGGGATCTTGGAGGCCTTCTAGTTCAACCCCTTGCTTAAGCAGGAGACCCTATACCATTTCAGACAAGTGGCTGTCCAGTCTCTTCTTAAAGACCTCCAGTGTTGGAGCACCCACAATTTCTGGAGGCAAGTTGTTCAACTGATTAATTGTTCTCACTGTCAGGAAATTTCTCCTTAGTTTTAGGTTGCTTCTCTCCTTGATTAGTATCCGTCCATTGCTTCTTGTCCTGCCTTCAGGTCAGGGGTGGGTTCTGACTTACCTCGCTGCCGGTTTGCTTCCTCACGCACCGCGTGGGCATGTGTGCCTTGCGCGCCACGTGGGCGTGCATGTGCAGTGCTAAAACCCAAGCTTCTGCGCATGCACAGAAGCAAAAAAGAGCTTCTGCACGTGCGCAGAAGCAAAAAACAAGATGGCGGCGCCTATGGCGCCACCGAGAGAGCTGGTTCGGGGGCGTGTCCAGCCGGCCATCGCTGCCGGTTTGGCGAACGGGGGGAAATTCCCACTACCGGATCTATAGAGCCAGTCCAAACCGACAGGAACCCACCTCTGCTTCAGGTGCTTTGGAGAATAGGTTGACCCTCTCGTCTTTGTGGCAGCCTCTGCGATATTAGAACTCTCCTATCATGTCACCCGTAGTTCTTCTTTTTATTAAACTAGACATACCCCCAGGGGTGGGCTTCAAAAATTTTAGCAAGGGGTTCTCTGCCCGGTTGCTGGGTGGGCGTGCACCACGGCGGGGGGGGTGTTGCCCTCCCCGGGCTCCGGAGGCTTTCCTCGAGCCTCCGGGAGGGTGAAAACGGCCTCCCCAGGCTCCGGAGGCCCTCTGGAGGCTGGAAACGCGCCCGTTTCCGGCCTTCTCGAACATCCGATAGGCCCATTTTTCGCCGTCCCCGAGCCTCCGTGCATGCCCTGCACTTAACTGCATCCAAAATGGGCCACGTGGGGACTCCTGGGAGGGGCAGGGTGGGGTGGGCAGGGACAGCCAGGAGTGGGATTTGGGGGTTCTCCGAACTGCACAGAATCTTAGCTAGAGGTTCTCCTGAACCCCTGCGAACCCCCAGCAGCCCACCCCTGCGTACCTCATTCCTGCAGCCATACTTCCTATGTTTTAGCCCCCAGTCCCCTACCACATAGCAACCCAAGTAGCATCTCATGCAGTTTTAGCTTTCTTGCATTTTTCAAGGATGAGATTGCCAAAATTTTGCAGTATTTCACGAACTTCATAAACTCGCAAGATTTGGGAGGTTTTTCTTAATTATTGGTGTGGTTATAGGCCATACCCAAAATAGACTGATGGAGTAAGGATACAGCCATTTTGTGCAGACCTAATCCTAGTATGCACACTTCATCAAAATGAATCCATGGCCAGCAGAAGTTTGAATCCTCCCTGTGTTAAGGTTTATGATTACTCTGCTCATTTTTTTGAACTCACACATTGTGTGAATACAAGTAGTCCTCGACTTAAGACCACAGCTGAGCCCAGCATTTCTGTTCTTAAGCAAGGCCATCATGCCACATTTTAAGACATTTTTACCATTGATTTGCTAAGTGAATTGCTGCAGTTGTTAACTGAATCCAATGTTTATTAAATGAATCTGGCTTCCCCACTGACTTTGCTTGTTAGAAGTTCACAAAAAGGGATCACAAGACCCCACAACATTGCAACTGTCATAAATACATGCCAGTTGCCAAGCTTCAGAATTTTGATCATGTGACCATGGGGATGCTGCAACAGTCGTAAGTGTGAGAACCGGTCATAAATCACTTTTTTCAGTGCCATTGTATACTTGGAATGGTCACTAAATGAATGGTTGTAAGTCAAGGACAACCTGTAATAATCAGCCAATCAGTATTTGTAGCTCAAGGTTAAACTGTGAGGTCCTTGGTTTCTCTGAGAGTGATGGTTTTCTTGCAGACATTTCATTACCAAACTAGGTAAACTCATCAGTGCTAGAAAGGGTTTGATCTTCCTTCCCCACTCCCCTCTAACTCAGATGATGTTACCTAGTTTGGTAATGAAATGTCTGCAAGACAGCCATTAAGCTCAGAAGCACCAAGGACCCTACAAGAACATACATCTACAGAAATAGGGGTTGGAATAGAATCCATCTAACACGAACTGAATATGCTTGTAATTCTAGACATCAAGAATCATTTATTTTTTGTTGTGATGATCTTCTTTTGTGGTTTACACACTTTTTTTTCTTGGCTTGGTCTTGGATTCTGCTTATGAAAGCTATGTTGGCTGTCTTATAAGCTATTGACTTTCTGGACATCTAACAAATTACCAATAAGACTAGTAAAAGACCTGAAACTAAACATCAGCAAAAATGAATATATAGTGGTTAAGGTACTGACCCAGCTCAACTCACAGGATTGTTGTTGTGGAGAAAGTAGAAGGAAGGAATATTCTATATGTTTGCTGTCTTGAAATACTTATGAAGTAATAAAGGAAGGATAAATAATAATAAAATAAAATAAAATAAAATAATAAAATAAAATAAAATAAAATAAAATAATAAAATAAAATAAAATAAAATAAAATAAATAAAATAATAAAATAAAATAATAAAAAATAAAATAAAATAAAATAAAATAATAAAATAAAATAAAATAGCAATAGCAGTTAGACTTATATACCACTATATAGTACTTTACAGCC
>QLTV01002580.1:48909-66439 GCA_003457575.1 Thermophis baileyi
CCCATTCCCACCCCACTCCAGGGGAAGGATACTGCAAAATCCCCATTCTCAACCCACCCCTGGTAAAGGAAACACCAAAAACCCCAATCCCCGCCCACTCCCGAGGAAGGATACTGCAATATCCCAGGTCTCGCCCCCATCCTAGGGGAAGGATACTGCAAAATCCCCACTCCCTCCCCCCTCCTAGGGGAAGGATACTGCAAAATCCCCATTCCCTCCCCACTCCTGGGGGAAGGATACTGCAAAATCCCCATTCCCTCCCCACTCCTGGGGGAAGCATACTGCAAAATCCCCATTCCCTCCCCACTCCTGGGGGAAAGATATTTCAAAATCTCCATTCCCACCCCACTCTGGGGCCAGCCAGAGGTGGTATTTGCCGGTTCTCCGAACTACTCAAAATTTCCGCTACCGGTTCTCCAGAACCTGTCAGAACCTGTTGAATTTCACCCCTGGCCTTCCATCACTAATTATTGGCCAGGCTTGGTGGGCTCAAGGAGAAATAAAGTTCAACTACATTTTAAAGGACCAGTTTCCCCACCCTTGATCTTTCCTGTGGTAGAATGTTCAGATTTGTTTTAAAATCGCCATTATTATAGCTACTGATTAAAACCCAGGATAAATACAAGGGAAGTAGAGATATTCTTTGTTTACATTGTTTTCTGTTGTGTTTGTATCTACGTGCATCCGTGTCTGTGTTTGAGTGATTTTATGGAATAGCCCATATTAGCAAATATCCATCAAGGTTTACAGATTCTACAGATTATTTCAGTCAGTACTTGGAGATCTGGTTGAAGTGAGCTGCTTCAACAGTATTAATGAATTCAAAGCAAAACATTTCTTCTTGACAGATGGTGACATGGTAGCAGTGTTCCAATATCTCAGGGGTTGCCACAAAGAAGAGGGAGTCAAGCTATTCTCCAAAGCACCTGAGGGCAGGACAAGAAGCAATGGGTGGAAACTAATCCAGGAGAGAAGCAACCTAGAACTAAGGAGAAATTTCCTGACAGTTAGAACAACTAATCAGTGGAACAACTTGCCTCCAGAAGTTGTAAATGCTCCAACACTGGAAGTTTTTAAGAAGAGATTGGATAACCATTTGTCTGAAATGGTGTAGGGTTTCCTGCCTAAGCAGGGGATTGGACTAGAAGTTCTCCAAGGTCCCTTCTGACTCTGTTATGTTATTCTATTCTATTCTTCATCAAACCAAACCAGAAGCTTTGCATCACTTCTAAATTTCATAGGGATGGAAATGTTTTATGGAGATAATTCAATCATCAGAGATAAAATTACAAAATGTAAACAATAAATTTTCCCCTTTAAATAAAATGATCTCAAATTAAAATGCGGAGAGGGGGTTGAAATTGACTGAGATTCATGCACCCCTAGCTGGAGATGACAACTGACTAAAACCCTGGAAAACCCAAGGCAATGAGGCTATATGCAGCTGGTTGGATCAATGATAATCATATGGTAATTGTGCAATAATCATTCCATTCAATTCTTTTTAAGCAGTTTTGTGCATAAATGAGAATAGGGAGGGGGAGGATAAGGAGAAAACTCATTTTGAATTAAGTCCAAGGCAATGAACATCTTGATCTAAAAATTAATTGAGTTGGTGGAGTTGGGTTGAAGCCCCACCAGACTAAGGTTGATTAAATGTAAATACCCGAGCTATTTGCTTTATAGATGCTGGCATTTGAGCCCTTGAAAAATTCAGAACTGTTAATCCCGATTTATAGGCAGTTATTTTCCTACAGATGAGCCGCACCTCCTGAGAAGCCGCATTGTTTTTAGTTAAAATCCCCCTTTTTCCCCACTTGAAAAATTTTTGACGTTTCAATTAACCAAGCAATCCCCTCACTCTTTGATGTTCATAAGTCCCATGGTAGTTTGAATGTAGTCTTGGGATATGGCTCAGAAACAAATCCACTGGAGCTTCCTCTTTGTCTACATAATATAATTAAATGAAAAGAGAGGATGGATTTCATCATAATAGTAATGAGAATTGGAATAAAAAAGATGTTATGACTAGTGACTTATTATGTATAATAATTATTATTAGTAACTTATGATTTATAATCAGAAAAGATGTTACGTCATACAATCCTTCATTGTATAAACATAGGCCTAAAATCAAAATCACATGAAGTATTAGTACCCTTTTATAAATCCTTAGTAAGACCACACCTGGAATATTGTGTCCAGTTTTGGTCACTACATTACAAAAAAGATGTTGAGACTCTGGAAAAAGTGTAGAGAAGAGCAACTAAGATGATTAAAGGCAGAGGTGGGTTCCTCCCGGTTCGCACCGGTTCTATAGAACCGGTAGTAAACTGGTGGTGACGTTACGGAGCCGGTTCTGTCGGTGCCGGTCCGTGGATGCCGCCATCTCTTTTTTTGGAAATTTTTTTGGGGGGTTTTGCGGGGGGGATTTTTTGCTGTTTTTTGCTTCTGCGCATGTGCAGAAGCCGAGTTTTCGGCACTGCGCATGCGCCACCATCTTGTTTTTGGCTTTTTTTGGTGCTATTTTTTGCTTGTTTTGCTTCTGCACATGCGCAGAAGCTGAGTTTTTGGCACTGCATATATGCGGCCCCGCGCACAAAGTGCGCACGTGCCTGTGTGGCGCAGCCATGCAGTGCACAATGTGCGAGCAGCCACGCGGCACGGGAGGAAGCGAACTGGTGGCGAGGTAAGTTAGAACCCACCCCTGATTAAAGGCCTGGAGACTAAAATCCTGATTTGGGTTTGGCTAGTCTAGAGAAAAGAAGGACTAGAGGGGGACATGATAGCAGTATTCCAGTATTTGAGGGGCTGCCACAAAGAAGAGGAGGGGTCAACTTATTTTCCAAAGCATCTTAAGGCAGGATAAGAAACAATGGATGGAAACTAATCAAGGAGAGAAGCAATCTGGAACTAAGGATAAGCTTCCTAAAAGTGAAAACAGTTAACCAGTGGAACAGCTTGCCTTCAGAAGTTCTGGGTGCTTCATCACTGAAGGTTTTTAAGAAGAGACCAGATAGCCAGATAGACCTGAAATTATATAGGGTCTCATGTTTGAGCAGGGGTTGGACTAGAAGATCTCCAAGGTCCCTTCCAGCTCCATTCTTTGATTGAATATTATTATGGTTTGTCAGTGTGAAAAGAAATTTTTGTTTGGGGGGAAGCTCCCATAATCCACAAAACTTCAGATATATTCCAAACATTTCTAATTAAAAAAAGACAAGGCTTTGCTTTTTTTAAAAAACCTAGTCTTTGTATATGTGGCTTTTGAGGGCATCATTTTAAAACAACAACAAAAACCATGCTGGATCAGGACAAATTGTTATCTAATCCAGCTTTTTCTTCCCAGAGTTGACAATCAGACACATAAAAGAAGCCCCCAAGCAGAATATAATTTTACTCATATAATTTTACTCCATACAACAAATAGTATGGAGATACATGCTGCTTCTCATGCTGAAGAGAAAGTGTGCATATGAATAATAAGACGCCATAGAGTGTGCAACCTACATTTCCACTTACTATAGCTGCTGAAATTCATTTAGAAATGGTGATAGCACACGGGGAACAATTACATTTCCCCAAAGGCTATCTAAGCAAATAACAAAGATTCTCTTAATAGAGGACAGTCTATTTCAAAGTAAATGGGCCCAGAAGGCAGACAAAAGCCTGCTGTAGCAATGGATTAGCAGAAGGGATTTAAAGAGAAAAAAAAATGTTTACATTAAAACAGTGGTGCTACATATTCTTCCTCTTTCCTTTAATGAAATAGCAAAAGCAAAAGCATTTTAGACTTATATACCACTCCCATAGTGCTTTACAGCAGTCTCTGGACAGATTACAATGTTTTTGCACATTGCCTCCAACAATCTGGGTCCTCATTTTACAGACCTTGGAAGGATGGAAGGCTGAGTCAGCCTTGAGCCCGTCAGGATCAAACAGGTTGTGGGCAGAGTTAGCCTGCAACACTGCATTCTAACCACTGCGCCACCAAGGCTCTTGAAATGTTGTTGTTAATTACGAAGTCGTGTCCGACCCATCGCGACCCCATGGACAACGTTCCTCCAGGCCTTCCTGTCCTCTACTATCCCCCGGAATCCATTTAAGCTCACACCAACTGCTTCAGTGACTCCATCCAGCCACCTCATTCTCTGCCGTCCCCTTCTTCTTTTGCCCTCAATCGTTCCCAGCATTAGGCTCTTCTCCAGTGAGTCCTTCCTTCTCATTAGATGGCCAAAGTATTTGAGTTTCATCTTCATGATCTGGCCTTCTAAAGAGCAGTCAGGGTTGATCTCCTCTAGGACTGACCGGTTTGATCGCCTTGCAGTCCAAGGGACTCGCAGGAGTCTTCCCTATCAATAAACCTTATGGTACATCAGGTTAGCACAGCACAAAGCAGGTCTGGTTGCAAATGGTTTTTTGAAATTTTCTGTCATTTGGACAATTTTTCAGAATTTCTTCAGGGGAAAGAAATACTCTGCAAGTGGTCCTCAAAGCAAACTCTTTCTTTACTGAAATCAAGCCCAACAGGATTCATTTCCTGCTGAGATTTTCCCTTGGGAAGCATAAGGCAATTGGAAGCTGCAAAGTGCCACAGAGATGGTATTACCATGAAAAAAACAACCAGTATTTTTACTCTAATGGCTTGGCCAGCTCATGAGAGCCGCAGTGGCACAGTGGTTAGAATGCAGCACTGCAGGCTACTTCTGCTGACTGCCGGCTGCCTGCAATTTGGCAGTTCAGATCTCACCAGGCTCAAGGTTCACTCAGCCTTCCATCCTTCCGAGGTGGGTAAAATGAGGACCCAGATTGTTGGGGGCAATATGCTGACTCTGTGAACCGCTTAGAGAGGGCTGTAAAGCACTGTGAAGCAGTATATGTCTAAATGCTATTGCTATTACAGATAGGACTTAGGACCATAATAGTTTCTGTCGTAAATCATGACAGTTGTAAGTTGAAGCATCTCCGTGACCAGACTCAACGTTATGACTTTTTTTGTGTGGTGGTCATTAAATGAATGTGGTAGTCATTAAGCAAATCCATATATTATAGGTGTTTTTGCCATAAATAGTCAAAAACATTATAAATTGTGGTCCATGATCATGGAATGCTGCAACACAGCCTCCGGAGCCTGTGGATGGTGAAAAACGGACCCAACGGGCCAACCGGAGGCCAACAGGAGGCTTTCCTGAAGCCTGGGGAGAGCGAAAAACGGCCCAACGGCCCAACCGGAAGTTCGTTTCCGAACTTCAGGTAGGCCCGTTGGGTCCGTTTTTTGCCATCCACAGGCTCCAGAGGCTTTCCTGAAGCCTGGGGAGGGCGAAAACGGCCTCCCCCTGCCCTCCGGAACGCCGAAAATCAGCTGGCCAGTGTGCACATGCACACTGGAGCTGACCATAGGGCAACACCTCGCATACCCTCAGATATCGCTCTGCATGCCACCTGTGGCACGCGTGCCATAGGTTCGCCATCGCGGGCCTATACTAATTAAGTAAAAACCTCTGCACTCATTCCCCCCATCAGAATTATTCACTATTCTCTCATCTGAAATAAATTTCTAAAATAATTCCTTTTTCATCACCATGGTATGAGAAGCAAAACGAAACAGAATTTCACCACTGAGCATCAACTGAAAGACCTCATTTCTGGAGGTCTTTCAATCAAACCACAAACATGAAAGGTCTCTTTTGCTAGGATTTTTCTTTTCCTGTTTTTAGCTTGCCTTGACCATTCTTAAACATTTCAGGTGAGAAGCAAATCCTAGTTCCTCTCTAAGTATGCGCCAATGGAAATTTCAACCATGATACTTCATACTGTTGGTAATATTACTGTTGTCCTGTTTCAAAGCAAAATTCCCTTTTGCTTTTTTCTTCCCCTGCCTTTTACTGTCTAATGATATTATGTATAACACAGCCATCACCAGTGTGTGATTCTTTCTTTGCTGCTTTCTGACTCTAATAGCTTTTGTTTATAGTCTAATTTACAGAGCTCAGGAGAGAGAAGAATATATGTGGCAAAAATACCACTGATGGCTGCACTTTTTACCCCCATAGTACACCAAACCTCATAGTTTATATTTGGAAGACCCACTACATTTACTAGGTTTTAGTAAATTTTCTCTACAAATAGAGAAATATTAAATAGATAAGAAAGAACAATCTCTCTCCTCCCTCCCCCCCTCTCTCTCTCCCTCCCTCCCTCCCTCCCTCTCTCTCTCTCTCTCTCTCTCTCATTACAATTTAAAGTAATAATATTTAGAATATTATACTGCTGTCCCCCAAAATAGACCAGAAATTTAGATAAGAACAGAAACAACTATAGAAATGCTATTATTTTAAAGCAATTATTTGGATTTCACTGGGAATTTATTGGGGCCAGAAATGTAGAACCTACTCCACAATCCACATACATATCTGTTTTATCACTAAACTTTTTTTTTTCTAGTAAGAAGACAAATGCATGGAACCAAAAGAACAATTTAGACCAGAAATGGCTAATTCCCATAGTTTTAGAAACCATGTCCTTCACTAACACTAGTCCAAAAGAGTGAAACATCAACTAAAAGTGGAGGCAATTCTTATGAAATTTGTTTACTCTCCTCATATAATAGGAATAATAATAAATACTTGATTTAAGAGCACTGAGATACTTGACATATTACAAGCTCACGGAAGAGGGTGTGGATTTATTCTTCATAGATCCTAGAAGTATGGCAAGAACTATTGGGTGGAAACTTTGCAGAGGGAGATGCAAATTCAGAATAAGGAGAAATTAAGACCTATTAAGCAGTGAAATGGTCTGCCTCATGGAATTATGGGTGTTCCATCACAGATTTTCAAGAATTGTTGAAGAACCTTTAACGAACAGGAGGTTAGACTAGAAGATCTTCAAGGGCTCTTCAAACCTTATGATTATTATTTTTTATTTTTATGACCCTGTTAATACCTTGCTTCGGTGTGGGGGTTGGGGCGACTGAGTGGAGCTGAACGTTTACTGGCCAGATACCCTTCCTGACACCTATGAAGGGTTTGCAGCAGATATTTTCTCGTCGCGCCCTGATAGAGAAACATCTGTCTCTGCCTAGGACTAAACTCTCAACCTTCCAAGTGTTCACCTCTAGGCCATCGTGCCGCTCAAAACCTTATGCTTATTTATTTATTTATTTATATTTCATATTTTTTTAACTGCCCATCTCCCTCAGACATGTATGACTGTATGTCTATCATTCTATCAATCACTCTACAAGCTGGCCCAGAAAAGGCCTAATCATCTAAGAAAGAAATAGTCTCTTCAGGGTGATCCCTGACATAATGTCTGCCATGGATGTGAAAGATGGATCACAGTTCTGAAGAGGTTCAAACACAAACCCATATTAAGACAACTATCAATGGATTACAGCTTACAGAACAAGGGAAACAAGATATAATAAAAAGGTACCATCCTTTATAGGGCTATTGAACCATACGTTGGGAATTTTCAAGGCTCTGGTTTACTTTTGATGGCTTGGGGTCTATTTTTATTCCATGCAAATGTGCAGTAGATGAGTGTATGTATGTGTTTAATGAAGATATGTGTGTTTAATGAGAGATATTGTATTATTCGAGAAAACTGTACTTTCTCAAAGCACTAATGAGACTGGGAAGAATCATGGTTGCTGCCTATTGGTAGAACATTGATGGGATTAAGTGTGCATCCTTCATTAACTAAGGGATGTTTGTGGTTTTACCTTGTTGTACTACAATGTTTACCTGATTATGCAATCAGGAATGGGTAGTATTTCCCTTCTCTTTGGCTTAGAGAGGCTTTGCCTAAGACCTGGACCAGTAAGTTTAAGTTTGATAGGAGCATGCAAAGTAGGAAACTCAATCCAGTCGTTGTCATATCTCCAATGTTAGTAAAAGATGTCCTAGGTGTATACATTCATTTTGTGTGCTAACCACAGTTGTTACTGGGTGCTGCCATGAATGCAAACTAGGGTTGGGAACATCCACATCGTAATGAGATCAGCAACTAATTAAAATATAGATTTGTATTAAATCACAAATATAAAGATGATGGTTTTTGCTTAGTGCTAGGGGATATAAAATATAATAGATATGATAATAGATAATAAAAATATATAAAATGAAAGATAGAGGTAGGAATAAATGGGCTTCAAGAAGAAACAACTACATCAATTTAACTTTTGTAACCTTGAAATCTACTGATGATAACAAGAATTGGGAATTGTTCACCTTCAGATACTATTGCATGATCTCTTTAGCACAGGGGTGTCAAACCGCATCCGGCCCAAGATGTGGTCAGATCCAGCCCGCAGGGCCATCCTGGAAAATGTAAGGGGCTGGGTCGGGTCGCTTCAGCCCGGTCTACCCAATACGAAGCGTGGCTTCGGCCTGGTATACCCAGTGCGAAGAGGAAACATCGGGCCAGCGTGGCTTCGGCCTGATATACCCAATGCAAAGAGGAAACATGCCAGCAGTTTGGGGAGTGGCGCCAAGCTGGCCACGCCCACCCAGTCAGCCACATCCAATGAGTGGCATCAAGCTGGCCATGCCCACCCAGTTGGCCACACCCGCCCAGTCGGCCACACCCACCCAGTCGGCCACACCCGCCCAGTCGGCCACAGCCGCCTGGCCCCCCAAGGTCAACCACAGCCCTGATGCAGGCTTCAATGAAATTGAGTTTGACACCCCTGCTTTAGCATTTGTGATTATTATCCATGCTGGTCACTGGAAACTGTGATTGAGTAGTATCTGGGTTTTTCAGTGTTTGAGTGCATTCTTAGCAGAAAAAAATGTTAGAGAATTTATGACATAATTTAGTTTCAAGAGATGCTGGTTCTGCTGAACAAATTGTATAGGGCAGTGATGGCGAACCTATGGCACGCTTGCCACAGGTGGCATGGGGAGCCATATCAGAGGGCACGCGAGGCGTTGCCCTATGTCAGCTCCAGCGCGCATGTGCGCGCTGGCCAGCTGATTTTCGGCCTTGGGGAAGGCCGTTTTGCCCTCCAGAGGCTTCAGGGAAGCGTCCTGAAGCCCCGGAGTGCAAAAAACGGCCCAACGGGCAAACCGGAAGTTTGGAAAAATGCACTTCCGGTTTGCCGTTGGGCCGTTTTTTGCACTCCGGAGGTTTCAGGGAAGCTTCCTGAAGCCCCGGAGAGTGAAAAACAGCCCAACGGGCAAACCGGAAGTCCATTTTTCCGAACTTCCGGTTTGACCGTTTGCCCATTTTTCACCATCCCAGGCTTCAGTGAGGCCTTTGCGCATGTGTGGGGGGCCGGGGGGGCTGTGCGCATACGCGGGGGGCAGCGTGGGGGGTTGTGCGCCTGCGTGGAGGGGGGGCATTTCTTTATGGGTGTGGGCACGAGCGCGCGTGTGTGCATGCGCAGGGGCAGCAGAGAGAGGTTGTGTGCATGCGTGGGGGGAGGGAATGGGTGTGGGCACACGCGCGCGCTAGCGCACGCGCACACCCCCTTTTGGCACCCGGACCAAAAAAGGTTCGCCATCACTGGTATAGGGAATGGCATACTTAAGCAAATCTGAATGCATATGATTGACCATTAAGAGCTGTCCTTGTAAATGAGCCTGTGTGACTGATAAGCAGCAATTCTGGACTCTTTGGAGTATATCAAGTCATTATTGCTCTCCTTTTAGACATGTCATGTTATCTATAGTGTCTGCAAAGGAGACAAGGCCATGATTTAATGTTTTATTCAAATGATGGACAATCTTTGCGCATGGATGCGCCCTTTAATCCTTCGCAGAGTTCCTTGCATTTTGTACACTGCTTGGACAACAATTTAAAGGGAGGGATTCGTGTAATTCATGACTTCTGTTCAATATGCAGAGTTGTTTCCAAGAGGATAATTTTATCTGTGAGACTCCTTCCTTAAAGCTGAACTGAAAGATGTCCATCAAATTGTTCTAGCTTGAAAGAAAGACTAAAGATTTATGAAAGCTCTTCTTTGCTCAACTGTGGGCTTCTAGATACAGACACAATTATGGGTATTCCCGGTATTGTTTTCTCCTGCCTATCACTAACCATTAGAAAGCACTGGCTTCAGAGCAGGGGTGGGTTCCACTTACCTTCCCTACTGGTTCGCATCGCGACGGAAGTGCGCGTTTTGCGTGCCGACGTCACGTCGGGGAAATGACCATCTGTGCATTTGCCAGCCGCGGCGACCGGGGAACCGGTTCGGGGGCATGGACAACCAGCCATCGCTGCTGGTTCGGTGAGCGGGTGCAAATTTCCGCCACCGGTACGGGAGAACCGGTCCGAACCGGCAGCAACTCACCACTGCTTCAGAGGTTATTATCTGGCCAAAACCTATACATCACAAGGTATAATGAAGCGAAATCAGACTTACTACTATGCTTCTTTTCTCATTTAATTCCATGGGTAATTCCAAGTTAATTGGAATTTAGTTAATTGGGCTTAGACAACTTAGAACTACGTCGCCTTAGAACCGATCTAAATGTAGTTCATAAAATTATCTGCCACAATGTCCTACCTGTCAATGACTACTTCAGCTTCAACCACAACAATACACGAGCACACAATAGATACAAACTTAATGTAAACCGCTCCAAACTCAACTGCAGAAAATACGACTTCAGCAACAGAGTGATCAATGCCTGGAATTCACTACCTGACTCTGTGGTTTCTTCCCCAAACCCAAAAAACTTTAACCTTAGACTGTCTACTGTCGACCTCACCCCATTCCTAAGAGGTCTGTAAGGGGCGTGCATAAGCGCACCAGCGTGCCTACCGTCCCTGTCCTACTGTCCTATTGTCCTCATCTATCTGTATTCACCTTGATTATGTTTATGTTTATACCTATACCTCCTATCTTGTACATGTTTGACAAACAAACAAATAAAAATAATTGGCTTGTACAATTAATTAACAACTTTAAAATTCCTTCTGTGAATAATGTAAAAGGACTAGAATTGATCGAGAGCCCAATATATTATTATTATTATTTTTAGCGTAGTTTAGTTAGTAAAACATAAACTGCATCTATTTATAGCAACAGCACTTAGACTTATATACTGCTCCATAGTGCTTTACAGCACTCTCTGGATGGTTTACAATGTCAGCATATGGCCCCAACAATCTTTGTTCTTTTTTTACTGACCTCGGAAGGATGGAAAGCTGAGTCAATCTTGAGCCCCATCAGGATCGAACTCCAGGCTGTGGGCAAAGTTTACTTACAATACTGCACTTTAACCACTGTGCCACCAGGGCTCTTTTATTTATATGTATATATTCATGTTGAAAAAAAGGTTGAGCCAAGATTCTTTCTTTTAAATACAAAGCCTATAACTGGATTATGTAACTTTTAATGGGCTGAGTACCACACGTAAGCATGAATTTAATTGTTGCATTTGATTTGATTTAAGTAAAGAATTAAATTCCCCAGCCTTGGTAGTCCTCAGCTTACAACCTCAATTGAGCCCAAAATTTCTGTTACTAAAAGTTCTGTTACTTTGTTAAATGAATTTTGCCCCATGTTATGACCTTTCTTGCCATAGTTGTTAAGTGAATCACTGCAGTTGTTAAGTATGTAACACGGTTGTTAAGTGAATCTGGCTTCCCCATTGACCTTGTTTGTCAAAAGGTCGCAAAGGGGGATCATATAGCCCCGGGACACTGCAACCGTTATAAATATGAGTCAGTTGCCAAGCGTCTGAATTTAGATCACATGACCATGGGGATGCTGTATGGGTCATAAGTGTGAAAAGGGGCATAAGTCACATTTTTCAGTGCCGTTGTAACTTTGAATGGTCGCTAAATGAACTATTGTAAGTTGAGGACTACCTGTATTGATTGATTGATTGATTGATTGATTTTCTAATATTAAAAAAGTAAAAAAGTAAAAGAAATTAGAGTCCCAGGGAATGTTTAAAGAGGTTTTGGAAGCCAATCAAAAACTTTCATAAGTTTTCATGCAGTTCTGGGGAATCAGTTCATGCACCACTGATCTAGGTTATAATTTAAAGAAAATCAATCTGATGGTTTCCCCCCATGATTAAGACAGATTTGGAGGTTAGTCATGTGCAGACATTAGAGACACATGATTAAATCAAACATCCCCACTACAAACTTGCTTATGTAATCATGCTTTGAGTTCTATAATAGTTGCGAAAATGCTGCTTGCCATTTCTTTTGCATATTGCATATATTTTCGCTTTAAGAGAGGTCCCCAAGGTAAGTTTAGCGAATCACTTTAAACCAAGTAAAGGATACCAATTCCCAAAGATCATTATTTATTCCAATATGTCATCCTGCAATTTAACTGTTGGTGCTTACTTCTGTTTAATTCATTCTTGTACTAGCTGACACCCATGCTTCGCTATGAAACTATGTGATGGGGCTTGATAAATTGACACTTAAAGCTTGAAAATTAATGAGTAGTTAAAAAAGGGACTGTATTATTTCGTTAGAGATGGTAAACTAAGTTTCTGTTACAGATGAAGACATTATTTGCATAGCATAGACTTTAAATTCGTCCCTCAGATAAATTGCTCAGGACCTCCCTGTAAACAACATTCCTGGTTTTGCTCTCTGGCTGGAGGATGACCAGGCTGTCAGGTGAACTGACTCTGGAGCATGCCACATAGAACTTGCCATGGGAGAAACACGCAGCTTCCCTTACTTGTGTTTTCCTAATCGCATCTGTAAATCTTTTCCTGCGCTGTGAAAGAAAAAGCGAAACTGAAACTCCTCTGCTTGTGTTTTGCATTTGGATCAAATTTCTTTTCAGGTGGGGAGGGGGGAGTAGAACTCCTTAGCATCAGAGCTTGTTAATATTAATATAAGAAATACTCATGCTGTGATGGTCATTTTGAAAAATCCTTTCTTAGTGAGCACCTAGAAGCCAAGTGGAACATATGTGGCAAATTTCAAGTTTGTAGGCTTTACGGTTCTGGAGATTTTGTGATTAATGTGTGAGTGGTTTTTGCTTTTATATATATATAGATTAAAACAAAAGCATATATTCTGGATTTCATGAACTGCATGGCTATTTTTATTATTTCAGGTTTTCTGTTTTCTAAAATGGAAATTTTCTGTTTTCTAAAAAAATGGAAATTGTTTACTTTGAAAGGCAGCACGCCAGTATTAATCAATAAATCAATCAAGAACCAAAATGATAAAAGCCAGTAAAGTATTGTGGTTAAGTGGGAGAAGGGAGAACCTCAGATTCTAGTCCTCCTCTATCCTGGAAAGTGGGATACAAATCAAATAAATAAACATTCTAGCAGAATAATTTCTTAAGTTGGTAATTCAAACATATGGCTTACAGAGGCATATTGCCCTCCTCCATCACTGTCAAAACCTGAAATCATAACATAAAAAGGAGGGGAAACCTAGAAGAATACATAGGGTGATATAGTGTATATATTTCAATGTTCTATTCCAGGGGTATCAAACTCGATTTCATTGAGGGCCGCATTAGGATTGTGTTTGATCTCGGGGGGCCAAGGTGAGCATGGCCAAGGTGGGCATGACCAGCTCAATGTCACTCATATTGGGGACACCTGTGGTGGCCCAAGTGCTCTGCCAGCGAAAACGGGCTCCCGAGCTCCGTTTTCACCTGCAACGGCCTCCTGCAACCCTCTGCCAGCGAAAACGGAGCTCAGGACGGCCACCCACGGCCCTCTCAAGCTCCGTTTTTGATGGCAGAGGCACCGCGGGCCAGTCCTTCACCCTTGTTTCCAGGGCAGCCCTGTGGGCCAGATCCAAACACCCCATGAGCTGGATACGGCCCCCGGGCCTTGAGTTTGACACCCCTGTTCTATTCCTTTTGGGACAAGCAGATGGATTAATTCTAGATCAGGAGTCCCTTCACTCAATCATACAAGTCACATCTCATGTCTGGACTACTGCAATGCACTCTACATGGGGCTAGCCTTGAAGAGCATTTGGAAGCTATAACTAGTGCAGAATGCAGAAGTGCAGGCAGTTTTGGAGGCACCTAGCATGGACCATGTTACAACTCTGTTTCACAAGCTTCACTGGCTGTCAGTTTGCTTCCAGGTGCAATTTGAGATGTTGATTATCACCTTTAAAGCCCTACATGGCATGGGTCCTAGTTACTTGAGGAACCTTCTCACCCCAATGGGACTGGTCCACCCCATGCATGCCAGGAGAGGAAGCATGCTGCAGAACTCCACCAGTCAAGAAATTCCAGCTGGCGGGGTCCAGGAGAAGAGCTTTCTCTGCTGTGGCCTCTGCCCTTTGGAACTTCTTACCCCCTGGGGTAAAGTCTGTCAGTATATAAGTAATTATGAGCTGAAATAGACATGGTAACAGGTCAGCCAATGGGGACTGTTTGGAATAGACATGGTAACAGGTCAGCCAATGGGGACTGTTTGGTGACCCAGACAGCTCGGACCCTGGGCGTGGCTTAGCTTGACTGATTTGTATATAAGAGTTGCTTTGCCTCTGTACAATATAGCCTCTGTATTATCTGTGCTTCTGTTAACTGTGCTTCTGTGATTATTGATTCTGTACTTCTGGATTCTGAGTTTCTGGTTCTGGCTTCTGCTGTATGGTATTGTATACAAAGACGTTTCTTATTTAAATGAATCCTGCAAAATTATTTACTTGTGTGCTGAGCTGAATTTGCTGCAAACTCTAACAAAGTCTGCTCCCATCCTCCTGACTTCCATAAAGGCCTGAAGACATGGATCTGCCAGTCCCAGTTGGGGAGTATTGTGCTGGAGGTGGTTGATGGATCGACAGCAGATCCCACCTGCCGTTCTGCACCTCATGCTCCCTCCCCCCCTCTTTTAGTCATTTACTTGTATTTTTATTGTTATTAGATATATATCTAACGTCATGGCGATATTTTAAATTAAATGAACAAACAAACAAACTTCACTTGAGTGTGTTCCACTTTAAAAATAACTTTGGAGCTCAGTTAACTGTTTCCATTTTTGTGATATAACATTTAAATAAGATACATTGCTTGCTCTTTGTGTTGCTTATTCGGAATAAATTATTTGTCATATGAAATGTACTGTTATCGTTAGTCATGAGGTGCAGGGATGTATAATGCGGTCTTTCAGCTTTTGGGAATCCCTGCATTTGTCTTGTTTTTAATTTGCTAGATTTATTTCTCCCTGTTTCTCCTGTTGTTCCCACTGTATTTCCCAACAACCCAGTCTCACAAAAAGCAGCAGCAGCAGCAGGACATGGAAAAAGGATCAAAGTAAGACATTACAGTTCATCATTTCTCTCCATGCTTAGCAAGGTTGTATGCGCACCTAAAAGGGATGGATGGTTTGTGGTGCATTGCTTTGATTAAAAGCAGCAGCAACCTTTGGACACCACTGCATTATTGTTAATTATTTATTAATTTTATATGCCACCCATCTTGCAGTTCAAGAAAACACTGCATAATTTGGTTTGATGAATTGTCACCGGCCAAAGTCACTTAGAAGCTTTTATAGCTGAGACTGAACAAGCATGGATCTTCCCAATAACTTGTATAAATGTTAAATCTTTTTATGGATCCATCGTTTTGGGATTATCTAACCCAGTTAGAGTCTACCCGCTTCATACATGCAAGCCAGGGTTGATCATTCAATGGATGATCACAGTCTCCTCACTTTGAAACGGCTTGCCTCTTGAAGTCTTGAAGGACCCATCTTTATTGCTCTTTAGAAGATCAGTAAAAATTGTGCTCTTCCACAGAATCTTCATAGAGGGAAAACAACACATACAACAATTAAGAAAAACCAAATGAAACTTATAAATTATACATCTGACAAATAAATAAATGTCTACATTCGTACTGATTCTTTGATATTGGTTTCATACAGGGGTGAAATTCAAAATTTTTCCCCTACCGGTTCTGTGGGCGTGGCTTGGTGGGCGTGGCAGGGGAAGGATACTGCAAAATCCCCATCTCCCCCTCCACTCCTGGGGGAAGGATATTGCAAAATCTCCATTCCCACCCCACTCTGGGGCCAGCCAGAGGTGGTATTTGCCGGTTCTCCAAACTACTCAAAATTTCCGCTACCGGTTCTCCAGAGCCTGTCAGAACCTGCTGGATTTCACCCCTGGTTTCATACTGTCAGCCATCTAGAAACAGTTAAATAGGTGGTATACATATAGCTGCATGAAAAAGAAAAGAAGCTACACAACACCATTACAACAACTGTCTCTTAATATGGCAGGAATTGAGGACTTTGTATCCGCAGGCTTGATATGGGGTAGGATGATATGGCTGAAGTTGCATGCCTTCAAACCCAATCCATTCTTATTGATTTCATTACAATATGTGCTCAATTTATCTCCTTTAATAAATATAATTTATGTTATACTATTATATGATATGATATCATTAATTCTATTTATTGTAGTTTAAGGCCACAGTCACGAGATGTCATTGAGATGAATGACCTTGTTTTCAAAGCTGTGGGGAACTGGGACTCTTTTCTCTGAATACAAAACAAGCCACATCTAATGCTTGTTGTCAAGAGTCCCACTTTAAAACTGGATGAAATTGCAGGAAGTCATCTTGAAAACTGACCTTGAACTGATGAAATATCAAGCCCATTTTTTGCTTCTTCCTATTTTTTTTTTTTATTATTGTAGCCCAATGAAGATTTCTGGCTATCTTGAGAAATAGAATATATGACTTGAAGAACTGAAATAAGCAACCCAGTATCTTCTCTTTATTACATAACAAGTTATGTTCTAGTGTAAAGAAATGGCTAAATACCAAATGGGTCTTTTCAATGGGTGAAATGAACATCTCAGATTGTCAGTTATGGACTTTAAAGTGAAAATGGCTGAACGAAAGGATAGATTTGTGGGATACAATTACCACAGAAAGGTCATTATGAAGTTCAGAAGATAGGGGCAGAAGAAAAACTATGATTGCTATTATCTACTGGTAGAAGATGAAAACATAAGAAATGGGAATATAGCAAAGTGATATAAATTATGCAGTAAGTTAGAGCTACCATATCAGGCCCTCAGAACTCATCATTATATGGCACAAAAGAGTAGATGTTTATCCTTTTGTTGCCATTTAGTAGTCACATGTATTTTTGGAGTAAAGACATGGTAGATCTACTTTATTGTTTACTTATACAGTTAAATGATACAGGAATGTGTGATAAGGTTTATACTTACTAACTAACCAGCTTACTGACATACAAGAAGTATCATTATCCAGATGGATTGGACTTCAATTCTTTTCAGGCCCGGACTTTATGATCAGTGACAAGGATTTCTGGGAATTGAAGTCAAAATCACTTGATTTGACCTGTTTGGCTGCTCTGAGCAACAGCATTTATATAATGTTTTAGAAAAGCTTTCTTACAGGTGTTAGATCAGGTCAGATCTAACAGAGAAGAAGTGATAGAGGGAGTTGAAACTGCAGGAACCCTGGGTGGGAGTGACCATGTCATATTAGAATTCAACATAATGCAAACACAAACAATACAACACAATGATACGAAAGTCTTAGATTTTAAAAGAGATGAATTTAATAAACTCAGAGAGAGAT
>QLTV01002580.1:78490-93103 GCA_003457575.1 Thermophis baileyi
TGGCCCATCCTGCCAGGGAATCAAAGATATATATCTGAAAAAATCATTTTCATAAAAAAAATCTTTGTATGTTTATTAGAGGATAACTGCCATTTCAAATATATATATATATATATATATGCAGTAAATCCTTAATAAGACCACACCTGGAATACTGCATCTAGTTTTGGTCAACACATTACAAAAAAGATGTTGAGACTTTGAGAAAAGTGCAGAGAAGAGCAACTAAGATGATTAAGGACCTGGAGACAAAAACATATGAAGAACAGTTGCATGAATTAGGTAATGGATAGTCCAGAGGACTAGGGGTGACATGAGTATTCATGAATTCCAGTATTTGAGGGGCTGCCACAAAGACGAGAGGATCAACTTATTTTCCAAAGCACCAGAAGGCAAGACAAGAAACAATGGATGTGGAAACTAATCAAGGAGAGAAGCAACCTAGAACTAAGGTGAAATGTCCTAACAGTGAGAACAATTAATCAGTGGAATCGCTTGCCTTCAGAAGTTGGGACTGTCAGAAGGATTACACTTCCTTTTTCCACTTGGTTCATTTCCAAGCCAGGAATAAAACACACCAGATGATCAGTAGAGGTCAGAGATGATACTGATTCTACTAGACATCACAATAAGCTTGTTTCTAGTTTCATTTTACAGATGGAGTGAGGTTGAAAAGCTCCCACTGAAATAGGGTGTTGCTGGTAGAGTCTGTAAGTCTCTAAAGGTGAGCTAAGCTCAAATTTGGTAGAACTGAAGCCAGTCTTTGTTCAGGGCATCAAGAGAGTTTCCTAAAATCAAAGATGCATAGAGTAAGGCTGCTAAAGGCTGGTTGTTGAATGCAGTAAACCTATAAAGCAAGAACACAGCTGTAACATAAGTCAAAGCAAAAGTCAAATCAGAAATTTGTTCTGAACAGCAGCCAAAAGATACATCAGAGAAAGAGAAGGAGAAGGAGAAGCAATAGCACTTAGACTTAAATACTGCCCCATAGTGCTTTACAGCCACCTCTAAGCAGTTTACAGAGTCAGCATCTTGCCCCCAACAATCTGGGTCCTCATTTTACCAACCTTGAAAGGATGGAAGGCTGAGTCAACCTTGAGCCAGTGAGAATTGAACTGCTCGCAGTTGGCAAAATTAGCTTGCAATACTGCATTCTAACCATTGCACCATCACAGCTCAAGAGAAAGAGAAAGAGAAAGAGAAAGAGAAAAAGAGAAAGAGAAAGAGAAAGAGAAAGAGAAAGAGAAAGAGAAAGAGAAAGAGAAAGAGAAAGAGAAAGAGAAAGAGAGAGAGAGAAAGAGAAAGAGAAAGAGAGAAAGAGAAAGAGAAAGAGAAAGAGAAAGAGAAAGAGAAAGAGAAAGAGATTATCCTTCTGTTTGGAAGAATTCAATAGCTTGATTGGGTTCAGAGAGTCAGTCCAAGACCTAAAGAGACATATTAACGCTGCAACTGACAATTTAGTAACTCAACACATGGGGCTAAAAGAACCCATAACTATTCCCACCCACCAAAAAAGAGGCTAAAACTTAAAGCTATGCTATGTTCAACACTGAAAACATATATGGAAGCTGGTAATAGGATGAAAAGTACTAAGACTCTAGGGAGCAAATAGAAGCAAGTTTAACAAGAAAGGAAAGACTGAACATGGGCAACATCATGTTATTTGTTGTTAAAATGAAGTCCTGGAACAGCGGTTGTCAACCTGTGGGTCGCGACCCCTTTGGGGGTCGAACGACCTTTTCACAGGAGTTGCCGCACGCGCTAGTCCGCCATCTTGGAAATGCTCCCAGTTCGGCCGTGCCTGCGGGTCGCCGGACAGCCGGTAACCACGGAAGCGGGAGACTTCGCCCACCCGCCCGGACACCGCCATTTGAGTTCTTTTACCCTCTGCGCATGCGCAGAACGCTTTGTGCATGCGCAGAGGGTAAAAGAACTCAAATGGCGGCGTCCGGGCGGGTGGGCGAAGTCTCCCGCTTCCGTGGCTACCGGCTGTCCGGCGACCCGCAGGCACGGCCGTACTGGGAGCATTTCACCCCTGGTGCCACGCCCCCTTTGTCACCTCATCGCACGTGGGGAGGGGGCGGGGCGGGGGTCACGGGGGGTCACGGCATTAAAAAGGTTGAGAACCACTGTCCTGGAAAAATAGCCAAGCCAGATTAACAAGTGAATGGAAATGGTACCATGCTGAAATTAGGGAAAACATAACTTAAGGACTGCAGGGAAAGGTGACATCATAAGTGTGGCACAGTTCTGTGATATAACGCTAAAGGACAGCATTGCTTAATGACAACATTGCCAGTCCCAATTGTGATCATTAACCGAGGACTACCTGTATGAAAAAGTGTGTAAACAGAGGCTAAAATACAGATTTGAAAAGAATCTTATCAAACAAGGTTGTGATAGCTTTATTTTATGGGAAGAGACAATGTTCACTGCATGGTGAAGAGCACCAGCCATTGAAAGAACTGGCCAAAGACTTGTGGTCAATAAAATAACTCATTACTTCTACTGCTGGCATATTTATTTTCCCCTACTTGTTTTAGACACATTACATTTTGACATACAGTGGTACCTCGGTATTCGACTGCTTCAAAACTCGTTGAACTTGACACTTGATGCATTTTTGTGCCAAAATGTTGCCCTGGTACTCATAGTTTCCTTGGTATTCAGCGTGGTGCAAAAGGAAGAGAGGGTCGGCTTCAGAGGTGGACAGGAAGACAGCCATGCTGGGAAGGTCACTGACATAGGAAAAAGGACAGAAAGTTTTTCCCAGTCAAAACAAAGGGTCATGAGGTAAGTCACCTGGTTTGTTTGGCACAGTTAGTTTTTAGTACTCATCGTGCTTCCCAGAACCAATTAATTTCAAGTACCGAGGTACCACTGTAGCTCTTTTGTCCTGGAAACAATAGCAATAGCACTTAGACTTATATACTGCTTTACAGCCCCCTCTAAGTGGTTTACAGAGTCAGCATATTGCCCCCAACAATCCGGGTCCTCATTTTACCGACCTCAGAAGGATGGAAAGCTAAGTCAACCCTGAACCAGTAAGACTCGAACTGCTGGCAGTTTGCAGAATTAGCCTGCAATACTGCATTCTAATCACTGCGCCACCACAGCTCTGTGGTGTTTAGAATGAAGAGTAGCCTTGGGTTCAAAAAACAATGCTGTTCTAATCCACTGCTTTAGGAAAAGAAAGACACATTCTGATAACGCAGTTCTTCAAATTGTTCAGGAACGAAATGGCTTCCAGAACAGTCCAAGCCAAATAGATCTAGGTGCAAAAATAAAAATGAAAAGTATCTCTTTCTTTTTCCTCCTCTCAGTCTCTCTCTCTCTCTCTCTCTGCCTCTGCCTTTGTCTCTCTCAATTTTCCCTCCTGACATCAGCAAGATATAGAAAGGATATTTGCCAGAGGAACTTTATGTGCTCTTCTGGCTGACCACATCCTTGAGAGGCCTAGGGACAAAGCTCTGCCTTCATTCCATATAATGTAGTGTATGCGAGGGCATGTTACTCTCTTAATTAAAGCAGGTCTGGAGGCCACCTCTTTGGGGTGCTTATGTGAATCGAGAAACATTGGTTTTGCAAGATGCTTTCCTGGCCTTTCTAATTGAAACTGACAGGAATGAATAGGTTTAAGCAGACTTGATACCTTTATGTCACTGGGGTCAATTGAAAAACACTAGAAAGGTGGACTTTCTCATTCACCTCTCTCTCCACTCTCCCTTCTCCGTTTCCATTTTTCTCTAAATTGGGTTTAGAATGAAGAGCAGCCTTGGGTACAAAAAGAAAATTACAAAGCGTTGTTTTGCTCCTACAGGGAGAAATAATATAACTGTGTTACAGTTTGCAGAGCGGGCACACTTCAGAGCCATTTCTGAGAGTTTTGATTAAAAACGAGCTAAACTTAATTCTGGTAATACACTGGGTGCTTTTACTAGGAGCCTTACTTTCTTCTGCAAGCCCATGTTGTTGTACAGATTCCCATGAGAACAGCAGGTTCATCTGCAATTGATTTATTCCAAGATGGATTCATTAAAAAAAACACCATTTATTATGTTTCATTTCCTCTGCCCCATTCATACATGTCTATGAAGAGCAATTCAATAAGTGTTGGATCCAATGTACTTGTTTTGGGTTTGCTTTGCTTTGTTTTAAGAGGGAATTCCATTAATCGTCGCCTCCATAAGTGAAACAGGAAATTGCATACTGACATGGCTTTTTTTTAAAATCCATTCATCCCATCATGAACTGTTCAGGAGGATTTTATTGAATGAATGAATGAATGAATGAATGAATGAAAGAATGAATGAATGAATGAATGAATGAATGAATGAATGAATAATGAATGAATGAATGAATGAATTTATAAGGATTTTAACCATTCAAACATAGCTCCAGTTCTTCTGAATGTACTTTGTTGGATCAAAATTCAGTAGTTATATATAAATTCAATTACACTTAAAAGACTAAAGTCTAAAAATAAACCCTAAGTGACTAAAATTTGATAGAACTCAGTATATGTTTGACAAAGAAAGGTTCCACTATTTTTCCAATGCTTTTTCTTCATTTTTGGCAAGAATTTTTTTTTTTTAGTTCTCATCAAAATCTCAGACGGAATTAGTGAAGTTAATTTGAGCAACGGTAGAAAAACACTCTCCAGAGACTACCACTGTAGTTATATGAAAATCTAATTAGCAATCACAGTTGGAAATCATACAGAAATCATTCTTACTTCAGAACAAAAGTCATATTGTCTGGAAATTTTAGAAAGGAATGAAACAAAAGAATATTAAGTAATGAAATATTACAGAGAGAGAGAGAGGGAGAGGGAGGGAGGGAGGGAGGGAGGGAGATTCCAATAGAAAGAATATCTGTAACTCTGGGATGGACCATGGAGTCCTTGGTGCACTATGAGCTTCATTGTTTGCTTGAAGATGTTTCATTATCTAACTAGATTACATCACCAGTGTTGCCGTGATTATGTTACCTAGCTGAGTAGTGAGCAAAATAACCAAGCTCAGACGGCACCTAGGATTCCACAGATAGATATTCTGTATATTACATATTGTATACTGTTCTATGTTCTATGTTCCACTACTTTACATACCTGACCTAATGTAATATTGGTCCAGGAGCACCAAAAGGAATGTGATCCATATTCTTTTTATCATTATCCTTTCTTATTCCTAACTTAATCCCAACTGTGTCCCTAATTTATGGGCTATTCTTCAGGCTCTGTCCATCTCATCTTTCCTTCTCCTTTTATGTTGTGACGTTCTATCATTCGCCCTCATTTCCCCTTCCCATTGCTAGATATGGACATGACATTATACCAAAGCAGATCTCACATTCCAGTTTGTTCCAAATCAAATGTATTGGTACCTATGAATCTCAAATTCAATTTGCCTGACACCTCTGTTAGTGTGTGTCCGTGTGAGCCTTCAAGTCAAGCCTGATGATGTCCTGGACAAGTCTCTGCAGTTTCCTTGGCCAGATTCTAGAAGTGATTTATCATTGCCTCCTTCTTTATTTTTATTTTTTATTTATTTATTTGGAAATTTATATTGCCGCCTATTCGCACATGGCGACTCAAGGCGGCTTACAAGAATATAAAACCTCATATAAAAACAATAAAACTAATAAAAGAGAAAATCATATAATAAATTAATAAAATAATATAATAAAATAGCCCCCCACCCCCCGCCCCAGCGACAACACATCACACAAGCCATTTAATGGGTTCCATCCCGCTCTGCGTTCCCCAGGCCCGCTGGCAGAACCAGGTCTTCAGCACCTTCCGGAAGAGTGTGAGAGTGGGGGCCATTCTAATCTCTGGGGGAATGATGTTCCAAGAGAGAGGGAGCCACCACGGAGAAGGCCCTTCTTCTGGGTCCCACCAAGTATATTTCACTAGGGGACGGGACCAGCAACATTCCTTGCCTCCCCATTCTGGTGGGTCGAATAGATGTGACCAGCAAGAGACGGTCCCTCAGATAACCTGGTCCCAAGCCATAAAGGGCTTTAAAGGTTACAACCAGCACCTTGAATTGCACCCAGAAGCAAATCGGCAACCAATGCAGCTCCCGCAGGAGAGGTGATACATGTGCGCATCGGGGTCTGCACAAAACCATGTATAGGGCTGAGAGAGTGTATCTGGCTTAAGATCACCCAGCTGGCTTTGTGTCTAAGGCAGGACTAGAACTAACATTCTCCCACTTTCTAGCCTGATGCCTTAACCACTACAACAAATTGGCTTTCTGGCACCTTTAATAGACACACCTACAGTATTTTAAACGCCACTCTTTTCTGTCATGCTGTTTGCGTGATACAGTTCAATAAAACTGCAGGATTTTGTTTACTCTTATTTTATTATGTGTAGACATGGACTTCCCTTGGACTGGGCCCTCAAAAGCTGTATGCAAGAAGGTTTATAACTCATTTCTGTGGGCTTTGTCCCACTGGTGATCAGATCACTGTTCTGATTTCACAAATTTCTTTTTTGAAGCCTGGCTTGGAGAGCGATGCTAAACATGGCTACAGTTCCTTAATACTTTTTTGCCCTTTGATAATAACAAGGTCTGATCGTTGTAGCAAAGGAAGCCATGCCAAGAATATGGCACGCTGTGATATGCTACTGGGAAGAACAATAAGAAAGAGTTTCCCTTTTTATTTCTTTAAAGTCTGCATTGAGAAAAAAATTACAAAACGAGCAATTTCATTTCAGCTGCACGCAATGCAATCTTAGACCAGTTTCTGAACACTGAATGTATTATTGGGAAATGTGTAATCAGGGTCACTTTTATCTTAATAAGTTACACACTGGGATGAATTTTTAAAAGATTTTTTTTAATCCCACCTTTATTATTTTTATAAATATTTCAAGCCAGTGAACAAACGTAATACTCCTTCCTTCTTCTTTTTTTCACACAACAGCAAACCTGTGAAGTGAATTGGGCTGAGACAGAGTGGCTGGCCCAAAATCATACACCAGTTTTTCGTGCCTAAAGCAGGACTAAAACTCACCATCCCCTGGTGTGTCTAGCCTGGAACCAAATTCTATTCACTCATTCTAGAGATAAGTAAGCTGACCTTACAAGCTGACCTTCTCCTCTCCATCATGAATGTGTATGAGACAAAGACTTCTTGAGGGTTGATCAATAAAGCTAATAGTGTCAATCAGGTTGACACTATTAGCTTTATTAAGGGGGTGCCTTGGTACTCACTTAAGTTGCATTGTCAGTGAAGTCCCAAAAATGCTTTTTCAAGAGGCAACTGGACTTTGTTTTTCCTTGAAGATGTTTCGCTTCTCATTCAAGAAGCTTCTTCTGTCAGAACTAAAGAAGCTTCTTGGATGAGAAGCAAAACATCTTCAAGGAAAAACAAAGTCCAGTTGCCTTTTGAACAAAGCAACTTTGGGACAACCATGACCTGGATGATTGAGAATCTCCATAGACATTGTCAGTGAAGCTGTAAATGCAAATATAATGGTATGGAAGACAGGAGGATGACTAGATGACTGGATGACTGACATGTACAATATATCTCAAGATATCTGAAGTGTTTCAGAAGGAATCCTTCTCAGTTTTCTGGAGAGTAAAAAGAAAAGAAGGAAAAAATATTTTTGGCCTTGCAAGATTCTGTTAATATAACCTTAGAATAAAGAGTTATTTATTATTTATTTATTAATTGTATTTCTATGCCGCCCAACTCCCAAAGGACTCTGGGTGGCTTACAACAAGGTATAGAAAATACATTTAAAAACATCATAAAATATAGGGAAAAAAACCAGTTAACAATCACATACATACATATCATTCAAGGCCGGACCTCGCAAATTGCGAGATCAACGGCCCCAAGCTTGCCGGAAAAGCCAGGTCTTCAATGCTTTCCGGAAGGCCAATAGGGTGGGGGCAGTCTGGATCTCAGGGGGTAGCTGGTTCCAGAGAGCCGGGGCAGCCACAGAGAAGGCCCTTCCCCGCGGGCCCACCAGCTGACACTGCTTAGCTGACGGGACCTGGAGGAGACCAACTCTGTGGGATCTTACCGGTCACTGGGAACTATGAGGTAGAAGGTGGTCTCGAAGATAACCTGGCCCTGAGCCATGTAGGGCTTTAAAGGTAATGACCAACACCTTGAATTGAGCCCAGAGACCAATAGGGAGCCAGTGCAGCTTGTGGAGGATTGGTGTAATGTGGGTGTATCTAGGTGCACCCACAACCACTTGCGCCTCTGCATTCTGGACCAACTGTTGTCTCCGAACACTCTTCAGGGGTAGCCCCATGTAGAGTGCGTTGCAATAATCCAACCGTGAGGTGACAAGGGCATGGGTGACTGTGAGGAGAGCCTCTTGAACCAAGTAGGGTCGCAATTGGTGCACCAGGCGAACCTGTGCAAAGGTCCCCCTAGCTACAGCTGCCAAGTGTTGCTCTAATTTTAGCTGTGAGTCTAGGAGGACACCCAAATTGCGAACCCATTCTGAGGGGGACAATTTCTCTCCCCCCAGAACCAAGGATGGACAGTCGATACAGTCTTTAGGAGGCAGTACCCACAGCCACTCAGTCTTGTCTGGGTTAAGTCTGAGCCTGTTGACACCCATCCAAACCCTCACAGATTCCAGAGTTCTACTTCTTGTCTGGCTTAGCTCAAAGGGCCAACAGTAACAGAGTTTATGTGAACTAGATCTGTGATAGTGGGTGAGACTTTTACTTCATTACAACAAAAGTGGGCACCTTGTAGTCTTCAGACAGGCCCCAAACTCTCATCTTGTGGCCAAGGGTCACTCTCAAAAGGAATCGTCAAAGTACAATGGCAATTATTGTTTTGGCAGCGGAAAATTATTTTGCCTTCTTGAGCAAAAAATAAGAATGGATGTGATATTACAATACCTCTTGCGGTCCTGTGACGCTTATTTGCCGGTGTGTGTGTGTGATGCGTGCAACTTTTTTCAGCAGAGCATCTTAAGACTGACATGCATATTGGGGACGCTTGATAGAAACTTTGGGGAAGGTCCTGAGGAAAGAGATCACAATGTTGTTTTTATTCACCCTATTTGGCTGCACCTGGTATTCAGAGCCAACCTTTCTGTAATCAATGGACAGTTGGCACTGACAAATTCATATAGTTGCCCAATTACCCCTTGAAACCCTCTGAAGTAAGGGAAACTTGCAATGGCAAGTTCTAAAGTTCACCTGCGGTAGGTGGTCTTCAAATTTATACCAGTTGCAAACAGTGGTAATTTTATGTACTTGGAGCTTGATGGATTCCAAGGCACGCCAACTTCCTTAAGTATCTTTCTAAGTCCTTCCAAATGCTTTCAAAAGACAAAGAAAGACTTCTAATTTCCTAAGTGAGTTATCTGTAGTCCTTCTATATCTAAGAAAAGTGTCCTCCACTGAAGATAATTACTAAAGTAATCTCTGTATGGGTAGTAGTTACACAACCTTGTCACCAATAGAGAAGGTTAAGTACATATATTTTAATTAATGAAGTTGCAGCTCACTGACTTTTTGAAGTGCATTTCTTGAAACAAAGAAACTATAGCTATACTAATTAGCAAATGTTTGTCTGGTCTGCATATGAAACATTTGATTCACTTTTTTTCCCTGTCATTTAAAGCTAAAAGTAGCCGTTGAAAGAAAGTAGACCTAAAACTCTGTGCCACAAAATTCAAATGAAATAATGTGTTTATTTCTATCCTCTTCCAAGCCTGATACATTTTTATAGAAATAATGTGTGTTTGTTTGTTTGTTTTCTAAAGTAAGCCACCCATTTCAACAAGTGACTCTGAGTGGCATACATCATAAGAAATAAAACAATTAAAATAATTAAAATATTTTAAAATTAAAAATAAATATAAACTATTTTTATAAACTTATTTAAAAACAAATTATATAAATAAAAATAAACAAAATAAATATATATAAATCATTAGTAAGACTACACCTGGAATAAAAATAATCTCTCTCTCTCTCTCTCTCTCTCTCTCTCTCTCTCTCTCTCTCTCTCTCTCTCTCTCTCTCTCTCTCTCTCTCCACACCTAGAATACTGCATCCAGTTTTGGTCACCACATTATAAAAAAGATGTTGAGACTTTGTAAAAAGTGCAAAGAAGAGCAACTAAGAAGTTTAAAGTCCTGGAGAAAAAACCATATGAAGAACGGTTGCAAGAATTGGGTATGGCTAGTCTAGAGAAAAGAAGGACTAGGGGTGACATGATAGAAGTATTCCAGTATTTGAGGAGCTGCCACAGAGAAGAGGGGATCAACTTATTTTCCAAAGCACCAAAAGGCAAGACAAGAAGCAATGGATGGAAATTAATCACGGAGAGAAGCAACCTGGAATTAAGGAAAAACTTTCTAAAAGTGAAAACAATTAACCAGTGGAACTTGCCTTCAGAAGTTGTAGGTGCTTCATTACTGGAGGTTTTTAAGATGAGACTGGACAGCCACCTGTCTGAAATGGTATAGGGTGTCCTGCCTGAGGAGAGGGTTGACCTAGAAGACCTCCAAGGTTCTTTCCAGCTCTATTCTGATTGATTGATGATTGATTGATTGATTGATTGATTGATTGATTGATTGAAGTAAAGCTGTTACCATGGTTTTTAATACAGTTAGGAAACAGGGCACTTAACACACTTGGAGCCCCATGCTTCATGGCCTTCTGAAAGCAGATTTGGGGCCATCCTTATATCTGAAAGGAGAATATTCCAGAGCTACAGTGGAGGAAGCATGTCTCCTGGTTCCCGCCAGCTGACGGGACATGCAGCATGTCTGGACATCCAACCTGCTTGACCGAATTGGACAGTAAAAACAACTGGAAAAAAGATAGTCCTTAAGGTTAGTCGTATTTGGTTTGTGTATTTGGCAAACAGAACAATGTTGTTAATGCTTTTGTTGCAGTATGTGTAGAACACTATTAGTTATATTTGCCTTTGCTTGAAAAGTAGAATTAAGGTCTTGAGCAGAGAACATGACAATTGAATTACGAGCAAGAGAAACAATTCCTATGATTGAGAATGAAAAGACATATCATTAAACATATTAAAGTATAGGATCAGTCAGACTAAAGGCCTAAACAGACCAGTTTTCAGGTTCCACTAATCTGATGCCTCTTTCCAGATTTCAAGACTTGAAATCCACAAATTCTGTACTGCTCTTGCTACCATGTAATGCCTTAAATGCAGCAGTTCATTGGTCACTAGAGCCAACAGACCAATATACATGGTAACTTGGTTTTCAAGAATAAAGTAATGAATCTGTTCCCCATAGCTTGGTTATTTTATTTACATGATATGAATCTCACAAAGGTGCTTTTTCAAAAAGCAATTGGACTTTCTTTGTTTTTCCTTGAAGACGTTTCACTTCTCATCCAAGAAGCTTTTTCAGTTCTGACTGAATGGTGGCGAAGGGAATGATTTATATACCTTACAGTCATCTGGTCGTTAGCACTCTTTCTGAGATTTGTTGAGACCACTCAGGGTCACCTGAATAGTGCAAATAGATATGGAACTTTTCCAGGTACTTTTATAAAGTTATAGCCAGTTGGTTTGTAGAGGAAAGAATTAATTTCTGGGGACAGTTCTGGTTGTGTAATATATTTGTGTGAATATATGAACTGATATGTATCAAGGAAAAAGCAGCTGAGATTCACTCAAAGTCATTGGCTAAGCTCTTTCCAAAGTTTTTAAAAGTAGATGGGTACTTTAAGACCAATATATAGAATCTGGATTTCAAATCTATGAATATATAGATTGTGTGAATGTGTGTGAGCAAGTTAAGTCAGATAATTGTACACCTGCTCTGGTTCTAAGTATTCCGAAAAATAACACAGGAGATGTCAATCATAGTTCTTTTTATGAGCTTCTGTGTCATAATACTGCTGGGCCTCATGAGTGATGCTAAACCAACAATTAAATCCACTGTTTCTGCCCTGAACTTAGCATACGTTCAGGAGTGGGATTCACATAATTTACCTACCGGTTCTCCCAACAGCACCAAAAATGTGAGCACGCATGCTGACTGGAAAACATGGCAGCACTCAAAGACCGCCCTCGGTGTCAGCGCTGGTGAGCTGAGCTGTTGTTTAGCTCAGCTGAGGCGCGGCAATCCGCTCTGCTGCGTGAATCAGCTGAGCTAAAAAACAAGGGAATATAGGACAGGGAACAATGGGGGCGGCAGGGCCGGGCCAACCAGAGTTGGTATTTGCCGGTTCTCCGAACTGGTCAAAATGGCCACTACCGGTTTGCCCAAACCGATCCGAACCGGCTGAATACCACTTCTGCATACGTTGACTCACACTGGAGGCCTCATTTACTCCCAAAGCTCAAGAATCTGAGGAGGATCATAGAAGATTTGATAGGCTACACCAGTGATGGCGAACCTTTTAGACACCGAGTGCCCAAACTGCACGCGCACATGCCCAAACTGAAAGGTGCGCGCACGAACGTGGACATGCCCAGACATGCACACATGTGCGGACATGCGTGGACATGCGTGGACATGCGCAGCAGAGACCTGAAAACCAGCTGGCCGGTGGGAGGCGGGGCACCCAACTCCGGCAGCGCGGCAAGAGGTAACATCTTTTTCTTTCGTGAGCTTCTGTTTCGTTGTTTGTAGGGAAACAGAAGCCCATGAAAGAAACGCCATGGAGATCTGACCTGGGGTGATGGTGCACGTACCAGCAGAGAGGGCTCTGCGTGCCACCTCTGGCACGCGTGCCATAGGTTTGCCATCATGGGGCTACACCATTAAAGAAGTACCGGCTATGTTCAGGTATATCAAATTTGGCAGCTATTGGGCTCAACTCATAACTCCTACCCTGTTTCTCCCAAAATAAGACATCCCCTGATAATAAGCCCAATCGGGCTTTTGAGTGCATGGCAATAAGGCCAAGCGCTTATTTCAGGGTTCAAAAAAATATAAGACAGGGTCTTATTTTCAGGGAAACATGGTAGTTACAAAACCTTCATCTATTAGGCCTGGGTCATTTTTGACTTCCTCCTTTCTCTGCTCACACTGGGCTAAATGGACACAAATCTGATTCCATGCAAGGCAGCTTCCTAGTTTTCCAAAGGACTTATGGGAGAGACATCGGAGAACTATACCTTTTTATAGTGTGATTTAGTGGTTAAGGTGTTGGACTAGGACTGGTGAGGGCCCAGTTCTAGTCCAACTTGAGCCATAGAAGCTTAATGGCTAACTTTGGACCAATAATTACTTCCCAGCACAACCTATCTTACAAGAGAATTATTAGGAGGAAAAATAGAGAAATTGGATTATAAATGAACAAAACAATAACTTTAGAAACAATTATACTTTCTGATAGTTTAATAACACTACCCATTGAGACAAATCTTTTTATACTCATATCCCTTTCCTGGGAATAATTAAAACTATGTGAAAGCAACTCAGATCACCAAATCTTTATAATTGGCCTGGGAAATTGTATTATATTTTGCGTGGGGTTTTTTCCCCTCTAGCTTTTAAAAATTGAAAAGTTCCTTCAGGGAGGCATTAGAAGACATGAAATCTTACAAATAATCCCAATTCAGAAAAATTTGCAATAGAATTCAGTGTTCTTGATATACTTATTCCATATCAACTTTAGAGCTGGCTCAGTCTAGGTTCTTCTTCTCTCTTAAACTTTATATTTAGCTACATGGAATTCTTTGGGATTTAACCTTCATGCTCTTGCTACAAATGACTTGGAAGGACTCCACAGGATTTCTATTTTGAACATGCAGATACTTTGGGAATACCCTCTGCTGTGTTTCATTCTCAAGTCAGTGAGAACTAACTTTCAAGATGCCATTTCCTAATCCCAGGATTCTTGTTAAATGATAGGAAAAAACCCACATACTGCTGCAACATCTAATAAATTGAATCAGAGTAAGACATTCTGCTATACTGGAATGTTCCAGTTTAATTCAACCAAATCAAAGAGAAATTCAACCAAATCAAAGAGAAATCACTGGGTCTAAATGGGCTCAACTTACGAACACAATTGAGCCCAAAATTTATGTTGCTAAGTGAGAGATTTGTTAAGTGAGTTTTGCCCCATTTTATGACTTTTCCCACCAAATTTGTTAAGTGAATCACTGCAATTCTTAAATTAGTAACCCGGTTGTTAAGTGACTCTGGCTTCCCCATTGACTTGGCTTGTCAGAAAGTCACAAAACGGGATCACATAATCCCAGGACACTGCAATTGTCATAAATATGGGTCAATTGTCAAGCATCCAAATGTAAATCACATGACCATGGGGATGCTGCAATGGTCATAAGTGTGGAAACTGGTTTTAGGTCACTTTTTTCAGTGCCGTTGTAACTTCGAACCATCACTAAATGAACTGTTGTAAGTCAAGGACTAAGTGTAGTTTCTAAATTGAATTGAAGGGTAGACATTGCAGGTGAGAAAAATTAGTCCTTAGCAGGTGCAATTTAACAACACACATGTGACTGACTGACTGACTGGCTATGGGCCATGTGCTGTCTCCAGACAGATCACACCATACCTAGAACTCTGAAATTTGGTGAATCAGTACCTCTTTATATACAGGTTGTCCTTGATTTATGAACATTCAATTAACAGATTAACAGAGAGGGATCTTGGAG
>QLTV01002580.1:93584-105332 GCA_003457575.1 Thermophis baileyi
AAATTCCTAACCTCTAACCCTAACCCTCCAAGGTCCCTTCCAACTCTGTTATTCTGTTAACAATGATTCAAAATTATGATGGCATCAGAAAATATGACTTACAAATTGTGTGTGCATTTCTGACCTTCACACCACCCCTGTGGTCATATGATAGCAATTTGGACACTAGGCAAGAGGCCTGAATTTACAACCAGTTGCAACATCCTGCAGTCACATGATTGCAGTTTGTAACTTCAAGTGGTATGCCAACTGATTTGGGATTATACCAGCGGTGTGTTGCTCCCAGTTCGGCCCGGTTCTTAGAACTGGTAGCGGCAGTGGCGGGAGGCTCCGCCCACCCGCCCAGGCCGCTTCTGCGCATGCGCAGAAGCGTCACACGTGGGCGCGCACGTGAACCGGTACCAACGGGTTTTAGAACCCACTACTGGATTATACCTAAGGCACCAATTACTATTGGTACTGTTTAGAATTACTGCCACAGTTGTTCTAGACCAGGGGTGTCAAACTCGATTTCATTGAGGGCCGCATCAGGATTTTGTTTGATCTTGGGGGGCCGGAGTGGGCATGGCCAGGGTGTGCATGGCCAGCTCGACGTCATTCATGTTGGGGGTGCCTGTGGTAGCCTGAGTCCTCTGCCAGAGAAAACAGGCTCCCAAGCTCCGTTTTTGGCTGTGACTGCCTCCTGCAACCCTCTGCCAGTGAAAACGGAGTTTAGGAGGGCAGCCCTCCCGAGCTCCGTTTTCGCTGGCAGAGGCACTGTGGGCTGGTCTTTCGCTGTTTCCAGGGTGGCCCCGCAGACCAGATCTAAGTACCTGCTGGCCGGATCCAGCCCCCGGCCCTTGAGTCTGACACCCCTGTTCTAGACTTTCTCCAGTCCTTTCTCTTCAATTCTGCTGTTAATTCCTACAAAATTCTCATTGGAGAAGCTGGATTTGCTTAACAACTATGTGATTCTATTAACAACCACCAATAAAATCAGTTCCAATTCGACTCATGACTACAACAACTTACGATGGGAATTCTGGTCCCAACTGCGGTTGAAAGTTGCAGGCTACCTGTACAACTACGACCTGATAGCATTCAATGTCAAAAATATGCAGGAATTCAGGAAAACCAAAAGGAACTATATGCTTTGTCAGAGAACTCCTTGTTTTTGTATACGTGCATAATACCAGCCATTTTAAGAAGGCATGTGGAAATTTCCCAAGCCTCTAATTATGTAACTAAGCACCAATAACATATTAACTGGGTTTTGTTTTTGGTTTTGTTTTTGACTTACAATGTTTTGTTAATCCAATATTAAACCATGCAATCATTTATAAACTTAGTCAGAGAGAGAAAAATAAAATTGCTTACGGCATTTTTGGGGATCGACTAATGTACTGAAACTGAACTTTCAAGGCTAATTTTGAAATTTGTCTGAGGAAACCACCTTAGCAATTCTAAAGCAGGTGAGGAAAGGCTTTGAAGAGCTTTTTGTCCTTTTTTTGTGGCTTGAAACATCATGCTTCATCTTACCTGGGCTTCCCAGAAGACATCGGTTAGCTTGACACAGGTTTGTTTCAATCATGAAACAGGGCACAAGGCATAAACCACAATATACTAACCACAATAGCTGAGTTCATGATCGTCAACTAGAAAACCGTCAGACTGCCTTATGGCTTAACACAAGGTATAGAACCAGCTATTTAATGGAGATTCACAGCCATGTGGTGCTGTGATTCTGAATCCCGTCAGCATTTAACAAACATTGGCAATCCTTCTTAGAGGTCAAAATCATTATTTCAGGGTTGAATGATAGGATTCCCATTTTGACCACAAAGATATTTTGAGGTTATGGCCTCCATTGGTTTCAACCTCAGGTCAACAACTTGTGAAATACTGTTTTCAATCCAAGGATGTTTTGATAGATGAGACAATAGGCTCCCTCTGAACTATTTCCACAAAATAAAAACAAAGCTGAACAGATGCTCCGCAGTATTTTAATGTTGATAAAAGCTGTTTATAGAAAGGTTAACAGTCAAAAAGGGTTGAGAATTCATTGACATTCACAGAGTTTTGTAGTTCAGTAAGCATCTCAGGAAATTGTTAGATGTAAAAATGAGTATTTTCTTTGGTACTTTCAAGGGAATAATGTATTGAATGAATCAAGTAATAGTGGACACTTTACTTAAAAGAGATTATTCTGAAGAGTCAGTCTGGTTTAGTAGTTAAGGCACCAGGCTAGAAAATGGGATACTGTGAGTTCTAGTCCCACCTAGGCCATGAAAGCCAGCTGGGTGATCTTGAGCCAGTCATGCTTTCTCAGCCCAACCCACCTCACAGAGTTGTTGTGGGGAAAGAGAGGAGGAGGGTGTGTTGGATAAGTTAGCCACTTTGAGTCAGAGGTGGTATTCAGCCGGTTCGGACCGGTTTGGGCGAACCGGTAGTGGAGACCTGCGGTTTCAAAACGTGCCTAAATAGGAAGGCATAGTGCCCACCCTCCTCGGTGCTATGCCGTCCTATCTAGGCATGTTTTGAAGCCACGCACATGTGTGCAAGCTGCACATGCAAGCAAAGCACATGCGCGGAAGGCCACACACATGCGCGGAAGACGTGCACGTGACCGAAGCAAGAGCGAACCGGTAGGGAAAGTAAGTGAATACCACCTCTGCTTTGAGTTATATGTAAAAATAATAAAGGCAGGATACAAACAAATAAAGCTACTTGGAAAAGTTATCCTGACAGTGAAATGTTTGAAATCTTGCAGCTTTTTGTATCTCTGGTTTCTAAGCATTTTGCTATGTCATTTTTCCAATGATGTAATGTGGAAATTAAGTACAATAAAAACATATTTTTATCTTACTCACAACGCTGATTCTAATAGTGGATTCTGCAACCCAGTTCCGCTCATATGAAACTGGGTTTTTTGAGAAAAACATATCTGAGGGCAAAATAGTTCAGGAATTTCCATCGCTCTTTCTTCTTCCCCACCATCTCACTCCTCTCTGTCTCATTCCCTTTCACTCTTATTTCTCTCTGCATTAACAGAGATAAATTCACTTCCAATATGGCATAACAGAAGTTTAATATTTATTTGATATTCATCTGACCGAGAGCTAATTGGGTTTAGTGATTGCCATTCATAGAAATAGCTAAATTTTATTGCAGGGATGACTTGATGCGTAGAGTAGATGCATTTAGAGTAGAGCCGAGGTGGCGCAGTGGTTAGAGTGCAGCACTGCAGGCTACTTCAGCTGACTGCTAGCTGCAATTTGGCAGTTCGAATCTCACCAGGCTCAAGGTTGACTCAGCCTTCCATCCTTCCAAGGTGGGTAAAATGAGGACCCAGATTGTTGGGGGCAATATGCTGACTCTGTAAACCGCTTAGAGAAGGTTGTAAAGCATTATGAAGTGGTATATAAGTGCTATTGCTATTGCTATTTTCCCTGGGCAAGGATATGAGTAACAGCATAAGATATACAACTTTCTCTTCACTGCTGTGGCCAGTTCTTTTGAAGAAAGATGATCCATTTTAGCACTCAACTGAACAACTGTTGGAAAGGTTTCATGCTGCTGATAAATTTTTTGCAAACAAATCCAGATCTCTGGAAGCAATTCAAGTACTTTTCCTAGAGGGCAAGCAGCTTGAGTTCAGGTTAAGAAGGCGTTCATGACACAACATCAATTCCCTTACCAGATGCATGCCATATCTGAAAATTAAGTGAGTAATTAGACAAGACTAAATGGAATTCATTTCAGAATTACACATAGCCAGTTTGTTGTCCTTCTCCCCACCTCCATTATGCTCTAACAGCCTTGCACATTAGCTGCAAACATGATCAAAGATCATGAGCTTATGTAATTACAAAATGTGAAATTCCCCAGCTTTTCGTACACAAATACATTCTGCTGAAACTTAAATAATTTTATATGCAAGAAGCAAAGAGGAGACACATTAACGCTGGAATGCAGTCACCCCATAATACTCTTTCGCTCCTTCTATCATTCTAGAGAACAATTCTCCCATTTCTATGCCCTTCCATATGCCCACTTGCTGAGTAGATTTCCTTGTAATCCATGGGTCAGAGTATGTTAATTACAACCACAACTAATTAACGTACACTTAGCCTTAACATTCAGCTAGTTGCTGTGTTGAACATTAAGTAATGTAGGAAGAAGGCAGTTAAAAGAACAAGGAGCAGATGATCCATCATTCTTTTAATATATTTATCTTTACATATCTAATGCTTGATTTTAGAATAGAGTTATCTTCCTTAACTCTTAACTCAATCCCAGTTGCCACAAATCCCAGCAAACAAACAATCATTTGGAAGAAGGAAAGTAAGGAATGGAATTAGATTTTCAGTGTTCTGACACTCATCATTTATTTATTTATTTATTTATTTATTTATTATTTATTTATTTATTTATTTATTTATTTATTTATTTATTTATTTATTTATTTATTTATTTATTTATTTATTTATTTATTTGTCAAGCTTAACATATATAAGTATAAACATGATTATGAATACAGGAAATGGATACAAATAAATGGGGACAGTAGGACAGGGACGGTAGGCACATTGGTGCGCTTATGCACGCCCCTTACAAACCTCTTAGGAATGGGATGAGGTCAACAGTAGATAGTCTAAGGTTAAAGTTTTGGGGGTTTGGGGAAGAAACCAAAGAGTCAGGTAGTGAATTCCAGGCATTGATCAATATGTTGCTGAAGTAGATAATTTTGTGTACTATGCTTAGGTCAGACCAAAGGCGGCGTAGTTCTAAGTTGTCTAAGCCCAAAATTTCCAGCCTGGTGGCATAAGGTATTCTGTTGTGAGCAGAGGAGTGGAGAACTCTTCTCGTGAAATATCTCTGGACTCTCCCAATTGTATTTATGTCCGATATGCAGTGTGGGTTCCAGACAGATGAGCTGTATTCAAGAATTGGTCTAGCAAATGTTTTGTATGCTCTAGTTAGTAGTACAATATTACCAGAGAAGAAGCTATGCAAGATTAGGTTTACAACTCTTAATGCCTATTTGGCAATGTTGTTACAGTGAGCTCTTTTTATCTTTTGCAATCGGGCATTGACAAAAGGAAACACTTCTTTGATTAGATTTATAGGGAGTTGAAAACAAAGAATTCATGTTGTTCCCATCCTGAGCCACGGTGGCGCAGTGGTTAGAGTGCAGTACTGCAGGCTACTTCTGCTGACTGCCGGCTGCCTGCAGTTTGGCAGTTCAAATCTCACCAGGCTCAAGGTTGACTCAGCCTTCCATCCTTCCAAGGTGGGTAAAATGAGGACCCAGATTGTTGGGGGCAATATGCTGACTCTGTAAACCGCTTAGAGAGGGCTGTAAAGCACTGTGAAGCAGTATATAAGTCTAAGTGCTATTGTTAAGTGCTATCCTCCAATTCCTGCAAGGGATAAAGCTAAAACTGGCAAGATAGGAAACCAAACTGTTACAGTCAGCAAGTATTGTAAGGTAAACAAGAAAGAGCTACCTCTGTTGCTCAAGGCCAGGAAAAGATGGGCTGAAATCTTGCTGATTAAAAAGGGCAAGGGGGAAAGGTCCAGAATTTAAGCTTCTCGCCATCACACATACTGGTCTCTGTTTTCTGCATTTAGATGACTTCATTCCTGTTCTATTAAAGTCAGATTGAAGCTGTGAAGTTTCAGCTATTAAGTAGCTGTGAAAGCAGTGATGAGTTCCTAGCAAGCAAGATTTATTACTATGTCTAGTATAAAATCTGGCACTAAATAGTTTGGGGTGATTGGCCCAAAAATCACCCAGTAAATTTGACTTGAACATTGGCTTGAACATCAGCTGCCATGCTTCTTGTCTAACATCTTGACCCAGGGGTGAAATGCTACCAGTTCGGCCTGGTACGGGCGTACCGGTAGTGGCGCCCGCCGGTGGTTCTGAGGACCAGTAGCGACGGCAGCGCGAGGCTCTGCCCACCCGCCTGGACGTCGCCATTTTCTTGTTTTTTACCCTCTGTGCGTGCGCAAAGTTTTCTGAGCATGCACAGAGGGTGAAAAAGCCCGTGCGTGAGCGAAGTGCACAGAGCGAGTGCTTCCGAACCAGTAGGGAAAGTAAGTAGATTTCACCACTGTCTTGACCACTATACCATAAGAGCTCTCTTGAATTAAATTCAGTTCCTGGGGACTTCATGAGTAGCAATAGCAATAGCAATAGCAATAGCAATAGCACTTAGAGTTATATACCGCTTCATAGTGCTTTACAGCCCTCTCTAAGCGGTTTACAGAGTTAGCATATTGCCCCCAACAATCTGGGTCCTCATTTTACCCACCTCAGAAGGATGGAAGGCTGAGTCAACCTTGAGCCGGTGAGATTTGAACCGCCGAACTGCAGCTAGCAGTCAGCTGAAGTAGCCTGCAGTGCTGCACTCTAACCACTGCGCCACCTCGGCTCTGGAGTACGTCCAAGCAGTGTATGTAAAAAAGCAAGTGGGGTTTCCATCACATGGTCACTGCTGTTATCTTGATTTTCTTGACCTCCAACCCCACCTCCAGTCAACCCTGTCATTGTTTACGAATCTCAGTCAGCTGACTGGTCATTGTATGGCACATAAGATTATATTATATTATATATTATATTATACAAATAAAAGAACCCTTTTCCAACAGTGACCACAGCATGATTGACTTTTGTCTTAATATACGTCCTTATAAAAATCAACATAATGATAGGATAACCAATTATAACTTTTAAAAAGCCAACTATGATAACATAGACACTGACCTCTCATCTCTTGATTGGCAAATACTATTCTCTGGCTGTAATACTATCGAAGACTACTACAATATCTTTTTGCTCGAAATCAAAAGAGTCATCAAACTATACGTACCACTAATAACCACCAAAACCAAGAAAAACAAATTACCCATAAAAATAAGGAAGCTTCAATCCAAAAAAAGATCACTTTGGCGAAAAAACAAAACTGGCTACATTGCTAACTTTAAAAGCCGCTACAAAAATCTATGCCACCAAATAAAGACTGAATGCACCAATTATCACATTAATCAAGAAGAAAACCTTCTACGCACGAAATCCACCCGCACCTGCTATAACTGTGTAAATAACCAACTCAAAGACTCGAGATCCATCCCACCCCTTAAAGGACCTAATGGTAAAGACTATAACGATGAAACCGTTAAAGCAAACCTCTTTAACACATTCTTCGGCTCAGTCTTTGTAAACAGCAATGGCTCATGCCCAATATTTCCTAGTCGTACCACAAATAATTACAACGATCTAACACAAATTGATTTTACAGAAGATAACGTTGCAAAGGCATTACGCAACCTAAAACCATCTCTATCTATTGGACCTGATGGACTATGTGCATATTTCTTAAAAAAGCTCTCCACAGCCCTAGCTGAACCTGTTAGCATAATCTTCGATAAATCTTTCAGGACTAGCTCCTTACCCAACTTATGGTCACTAGCCACCGTCATCCCTATTTTCAAAAAAGGAGATCCCAGCAACGTCGAAAAGGGGCGTTGGTCTTACCTGATACGCCTCTTCTCCGAAATATGGATATAGCATCCAGGAATGGGTTAATCTGTCTGCTCCGTGATTGGACTGAGTGAGCCTGTCAAGTTGTTTAAGTGCCTCCCTTGTTGCTATGCTTGGCAGTTTGGAACGAAGGAGCGAAGACGACAGACTCTGTTGTGCCACCGAAAAACAAGAACATTCCTCTGGCCTAACGCCACCAACAGTCCAAGGACTACAACCGGGTGGGACTGGATGCTATATCCATATTTCGGAGAAGAGGCGTATCAGGTAAGACCAACGCCCCTTCTCCCTCATAATGGATATAGCATCCAGGAATGGGACATACCAAAGCTGGCTGTCCAAACGGGGGGGCCAAATAGTCCGCCAGATGTTGGAGACTCAAGGGTGTGCCAACGCTTCTCAGCCCAATGAACGGGCCGCGGACAAAAGTTCGGGAGCACAATCTCCTGCGCCCGATGGAACCACGTATTCACTTTCGGCAAGAAAGCCGGATCCAGTCTTAGAACCACTTTGTCCGAGTGAAAAATGCACAAATCAGATCTGACCGACAAGGCCGCTAACTCGCACACCCTCCTCGCCGACGTAATGGCAACCAAAAACGCCACCTTACAAGAAAGGTGACGCAAGGAGGCCTCTCGAAGTGGTTCATACGGCGAGCCCATCAAGGACCGCAAGACCATAGGAAGGTCCCAAGTAGGGTAGCGATGGACGATCGGTGGGGCGATGTTGGATGCGCCCCGCAAGAAATGCCGAATATGCAGATGAACAGTCAGCGAAGCGGCCCCCGGGCAAGACAAGACCGATGACAGAGCCGCGACCTGTCGACGCAATGTATTTGGGCTAAGCCCATTGTCCAGACCATGTTGGAGGAAAACGAGGATGTTAGCAATCAACGCCTTTGACGGGACTACGGGCACCGACTCGCACCATCTGCAGAATGCCCGCCAGGTAGCATCATATATGCGGGTCGTTGAAGGCCGGCGGGAGGCTTGCATGGTAGTGATGACTGCAGATGGAATCTTGTCTTTCCTTAGAGCGACCCGCTCAAGCGCCAGGCAGTCAGTTTGAACCACTGCGGGTTCGGGTGGATCAGTGACCCCTGGCTGAGTATGTCCGGCCTCTGAGATAACCTCCAGGGAGGAGAAACAGAGAGAGTCTGCAGATCCGCAAACCACGGTCTGCGAGGCCAGAAAGGCGCTACAAGTATGACCTCCGCCTTCTCGAGCAGGATTTTCCGGACAACCCGAGAAATCAGAGGAAGCGGCGGGAATGCGTAGAGAAGACCTTTGGGCCACGGGACTCGTAGAGCGTTGGTTCCCATAGCCCCCGGAGCTGCAAAACGAGTGAAGTAGGCTCCGATCTGGGCATTGAGCGGTGATGCAAAGAGGTCTATCACCGGCATCCCGAATTTGTCCGTCAGCTCCCTGAACAGATCTGGATGCAAGCGCCATTCGGCTTGATCTAACGATGACCGGCTGAGCCAAGCGGCCTGAACATTGGCGGTACCCGAAATGTGGTCCGCCCGTAGGGAGAGAAGATGTTCTTACCCCCAGAGGGACAGCTGACGAGCCTCGGCCATCAGCGCTCGGGACCTGGTGCCCCCCTGGCGGTTCCAGACAACAAAGGGAATCAAAGGCAGCGGCGGGAACGCATAAAGAAGGCCTTTGGGCCACGGGACTCGGAGGGCGTTGGTCCCCATAGCCCCCGGCCCTGCAAAGCGAGTGAAGTAGACGCTGATCTGGGCATTGTGTGGAGACGCAAAGAGGTCTATTTCCGGCATCCCGAATTTGTCCGTCAGCTCCCTGAACAGCTCTGGATGCAATCGCCATTCGGCCTGATCTAACGATGACCGGCTGAGCAAATCGGCCTGAACATTGGCGGCGCCCGAAATGTGGTCCGCCCGTAGGGAGAGAAGATGTTCTTCCCCCCAGAGGGACAGCTGACGAGCCTCGGCCATTAGCGCTCGGGACCTGGTGCCCCCCTGGCGGTTTACGTGCGCCTTGGCTGCCACATTGTCGGTCATCACCAACACATGGTGTCCCGCCACCAGCGGCCGAAAATGCCGGAGGGCGAGATGAATCGCCCGGAGTTCTAGCCAGTTGATGGTATGCTTGCACTTCTGCTTGGTCCAGTGACCTTGGACCATGTGAGCCCCCATGTGAGCGCCCCAACCTGTCAAACTGGCATCCGTAGTCAGGACTAGCCCAAATTAGTTCCCCGTTGAGAAGAGCTGGGGATCCCCACCAGCTGAGAGACGCCAAGACCTCCAAAGGAAGGTGCACCCTGGCCGGAGAGGTGCCTCTGCCGGACTTCTGAAACGGTAAGAGGAACCATTGGAGGCTGCGGGAGTGGCCTCGGGCCCAAGGCACAATTGAGAAAGTTGACACCATTTTCCCCAACAGGGTGGACAAAAGGGAAATCTGTGCCGACCGGTCCCTCAGAATAGTTGACACTAAGTCCTGGATACTGTCCCGTCGATCAGGGGAGAGATACACCCTGCCCTGCACTGAATCTATCACAGCTCCCAAATGGAGCAATCTGGTACTGGGGGAGAGATGGCTCTTCTCCATATTAACGGAGAAACCGTGGTGTCGCAGGACCTGGAGCGTGGTCTTAATATCCTCTCGAGCCCGAGAGGTAGATGATGACTGGACCAAGATGTCGTCCAGGTAACACTGGACACGCACGGGAATCGCCCTTAACACTCCGGCCAGCGCCGCCAACAGTTTGGTGAAAACCCTGGGTGCTGATGACAACCCAAAGGGCATCGCCCGGTACTGGTAATGATTACCAGCAAATTGAAACCGCGAATATTGCCTATGAAGAGGCACAATAGGCACATGTAAGTATGCTTCCGTCAAGTCAATGGAAGAGAGGAGATCGCCCTCCCTAACGCCCTCCAATATAGAAGAAAGTGAGTGCATCTTAAACCGTTTGTAGATGACAAAACGGTTCAAACGTTTCAAATTGAGCACTGCTCTCCAACCCCCCGAAGCCTTAGGTACGACGAACAAAATCGAGTAGAAACCGTGTCTGCGCTGATCCTCAGGGACGGCCTCAATGGCACAGATATCCAGCAAGTGCTGAATAGCTGTCTCCATGAGGATCCTCTTTCCCGGAATCCGGGAGACCGGACACCGGAGATAAAACCTCGGGGGAGAGGAGAGGAGCTCCAGAGAGAGACCAAGATCGAATAGTCTCTCGAACCCAAGAGTCCGAAGTGGACTCATCCTACCGGTCAGCGAAATAGACCAGCCGGCCCCCGATGGGATATTCAGGAATGCACTCATTGAGGGCGCCGGAACGAACCACCCCCTCCCCCTCGAAAGGGCCGTTTACATCTAAAGGGGCGACCTCTGTCAGGGCGGTCCTGTCGCTGTTTTGGCCTGTGAGGGAAGAAGCCCTGAGACCTCTGAGACACTGCACCTGATCGGAAGGCTGACCTCCTCGGGTAAGGGGCAGGCCGAAAATCTGGGCGTCTAGTCACCGACAGCAAAATTTTTCTGTGGTCTCTAGTCTCGGACAACAATGGCTGCAAGCAGTCCCCGAATAGCGCATCTCCCGCAAAGGCGGCCGTGGCCAAGCGCCATTAATGGCGGGCATCCGCCTGCCAATTCTTCAACCATAGAAGCCGTCGAGCCGCCACCGTAGCCCCAGTGGACTGGGACGCGAAGCGTGCCGCATTCAATGTGGCATCCGCAGTCAGCTGGGCAGCCGCCATCAGTTTGTTGATGTCCTGCTTGAGACGCTTGTCTGCGGCAGGAATGCCATCCATCAGCTGCCTCAGCCAAATGAGAGATGTCCTGGAGAAGAAAGACGCAGTGGTGGACGCTCTGATCGCCCACGCCGCCGCGTGGTGAGCACGTTGAAGCGATTGCTCCGATCGGCGATCGTCAGGACGCAAGGACTCCGCAGGATCTCCAGGCAAGTTGGTAGATGCATATAGTGCTGCCACAGGCGCGTCAACCTGTGGTACCTGCAAGGATTTGGCTAAATCTGGAGCCACGTTATACAGCCTCTTCTCCGCCGAAGAAGAAGGGTTGGGGCCCCCACCCAGAGAGGACCACTGCCTTGCAATAACGTCTACAAACATCTTAGGCGAGGGGACCACCTCAGCTTCAGACGTGCGCTCTAGAGACAGAGGGTCCGTCACATCTTGGGCCTGCTGTTGCTCCGGCGCGGAAGTGGGAGGGGGCAAACCTGCTGCAATTTTGGCCTTA
>QLTV01002580.1:125254-141100 GCA_003457575.1 Thermophis baileyi
AGAGAGAGAGAGAGAGAGAGAGAGAGAGCCTTCTTTACATTCTCTTTCAAGAGTCATCTGAACACAAGGTGTTGATTTGTGTGTGTTCTCCAACAACCAACTCTTGCCGGGCATGCTGTATCTCTCAAAGAAAATTAAGTCATACAAATATACATCTCTAAATGAAAAGTTAGAGCTGTCACATTGGTCACAAATGCATGCTAAACTAAACAGTCATTTATTACATTGGCTCATTACTGCCGAGTGAAACAGCGAACAGCTCCAAAATGATAATTAATATCACTTTTAGAAGGCTATTCATATATATTTCAAACATGGCCTCACTTTTTAGAGTTACTGGTTTATAGCAGAGCGCAAAAACGGGGGGGGGGGGTTTGAGATATCTGGTGTATTTCCAATGACAAAATCTATTTATTTTCACTGCTTTTTTGAATGGGTCTATACTATCCCAACCCTCAGTGTGTTTTTAGCTCCCCAGCCTCTAAATAAGGCTAAATATATTAAACTTATTATAATATAATGTAATTATAATATAAAATATTATACTCAACTCTCTTTATATCTAGAAGTAATCCACCAGTTTGCTGATACATATTAATGATTTTAGTTTCTTCTGTTCAATTATTTCTAATTCTCAGACACTATCTGGATAAGTCCCTGAAGTTTTCTTGGCAAGATATTAGTAGTACTTTGCCATTGTCTGCTTCCTAGAGCTGAGAGAAACCGGCTGGTCCAAAGTCACCCAGCTTGTTTTGTGCCCAGGGTAGAACTAGAACTCACAGCCTCCTGATTTCTAGCCTGGTGCCTTAACCACTACACCAAACTGGCTCTCATGCTGATGATAAATGTTTTTTTAAAAAAATTGTAAATCCCTGAGTCACTGGGTATTGGGCGGCTCATAAATTTAATAATTGATGATGACCTACAAGGTCCCTTCCAACTCTATTAATTAATCTGTAATAAATTATTATGCTTGCATAGTCAGCCTGATGTTTAGACTAGATTTGGCATTTTTGTCCACCTATCGAGTCCTTCCCAAAAACCTGGAATAGCAGGTGTTGTTGGTGTTTAAGAGTATTAAAGACATTTTAAAGGATGTAAGCCAGTGGTCCCCAACCTTTCCAGCTTTGTGGATCAGGGGGGGGGGAGAGGAAATGGTTCCAGGCAAGCAGCAGATTCCTGTGCAGCTCCATTTGTACAGCCTGCTTCCGAATGGGTGGTGGCCCAGTAACGGGCCACGGGCTGGAGGTTGGGGAGCCCTGATGTAAAAGCTGTTCCAAGTAAAGCTGTCTTTTTGCAATTGACTGGTGGTGATTTTGTGAATGCCAATAGATGCTTCTGTCAAGTAGCTATGTCTTGGTGATGGCCTATAAAGTCTCACATAGCATAGGGCCCGGTTATTTTGAGGGACTATCCATGTCCTTTGATTTCTGCCTGTTTGATACAAGATGACAAGGTGGCACACTCCAGGTTCTTCAATTGAATGGTGTCATCTTTGGAGACCTAGGAAGTGTGCCTTCTCTGTCACAACACCTGCCTTATGAAATGAAATTTCCCCTGGGAATCAAGTACCTCCCAACCTGATAGGATTCAAAAATATCTTAAAACTCAGGCTGTTTCCCCTTCGGGTATGTGTCTGTATATTTTCTGAGTTGCCATTCTGTTGTCTATGTTTTACTTACTCCATTTGTGTGTAATATGTTTTATTCTGTATATTACCGTGTTTCCCCAAAAATAAGACCCTGTCTTATATTTTTTTGAACCCTGAAATAAGCCCTTGGCCTTATTGCCATGCACTCAAAAGCCCGATTGGGCTTATTATCAGGGGATGTCTTATTTGGGGGGAAACAGGGTATGTTCAGAGGTGGGATTCACATAATTTACCTCCCGGTTTGCTCAGCACCGAAAATTGCTCACACGTGCGACTTGCACGCATGCGTGTGGCTTGAAAACGTGGCAAAATAGGATGGCATAGCGCTGGGGCGGGTGGGTGAGGGCGGGCCCACTTGCAGGTTGCTACTACGGGTTCGCCCGAACCGGTCTGAACCGGCTGAATACCACCTCTGATTATGTTGTGAACTGATTATGTTGTGAGAATTAAATTATTACTGTAATGTCTGGCTTGGTCTTGACTGATTAAAAATATCTGAAAGTAATTAATGTAATAATTAAGAGGACCTTTTAATAAAAGTATCTCTGATCCTCTAGTCCTATTTTGAAACATTACTGAAAATCAGATACTACAAATTATTGTTTCAGTGATGTTCTATGAAGTATTTAATGTAAGTGCATACTAAAAACAGTTTCTGGAACTCATAATGATTCCTGGGTTACATCAAGTATGAATTCTATGAGTGCTACTACACAAATCCCTGTCTAATGCTAACTAATATAATTATACAACTAGTATACTACATACTGCAAGTTAAGGGACAGCAGTTGACTCAGTTATTTTATAGCACAGACAATGCTCCAAAGTTTTAACAATTAAAAACACTTGACTAAGTGTCCATTGTTATTGCTCAAGGCATGGACTTCTGCTACCAACACATCAATAATCTAGGAAGCAAAATGGGTGGGGGAAGTGGACTTAAAATCAAAACACCAAGATTTATCGCTCCAAACGGGAAAGTATTAATTTTAGGTACATAAGGTTAGTCCTATTATGAAGCAAAGAAGTGTGATTGCTTTGGACAGAAGATGCTTGTCAGTGCAGAATAAAATCAGTGGCAACAGCTCCTGGCTATGTCCTTTAATTGAAAGATTGAGGTACGTATTCTATCCACCCCTGTCACTACCCTTAGGCTAGTCTGCTTCTCCTTAGTACAATGGATCATCATCAAGAGTGAAGGAAAACTGAACTGTCAGTTTAGATACCTTCGATAGACAGAATGGGATGAGTCCCACTTCAGCTTTCACCTTAGTTAGCAAAATGAGTCATTAACACAATGCTTCTGAGTTCCTTTCATGATCCTGCTGTTTGAATTTGGGCTTAAATTTGGAAAAGGTGTGAGGGGGGGAATCAAACTTGATTAAGAAATAGTAGGATGGTCAATCTGGCCCCTGTGAATGAATTGTCCACCCCATTCATCTAAATTTATTATTTAAAAATGGCAGGGAAATCTACCTTTCTTGCTATTCTCTGCGTTCCCAATCTGGCATAATTTCTTCAAATATATTTAGCTTAGACTCATTCCATAATATATAGAATTCGGTATGCAATTTTTCTCAATCTAGGCTTTTTAAAATGCAGTTATGCTTAATATATACTTTTTTTTTAAATGAAAGTGCATTTATAATAAAAAATGTTTACTGTTTCTCTCTCTCTCTCTCTCTCTCTCTCTCTCACACCCACACACACACACACACACACACACACACACACACACACACAGCTACACAGAGAGACAAATGAACCAAATGAGCCTTTCTTTTTTGAAGATTTTTGAAGGGAACAGCAGATATATTCACATACTAGCTGATACTCATGCTTTGCTATGAAACTATGTGATGGGGCTTGATAAATTGACACTTAAAGCTTGAAAATTTATGAGTAGTTAAAAAAGGGACTGTATTATTTTGTTAGAGATGGTAAGCTAAGTTTCTGTTACAGATGAAAACATTATTTGCATAGCATAGACTTTCAATTCGTCCCTCAGATGAATTGCTCAGGACCTCCCTGTAAACAACATTCCTGGTTTTGCTCTCTGGCTGGAGGATGACCAGGCTGTCAGGTGAACTGACTCTGGAGCATGCCACATAGAACTGGCCATGGGAGAAACAGGCAGTTTCCCTTACTTGTGTTTTCCTAATGGCATCTGTAAATATTTTCCTGTGTTTTTTGTCTCTTTTCCCTTTAACTGGTGTTAGAGTAGAAGGAATAGATTCGTCTGAACTGAGGAGGAAAATAAACTGGGGGGGGCGGGAAATCTGTCTCTGTCTACCAGCATCCATCGGTATTCATCTGGATAGCGTGGCTTAGCTCCACCGTTCTGTAGTAAAGCTGCTTGCTGCTGTGAAAGCAAAAGCGAAGCTGAAACTTCTCTGCTTGTGTTTTGCATTTGGATCAGATTTCTTTTCAGGTGGGGAGGGGGAGTAGAACTCCTTAGCATCAGAGCTTGTTAATAATAATATAAGAAATACTCATGCTGCGCTGGTCATTTTGAAAAATCCTTTCTTAGTGAGCACCTAGAAGCCAAGAGGAACATACGTGGCAAATTTCAAGTTTGTAGGCTTTACGGTTCTGGAGATTTTGTGATTAATGAGTGAGTGGTTTTCGCTTTTATATATATAGATGGTCATGTGCATTGTGCTAGAGGAATAGCAGATTATTTTTGAAAATCGTGTTCTCATTTTTGGTGATTTAGAACATAGAACATAGAATAACAGAGCTGGAAGGGACCTTGGAGGTCTTGTAGTCCAAGATCCAACTCAAGCAGGAGACCCTATACCATTCTGGACAAATGGCTGTCCAGTCTCAGCTGCTGTGGCCTAGAGGTGGAGCTCTTGCCTCACAATCAGGAGGTTGTGAGTTCAATCCTAGGTAGAGGCAGGGGTGGGTTCCTCCCGGTTCGTACCGGGTCACCCGAACTGGTAGCGAGCCGCTGGTGATGTCACAATGGCGTCATTGACCTGCTTTGGTCGGTGCCGGTCCGTGGGCGCCGCCATTTTTTTCCGAGGATTTTTGGTGAATTTTTGACGTTTTGTGCCATTTGTGCTCTGCTGCTGCTTCGGAAATGTCCCCCCCCCCCGCCAATATATCTTCAAAGCAGTAAGAACAGGGGTGGGTTCCTCCCAGTTCATACCGGGTCGCCCGAACCGGTAGCGAGCCACTGGTGACGTCACACTGGCGTCATTGACCCGCTTTAGTCAGTGCCGGTCTGTGTGCGCCGCCATTTTTTTCTGAGGATTTGTGGCAAATTTTTGACTTTTTGTGCCATTTGTGCTCTGCTGCTGCTTTGGAAATGGCTCTCCCGCCCGCCCCCGGGTGTATGCTGACCTTTATTCCTTCGCCCGAAGCACAGCTGATCAGCTCCTCAGCTGTGTTTCGGGCTGATTATAGTGACTGAGCATGCACGGAAGCAGAATTGCACCGGGGGAATGCGCACACGCACGCAACATCGCAATGCACACCGGTGGTGAAGGTAAGTTGAACCCACCCCTGAGCCATGCCCACAGAGTGGTGGTATAAATTTTTGGAACCCACCCCTGGGTAGAGGCAGATGTAAGGGTCTCCTGCTTGGGCAGGGGGTTGGACTAGATGACCTGCAAGGTCCCTTCCAACTCTGTTAATCTGTTATCCTTCTGTCTCTTCTTTAGGGGAGCAAGGTTTTCCCCTGGCAGCTCTTCATGTCTCAAGGTTGCAAGGTCTCAGGGGTTGCACTATGTGTAAATCACTATCAGTTTTAGACTAAAAAAAACCACTGGTTTATTAGAGATGCCATTTTCCTTCTCACTAAAAGAATCAGATTTATGTTCTTTGCTTTCCGTAACTACTTTCTGATACCCATGCACTTCATCTTTGGTATATTTGATGGTCCTTTCTCTTATTTTTAATTCTTCTTCAGGTCATTTGCAAACCCATCCTCAGAATAGAACATTTGCAAGCAAAAGGTGGAGTTTAGTTGCTTACAACTCAGGGGGAAGTTCAGAGTTCACCAAGTTGTCAAATGCACGTACAACCGATACTCGTATCCCTCATCCACTTCAGCTAGAGTGGAAAACTTGCAGCTCATAGATGAAGAGAGAGTCTTAGATACTCTAAGACCATATCAGTGAAATTCAGTGGCAAAATGACAAAATCACTCAAATTAAGGTGAGAGTATCCATTACATGAAGTAATTGTGTCCCTTCCTTTCCCTAATTAATGTATCTGAACTTATCCCAGAGGTGATGCCATGCTGTCAAAGATTACCATTAAATTCTTTGATTTAAATCAACAAAACCAATTGCAGCAATTTATTGGGAATCAGTAGAAAGTATCTGGCTTTATAAGTGTTGACCATCAAAGGGTAGAAGTTTACATTTAGTCTTAAAATCAGCAGGTTCATAAAGAGATTAGTACAAACTTAATCTCAATGGTAACTCAACATATTTGAGAAACATCTTCCCAGAACCACTTAAACATCTGTCTAAACTATTGAAACTTCTTATCAGATCAGATCAGTGACTCTTCCTGACCATTATAATACGAAAATGACACGATCTGAGTCATGAGATCACAACATAAGCTTTGCTATCCCAAAGGTGCTTTTTCAAGAGGCAACTGGCCTTTCTGATTTTTCTTTGAAGACAAAGAAGAAGATGAAGAAGATGAAGCAGCTTCTTGGATGAGAAGTGAAACGTCTTCAAAGAAAAACCAGAAAGTCCAGTTGCCTCTAGAAAAAGCACCTTTGGGACAACCATAACCTGGATGACTGAGAATCTCCATAGACATTTAGCGATAAGCTTTACTGTTTCATGATGTTATCATAATATCTTAAACAAATATGTAAAGGCAAAGGCAACATTGTGATGCATGTTTTGTTACTGTGGACACTTATGCCACCTGATCAGTTTTAAAATGTAAATAAATGTTGGCATTAAAGATCTCTCTCTCTCTCTCTCTCTCTCTCTCTCTCTCCCTCCCTCCCTCCCTCCCTCCCTCCTCCCCCTCTCTCTCTCCCATCATGTTACAAAGCAAATTCAGCTGTTCTAAGTGGAAAACCTAAACATAACCCACACTATATTCCTCAAAATGGGTAAAAAAATGCTGATCTTTGTGTCAGGTATAACACCTTTTTGTTCTTAATTAAATCTTATTATTGCTGTATACCCTATAACTGTTTTTTTTCTCTTTCTAACAGTTTTATATTATGTAAAAGAATACAGCGTAATGATTGTTTTTCCCATTTTTTTTAAATACACACACATACATGATTTTTAAGCCTTAAAGAAAAGCAACCTTTTCCAAAAGATATGTTTATGCCCACTGGCCCAGCCAGCAGCACACAACTGGAGTCTTTCATTGGAAAACTATATCAATTACAATACCATTATTTCTGGACAATTATAAAGAAAAATCTGCACTATTTATACATGCAGACAGTTGTAATGTTTTTCCTATAAAAAGGCATATTAGCCTCAAAGGGACATTGGATAAAAAAGAAAGTTTGTCTTAATCATTATGTAGGGGAGAGATTTTTTTTCTTTCTTTCATACAGTTATGAAATGGTAGTATATGATAATCTATTTTCAAGGTATTTGGGGACATGTTTTCAATGAGCATGCTAATGTTACACTTCTTAACTAAGCCAAATTACTAGAAACAGTAATAAAATGGCTAAATCCTCACACAGCTATCTTGACAAAATGCAACTGGCTGAATTGTTCTGTGGAAATCTTATAAAAATGTGAACTAATCAACACACATGACACCATAGTTTAGTGTTTCTCAACCTTGGCAACTTTAAGATGGCTGGACTTCAACTCCCAGAATTCCTCAGTCAGACAAGATCCTGGAGTTAAAGTTCAGACATCTTAAAGTTGCCAAGATTGAGAAACACTGCCAAACACTATAAGCCAACATGCAGACTATACAGCAAGTTTAGTTCAAATACAGCACATGAAATTGTAGATTATAGCTTGCATTGGGAAGGTCTATACTCACATTTCCACTTAAATCTCAAGTTTGCTGGGTGACTTTGGATCAGTCATTTTCATTCTGATCAATCTACTGCTCACAATTGTTGCTATGGAAATAAAATGAGGGGAGTCCACTGTGAGATCCCTTGAGTTATAGATGTTTAAGGTAGAATATATATATGAACTATCAAATGAATAAATCAAATATTCACTTTTACTTGCAACAAACAAGAGAGTGAATTTTCGCATGAGTCCATTGGCACATATAAACTTAGCAACCTCTATTACTATTGTTAGTTAAATAGGAAGGTGATTTTGCTTTGCTTCCAAATTTTAGTTCAAAGCCTTTGTAAAGCACTTCAGGTAACTGTCAGCACAACTGAAGAATCTCTCTTCTCTGTTCATGTACTTCTACCCTGTAATAGGGATAAGACAAAACTTTCCTTTTCCAAAAATTGTTTCTTTGAATGGGAAACATTCCTTTTCAGGTATTACCTTCAAGGTGTTCTTTGCATATGAGTGGGAAAAGAAAGAAAGAAAGGAAGGAAGGAAGGAAGGAAGGAAGGAAGGAAGGAAGGAAGGAAGGAAGGAAGGAAGGAAGGAAGGAAGGATTGCTGGCTGAAGGAAGGAAGGAAGGAAGGAAGGAAGGAAGGAAGGAAGGAAGGATTTTTTTCTGAGTAATTCTTTGATCATACTTTTATTGTCATTGGCATCAAAGGTTGCCATTTAAAAAGTGTAAAACTTCCCATAACTATCTCCGTGGTAAGTATCCCTGATCCCAAAACTTTGCACTGTCTGATCTAGTAATCTCTGATAAAAGTTTCTGAACAGTCTACTGCAGGGGTGTCAAACTCACGTCGTCACGGTGGTGTCACGTGACATATCGGGACTTTTTTCCCTTTCACTAAAGCGGGCATGGGTGTGGCCAGCACATGATGCATCCAGCCCGCAGGCCAGGAGTTTGACAGCCCTGGTCTACTGGATGGTGGGATGAGAACAAAGAAACTCTACCTTGGTTTACACCACAAGGTTTTTCCAAACCCAAATTAACAATATATAATAGTTGTGTCAACATGACATGTTATAACCAAAACATAAGAGATATTAGGTCTCAGTTTGATGGCTTGGTACTTGGTTGGGCAATGGTTGGGTCCCATAAACTACTATGATGGTCAAGTCCATGGACTAGGTAAATCTAATCAAAAGGAGAGGACAACATAATCTTGACCATTTTCAGCTTTAACTGTGCCTGTTCAAAGGAAAATGCCCATCCTTCTTTGTTGTTGTTGTTAGTCGCGAAGTCGTGTCTGACCTATCGCGACCCCATGGAAAACGTTCCTCCAGGCCTTCCTGTCCTCTACCATCCCCCGGAGTCCATTTAAGCTCACGCCGACTGCTTCAGTGACTCCATCCAGCCACCTCATTCTCTGTCGTCCCCTTCTTCTTTTGCCCTCAATCGTTCCCAGCATTAGGCTCTTCTCCAGTGACTCCTTCCTTCTCATTAGGTGGCCAAAGTATTTGAGTTTCATCTTCAGGATCTGGCCTTCTAAAGAGCAGTCAGGGTTGATCTCCTCTAGGACTGACCAGTTTGATCGCCTTGCAGTCCAAGGGACTCGCAAGAGTTTTCTCCAGCACCATAGTTCAAAGGCCTCAATTCTTTGGAGCTCAGCCTTTCTTATGGTCCAACTTTCACAGCCATACATTGCAACTGGGAGAACCATAGCCTTGACTATACGCACTTTTGTTGGCAGGGTGATGTCTCTGCTCATCCTTCTTTAGAGAGACTGAAATTAGTTGTTGAGATGTTTACAGCTTGTGCTTTTGATACCAACAGAAGTCGATATAGAATCCAAGATGAAACAAACAAAACATCTCTCTAAGCTTTAAAGAAAACCATGCCTGATATGCAGAAGCTGAATCTACTTCAGAAATCCACAGATTATTACAGAATTGATTTTTCTATCAGAACATATAAATGGAGAATCACTATGAATGGCCAAAGGCATTAGAAGGGCAAAAAAACCAAACTTGTTTTCTTGTAGGAAACAAATTGAAGAACCTATAAAAGCAGGTTTAGGATGACATGAGAATTTAATATGTACATTTAAAAAAAAAAATTACCCAAACCAATATCAATATATTATACCTTTGTATAGATTTTTTAAAAATGTGTAATCAAAATTATGATTATTACATTTTGTAAACTGTGGAGTGCTCCTGTGGAATTGATGGTATATAAAAATCATAATAAATAAAGAAAATGAAGGCAATAAAGAAAACAGAAAGGGTTCTATAAAGTGAAAAGAAAAACAAGGAAATATATTATCACCATGTATAATGTTCAGTTAAGTTAAACCTGATTATTTGAACCTTTATTACCCCAAATTCTAGTATAATAGTGGTCTACTACAGTAGTTCTCAACTTTTCTTCACCACAGACTCCCTTTAAATACCTTTTGTGGCTACAAACCACGGCCATGGTCCACCAAGACTTAACTCAACATTTAAATCATAACATTTCTTCAAGTCTTCGCAGTCCCTCACAGGTTGAGAACCACTGGTCTACTCAATTCCTCTGGATCCTTCTGATATTACTCTATATCACGGGTATCAAACTCGCGGTGTCACGTTGCTGTCACGTGACATATTGCGACATTTTTCCCTTCATGGAGTTGGGGTGGGTGTGGCCTGCACATGACGCATCCAGCCCACCGGCCGCCAGTTTGACACCTCTGCTCTATATTGTCCCAGTCAAATATCTCAATCACTGAAAAGCTACTTTTCTAGGTTTTTGAGAAAGTTGTCTTGATAATCTCTCCATACAGTAGTGGCTTTTTAAATGACTGGAATAACCTGGCTCTTCCCTCAGGAGTTCATCCACATCATTATCACTCGTTCCTTTCATGCAAAGCGCATAGGGCCGCAAGCTTCTTCCAATGAATCCTATTCATGGCAGCACCTTTGGCATCTTCTAATTTGATGTTCACTGTCCAGAAGTCATTATTTAACATCTGACACTGAGTTTTCTGTAGTTACCCCACCTCTGCTTTGTCTCTGGCAGGTCCCATTATACAGCATTTTTCAGGTATCAGTATTCTTGCAAGTGAAGAATATGGCCAGCTAGACACATTTGATGTTCCGTCACAGAATCTAGGACAACTTGCCACCACCATGTATGTCAACATGGCCAAGTTGCTGCTGCCAACTTGCCATGGAATTATTCACCGTGGGAAACTCGCCATGGGAAACTTGCTGTGTGACAATCCCATGCATAATAATTCAACTCCTTGCTTCTACCTGGCAAGCCTTGCTGGTTTTTTGCATGTAAAAGAGGGAAGGAGAATTTGGTCCTCCTTTTCATGGAAGCCCCAGACCCACAAGCACTGTTCCCCTGGAGGGGGTGTGCTGAGACCCCAGGGCTATCCCTGTCTTGGAATTCCCCCACACCACCCTCCCAGATCACCCCAAGAGCCTTGGCTACACTTGAGGCTGTGGGAAAGTGCCAAACCTCCTTCTCCTCTGCTGCAAATCAGGTCAATCCCTGGATCTGGAAGGACCCCCCATATTCCCCCGCTGCGGTCTGGCTCAGAGAGGTTATGCCAGAGCCAATAAGATGCCACTGCTACCACTGTCTAGATGGGCGAATTAATCAAGGTTCATATCCTGCCCAAGCGCTCCCCAGGGATTGTGCTTCCCCTGCCTGCCCAACTGCTGTGCTGCCCTTGCTCCCTGCTGGCACTAGAGCTCCCTTTCTTGGAGCATACAGAACTCCTGGCTACAAGGGGAACGGGAGGCCAGGAGGGACTGGATCTGTCTATCTGGAGACTGCTTGCCTGGGAGAAAAAAGAAGGCGCCATTTCTGTGTGATGTGATTAGGGGGATGAGCAGATAAAATCTATCTGACATCAGCGGGGAGCAAGGGAAGCGCAACCAGTGAGCAGACGGGCAAAAAACAATCCCCAGGGAGTGCTTGGGTATTGTTCTGACCTAGGCTTCCTTAGAAAGCATGAAGCAGAGTCTTAGTCCCGGCAAAACCTCTTTTATTTACACGACTGTGAATTCCTTTCATTCACAGTCCGCAAGGCTTCGCAAACAGTCTTTCAGAGGAATATTTATCAACACAAACCTTATCTCACTTGGAACGCTGCCAGAGAACTAGTTTCCAAACGCAGGGCAAGGCAAAACCTGGCACAGAGTCTATTAGAGTCACAAACAGAACTTTCCACTCTTGAAACGACCGAGCGAACTAATTATTTCCTGCAAAAGCCCATCCCCCGTTCGCTCCTCTTTTATTTCCTATGGGAGGGGCCAATCATCTCCAAGGTGTGGCTTTACTCCCAAGTCGACCCTGCTTTCTGAGTTGTTCTTGTCTTCTGGCAGCTCTGTGCATGCACACACTGGAAACAGGCTCCAGCTATTCCTCTGCCTCACTGCTGACTAGCTCCCTCTATGCCTCTGATGCAGAGCCCTCGTCCGAATTGTCCCCAGCCCCCAGGATTGGCCCATGTTCCTCCCCAACCTCCTCACTGTCCGACTCTGCTGCCAGCTCTGCTGGCCTCTGGTGTGATCCTTGATTAATTCACCCATGTAGACAGCAGCAGCAGTTTACACTAACTGTAGTACAGGTAGTCCTCAACTTACAACAGTTCATTTAGTGACCATTTGAAATTACAACGGTACTGAAAAAGGTGACTTATGACCATCTTTCACACTTACGATGGTTGCAGTGTACCCTGGTAATGTGATCCCCTTTTGTGACCTTCTGACAAGCAAAGTCAGTGGGGAAGCCCAGATTCACTTAACAACTGTGTTACTAGCTTAACAAGTGCAGTGATTCACTTAACAACTGTGGCCAGAAGAGTCATAAAATGGGGCAAACTCGCTTATCAAATTTCTCACTTGACAACATAAAGTTTGGGCTCAATTGTGGTCGTAAATCAAGGACTACCTATACTAATCAAGTAAAATCATAATAATCTTATTTCTTTTATTTTAAAACTGCAAATTTTACTGAGAGACTACAATGTAAATAGCAACCAAGAATTCTGGAGTTTATTCCTTTTTTTTTCTGATGGATATATGTTCTTTATATTTTCAACAGTCCCTCTGCTCAACAGCCAGTGAATAATCTGGCTGCGTGTATAAATTCCACACCACAGAATCATCACTTTAACCAGGAATGGATGTTTCAAATGATGCACACGAATTGACAGGCTCATCTGGATTTTTAGGGAGGCCTATGGAAATAAATAAATTCCCAAAGACATAAATAACTATTCTGCACCCCAAAGCAAATAAAGCAGACATTGAGAATTGCTCAGCAGTTGTGTACTGTTAAGGCAGTAAATTCGACGATGCAGTGCAAGACGCAAAAGCTGACAAAATCAGCTGACAATGCAGACTACCCATAGATTTGGCATTTATATTAAGGCTGTTTTGAAATCATTTTACTACACATTGTTTTCCTAACTCATTCAGGGCTTGACTCATTAATGTTGATGTGGCTCTTAAAGCAACGTCTTAGCATGGAAGCCTGAAAACAAATGGTAGAAATTCTTCTGCATTTCTTCCTAATCCTTTTGGGGCATACGCAGAGCTTATAAACAGAACTTTTGCAGACCAGTTTCGATTCTGCTAAAGTTTTTTGCCTTCTTTGTCTGTGGAACTTGCTCTCCTACAATCTGAGCATTTTGCTTTGGGTTCTTCATGCATTAAAGCCTTCGTTTTGCCAGAGAGTTGCAGGTTTAAAATATGCCTTGTCAAGACTCCTTAAAAGAAAGAAAGAAAGAAAGTAAGTTCTCCAGGATTCATTCTGAGACAAAGGCGCAATAAACTAACTCACGGCCTTTAAAACACCATCATAAAAAAAAGTTGGCTGCAGGCCAGTCTGGGTCCCATTTCTTCCAATTTTGCCCTAAACATATTGATTGTAGCAATACTTCTTACGCTTTATTCTCCCAGTCCTTTCCTGGCTCTTGTGACCAATGATCAACTATTTTCTTCCTTCTCTGAAAATACTGCATTTATATATGCCAGCCGTTGAGTTAGAAGTCAGTGTTTTCAAGAAGTAATAGTTAAAATGTCAATCCCTTGATACATATAGCTAGCTACTAAATCTATATCAGAAGCTCTCAGGTAGGTGCAAGATTTCTCTATAAGAGGCCTCAAAACTAGTTTTTCCGGGCATACAAAATTGCAGCTGTCAAAGATATATTTTCAAAATATCGTAGACTGACCATAAAACCAAAATACTCATCAAGGTGCTGTAGTTTTCCCTCTTCTCTTGTATATGATGTATTGGAAGCCAAAAAGGAATGCAAACTGTGGAACTTGTGGAAAAATTGGATTTTCACTATCAACATATTAAGCTTGTGAAAATGGTATTGTCAATAATTACATTTGTGGTGAATTTGTGTGCTCTGTTCCCTTCAGACATTGCAGAATAACTCTAGTACTTTGCAGAATAACTTTGCAGAATAACTCTAGTACTAAAATCTGCCTGTATTTACTTTTCCCTAATCAGGTGTTGGAGAAAAAATACTGCACTGAACAGTCGAGTACAGACAGAGACATTTATATTTTTGAAAAGAAACATCTGGAAAATTCGCATTTAAATTTTCCACATCAGAGAAAGAAGAAAACAAAGGTAATTTGCTTTAATAAAAAAAAAAGTTGTCGGGCTTTCTATTTTAACAGCTATGCGAAGTATTTTGAAATGATGTGAAAGACACATAATTATTGAATTTCTCATGAAATATTTGAAAAGTCAGTATGAGGCCTAAGGTGATTCTCTTTTCTTTATGTATGTTTTTTTTAAACTCATGGGAGACCACCCTTCTCCCTGAGCTTGATTTTACGTTGATGACTGTGACATGGATTTTTCTTGACAGTTAACCCAAATCAGACAAGGTTGATCTACTTTGTCCTTCACATTTAACAGGCAAGGACAGTTAACTGGTAGAAGATAAATAGATAAGAATAGTCATCTGCTGATGGCTACTGCAATTGAGGCTGACTACTGGTGGACATCCAGAGTCACCTTGATAGCAAGTATGTTATTTCCATGGTCTGCTGCCTAATATTAGTAGACTTAATATGGGAGAAAGACTTCTCGGTGAAGACAATAATCCGCCTATTCTGTTTTAGATACATCATTCCATCCACCAAATTGTTGGTGGGTCACTTGGTGACCTACTTTCCAGTTGTATTCTGCTGTGGTTTTGTAAATCAAAACGTTAAAGCTTGAATAGCCCAAAACCACTCTTTTTTGGGGATTCTCCATGCTGACCAGGGGTGAAATGCTACCGGTTCGGCCCGGTCCAGGCGTACCGGTAGCGGCGGCCGCCGGTGGTTTGGAGAACCGGTAGCGATGGCAGCACGAGGCTCTGGCCACCCGCCCAGATGTCGCCATTTTCTTGTTTTTAACCCTCTGCACATGCGCAGAGGGTGAAAAAGCGTGAAGTGCGCGCTTCCGAACCGGTATGGAAGGTAAGTAGATTTCACCGCTGATGCTGAGTATCTACCCGGTATTGTTTCCAATAACTCTGAAAGTCGTGTTCATGTCAGGCCTTCAAAATAGATGGGACTAGGAAACCGAAGTCATGCGGGCTAATACTATTTTTATTATAAAGCTATTGTAACTGAATCTTGCAAGGCTAGATGCACTTCCCTCATCCCTCCCATTAGTTTCGTGAGAACTAGTAAGAATCTCATCTGAAACGCTTCCTCAGGTTACAGTTCTGGACTAAACTCAGATTTCTTTTATTTGGATGTTGTCTTGGAAACAGCCCATTGCATTTCTTGCATCAATCTAGATAGATAAATCAATGCAGATGTAAATTCTTCCTGCTCTTCATGTTTCTCCTGCCTTTTACCTTCTTTTTTTCCCAGTTCACTATTTTTGCTGTTTGCTGATGTTTAATAAATAATCGTCAAGCTTTATTTTTACTAGTTGAACAAAGTGGTATGTGTGCTTGCTCTGATCTGAAACACAGGAACTGACTAGGAGTGTCTTGGGTGCTAAGAAAACTGGAAATTACTCCAAAATAATTGGGTTGGGAGTTAGCAGAACAACTCTTTCAGTTGTTGGTAGAAAATTGTAATTTTTAGTACTATAAAGTAAGGGAGTGTTGTTTAGTTTAAATGTAATCAAATTCATTCTCTCCCTCTCCCTCTCCCTCTCCCTCTCCCTCTCTCTCTCTCTCTCTCTCTCTCTCTCTCTCT
>QLTV01002580.1:150889-174254 GCA_003457575.1 Thermophis baileyi
GTCCTTGACTTACAATCATTTGTTTAATGACTGTTTGAAGTTACAATGACACTGTCAAAAATGACTTACAACCAAGTTGATTTCATGGTCTGATCTACTTAGTAGGGCTGACACCTAGTGATCTCTAAGAGGTTTATGATTACAACCCCAAGTCTTCACATTTACAACCATTGAAGCATCCCCCATAGTCATGTGATCAAAATCTGGACACTTGGCAATGAACCGGGGTGAAATCAACTTACCTTCCCTACCCGCTTGCAAATGTGCACGCGCCGCGCACACGCACCCGCCATTTGGGTTCTTTTACCCTTGTGCATGCACAAAGCATTCTGTGCATGCGCAGAGGGTAAAAGAACCCAAACACCGGCATCCGGGTGGGTGGGTGGAGCCTCGCACTACCTTGGCAACCGGCTCTACGGCGACCAACAGGCATGAGTGAACCGGGAGCATTTCACCCATGGACCCCACCCTGTGGAATATCATTCCCCCCAAGGTGAAGCTGGCTCCAGCTCTGTTGACCTTCTAAAGGTAAAGGTACAGGTTCCCCCGGACATGCGTGCTAGTCGTTTCCGGCTCTAGGGGGTGGTGCTCATCTCCGTTTCTAAGCCGAAGAGCCAGCGCTGTCCGAAGATGTCGCTGTAGTCATGTGGCTGGCATGACTCAATGCCAAAGACACACGGAGCACTGTTACCTTCCCACCAAAGTGGTCCCTATTTTTCTACTTGCATTTTTTACATGCTTTTGAACTGCTAGGTTGGCAAAAGCTGAGACAAGTAACAGGAGCTCACTCTGTTACGCGGCGCTAGGGATTTGAACTGCTGAACTGCCAACCTTCTGATCGACAAGCTCAGCATCTTAGCCACTGAGCCACCACATCCCTGTGTTGACCTTCTAGAAGGCCCTTAAAACATGGCTTTGTCAACTGGCCTGGTGATCCCATGATATAGCAGAGTCAAATAAATGGATAATTAATTGGAGAGCACTCTCTTGTATGCTTTTCCACCATCTGGTTTTTATCTTGTTTTCATCTGTTTAACATTTAAATTGGTTAGTTTTTGATAGTTTTATATATTGGATTGTTTTTATTATGCATACCGCCCAGAGTCACTGCGTGAAATGGGCAACTATACAAATGTGATAAATAAACAGTGTTCCATGCACCTCAGCATATACTCATGCTGGCTACATGACCATGGAAGCTTCTTCGGACAATACTGACTCCTTCTGCTAGGAAACAGAGATGAGCAATGCTCCCTAGAGTCAGACATGACTGGACAGAGGAAATCTTTAGCTTTAAATAAATAGATTTAGACAAGTCTTCCAGATATGAAGTTATTCAGGAAGAGAGTATTTTAGAAAAAGCAACTAGTATCACAAGCATGGCTAGTCTAGTGAAGAGAAGGACCAGGGAGACATGATAGCAGTATTCCAATATTTAAGGGGCTGCCACCAGAGGTGGGTTCCTGCCGGTTCGGACCAATGGCCGGCTGGACATGCCCCCGAACCAGCTCTCTCAGCGCCGCTGTAGGTGCCGCCATCTTGTTTTTTGCTTCTGCGCATGCGCAGAAGCTGGATTTTCAGCACTGCGCAACGCGCACGTGCCCACGCGGCACGTGAGGAAGCATACCGGCAGCGAGGTAAGTCAGAACTCACCCCTGGCTGCCACAGAGAGGAGGGGGTCAAGCTATTTTCCAAAGCACCTGAAGGCCAGACAAGCAATAATGGATGGAAACTTGATCAAGGAGAGATTCAACCTTGAAATAAGGAGAAATTTTCTGACAGTGAGAACAATCAACCAATGGAACCTTCAGAAGTTGCCTTCAGAAGTTGTGGTAGCTTCATCACTGGAAGCTTTCAAGAAGAGACTGGACTGCCATCTGTCAGAAATGGTGCAGGGTCTGCTTGGGCAGGGGGTTGGAGTAGATGACCTACTCTGTTAATCTGTTAAAAAGGCAATGCTGTTTTCTACCTGTCTAAGTTAGTTATCCATCTACATGTGATGTAAGGAATTTTGCATTGCTTAGTCCGTGTTCTTTAACTGAAAACATGGGCATCCACAGAGAGCAAATGGCACCATGTTGAAAATAACAACATCATCACCTGTGCTTCTGTTGCAAAGTATCCCTCTACTACTAACAATGGTCCTTCCCCCCCCCCTTATACAGGGCCATCTTACTAGCCAAGCTGTCAACCACCAAGCTACCTTCATAAGAAAACAATTTAACTAGCTGTGGAATGTGGTATACACTTGTATTGCAACAGGAATATCACCTACAACATCTGAAGGTAGTTCAAAGGTTGTAGCTAACTATTAGGATCTCCAAAATGAAGTAATGGCTATGGAGAGCACCACCAGTAGCATCTACCACCTGAGAAGATTGCCTGTCAGCTTAATGCCTGGGCAAGCCTGATTTCCTTCTACACCTGGTTTGAACCCCTTAAAAAAAGTGAACTTTGTTTATATGAATTGAAACCTGACAGTTAATGATTCACTGGAAGAAGTAGGAGTGACTTTCTTTAACCATCTTAGAGGACAACTGAAAGGTTGGCTGATTTTATTGTCAACTTTATGCCTGATAAAAGCAAGACAGGAGAACCAAACTTTTCCAATCATTAGATTTGTTCTGCTGCATGAATTTTACTTGATGTAAACCAGAGCCCCCATTAAATAATTATTGTAAAATTAAGAGGCTTCTAGGGGCAAGATTAATAGTTTACTGATTCAGCATTTTTTGCAAGGTGCTCCTGGAAAACTCAACCAAAAGTCTGCTTTTATTCGTCTGAAGATTAGATGAGCTGGTGACAGCCAACTTCTAATAGACTGATTTACTTATCAGGAGAACCCCTCCACCCACCCCAATTATTGTAAATGACAGAAGTAAGACATAAAATATAGGAGTTTTATCTCCAACCTTATTTATTATATGATTATTTTTGTAATTGTCATCCAAAGTTTATCACCATCTCCTTTACTGTCACTTCCACTCTGCATGTAGCACTAGACCAGGGGTGTCAAACTTGATTTCATTGAGGGCCGCATCAGGGTTGTGTTTGACCTTGGGGGCCGGGGTGGGCGTGGCCAGCTTGACATCACTCGTGTCAGGGGCGCCTTTGGTGACCCGGGTGCTCTGCCTGAGCTCCATTTCCAGCTGCAATGGCCTCCTGCAATCCTGTCAGCGAAAACAGAGCCCAGAAGGTCCACACACATAGCCCTTGCAAGCTCTGTTTTCAGCTGCGACAGCCTCCTGCGCCCTCTGCCAGGGAGGGCTGTCCTATACCATTTTAGACATGTGGCTGTCCAGTCTCTTCTTAAAAGCCTCCAGTGATTAATCAAGTCGATGCAGACTCTTAAATTCATGGATGTCTCTTTAAGTCCTATTGAAATCACTTCAGTCATTCACTTTATTTATTTTTCCCATTTTCTGTTTTTGCAAGTTTGAATTCACTGTCTGCAGATTCCTTTTCTGGCTGTCTGCTGAGGTGACTGAACTAATATCCTTCACAATTGCCTATACTGATAGGGTTGATTGGTTTGTAATTTTAAAAATATCTGAAAAGCCACAACAAAGTTAACAAAGACAACAGAGTCCATTTTTGAAGACAACAAAGTCCATATTTTGGACAGAGAGGATCAATGGTTTGAAAGAGGGGTCAAAGAGGCCATCTATGTCAAAATTGAACAGCCCTCTCTCAACAAAGGGGGAGGGATACAACATCATCTATCTCCAATCTACAGCACAGTCCTTTCAACAGTTCCAAGAAGGCTCCACACCCATTTGCACCTCTCCGGTGACCCTGATGACACAGATAAACCTTCAGGTGACTTTAAGGACCTGCTAAAAGAATGCAAATGACCAGCTGTCTGCAAGGAGTATAAACCCTTCCATTCCCCACCATCCAGTCAGAGATGAAGAAGCTTCTTGGATGAGAAGCAAAATGTCTTCAAAGAAAGTCCAGTTGCCTCTTGAAAAAAGTACCATGACCTGGATGAGGGAGAATCTCCATAGATATTTGAAAAGCCACAAGTTTCCTCATTTAGGAATAACCATTTTGTGTTTCACTATTCTTTGTGTTGCATTTGTAGGCTTTGGTGATATTATTAAGCTTAATGTTTTCTGTTTCCATTTTTAATTCCCCCCAAGGATTAAAGTAATGTACAGATGAATAAAAGAGCTAATGAACTAACCTAGTACAAAACAACATCCCATGTTCCTTCTAAGCTCTACTTCTGTTTCATGAGATTTTGACTGATGTCTTCCTGATGCCTTAAAATGTATTCAACATTAACACTGTTGCCGACAATCGACCTACGTGTTTGCCCAAATAATATTTCCTGCCTGTATGACAGTGAGTTATCTGTTATCAGGTCTCACCTAGTGCTCACTACATTTGTGAGCAGTACACTGAGAGCAATTAACATTTAAATTAAATGCAATGAGGATAACAACAAGGCATCTGCCCCATCCAGCAGCTGTTCTGTGGTGCTAATTGCTGGTTGTAGATCACAAGCCATGCCATTTTCTCCTGCTTGCATAAACAAAATAAAGCAATCTGGATAAAGTAGAAGAAGACATAAGAGCATATAATGTCAGCCATGGCAATGAGTGCAGAACATGGTGAGCTGTTTTGCAACAGACAATGTATTTCAGTCACCCTGGTGATTTTTCCATTCATAATGATTTTGGCACTTCCCATCATTGTGGTACTTTGCAGGACTCAATTAATGAATGTTTTGTCCCAAAAAAATTAGCTGCAATTGAAGTTTTGAAAAAAATGCTGCGAGATAAAAACAACAATTGCAATCTTCGTGATTTGTAAGCCAGCACCCATATTTGACCTCATGTGTTACCATTTTGCTGTTATTAAACATTGTTTTACCAATGGATGTAATCTGAAGCAGGCTGCAAGAGAGCTGGTCTCCAGCATAACTCAACATCATAATGAACTGTGTCACTTTTCCAGGCTTAAGCAGTTCTTGTGAATGGTGTAATTAATTTGTAGGAAGACCCCAGCCAACTGGAAAGGCCGAGGTAGAGCGCTGCAAATCAAAAACTGGTTGCAAAATCCTTGCCGTAAAAATGATAACAATAGCAACCAAGTAATTGAAAAGCAGCACATAAGTAAATTACTGGGCGTCATTTATTCTTGGTAGTTACTATTGTGTCAGCACATTTATTTTAAATTATGTTTCCTTCCTGATCCTTCATTCTATATCCTGGGCAAGACTTTATAGCTCGCCAATAAAGAAAAATATATTCTAAAATAAAACACTTAAGGGGGTCCTTGATGCTCTCTAAGCTTGGTTGTTTTCTTGCAGACATTTCATTACCCAAACTAGAAAATATTATCAGTGCTCCATCAGCACTGATGATGTTACCTACTTTGGATAATGAAATGTTTGCAAGAAAACAACCAAGTTCGGAGAGCGCTATGGACCAGTGGTGGGTTGCTGCCAGTTCGGACCGGTTCTCCAGTACCGGTGGTGGAAATTTTCACCCGTGATGGCTGGCTGTCCACGCCCCCGAACCGGTTCTCTGGTTGCCGCGGCCCTGCAAAGAATGCTCTGCGCATGCACAGAGGGTTCTGCGCATGCGCAGACGGTCATTTCCGAAAAACGCACACTTCTTTCACAATGCGAACCGGTAGGGAAGGTAAGTGGAACCCATCCCTGCTATGGACCCCTCATTTCAACTCTGACCTATAAATATTCTTCTTTATTAAAACACATGATGTGATTTTTCTAAAAAAACAGGAGGAATAATTCCACTCAAAGGTTGTCTATAATTGCTAAACTGGCAGTGAATTTAAGCTGGTCACAATTTGTCTTTCAAAATTCAACACTAGATTTGTTGGCAAACAAATCCAGTGGCTAATTTTGCCAATGTTTTCAAGAGGAAGAAAGTTTTTCCATTGATTTTTGAAGAATTGAATTTTGCCTTCATACCGACAATAACAGCACCAGTAGCGAAAAACACCTGTGGGATTCCATCACAATGACTTGAGATCAAGATAATAAAAAATGTTTTCATGTGATATTGTTGAAGGTACCGGGGTGTACTATGGCTGACTTTTTACACAGTATCTCATTATATTTCCATATCTCTGAAATAAGTGAATTATATTGAAGGAAGATAAGGTTCTGATCACTAGAACTATGACTATATAATGAAAAATAAGGCATGCATACCTACTACTTAGTCATACTGTGCCTGTATAAGCTCAATAGTAGTTTTTACCAAATTTTACTTATGAAAAAATTTATCCAGCATCTTCTGGGCCACAGAATTTTTTTTAAATGCTTTGATTAACTTGGAAAAAAAAACCAGTGATATAAAAAGGCAAACTAATTTATTTGCCCACCATTAGGGTGAAGCTTTCTTGTGGAATGAATCTTTTAATAACTGGAGTGGCTTTATTTTCTTTTAACCAGGACTCCCAAAAAAATCAACTATATTAACTAGTAGTTCAAGAAGCTGAATCAATTATTTGCTTCCTCCCAAAATTCATCCACTGATTTAATCTACACATTTAAATACAATCATGTGTAAAGATTATTTGAATGGTGTGGTGGCCTAGAGGTGGAGCTGTCGCCTCACAATCAGGAGGCTCTGAGTTCGATCCTAGGTAGAGGCAGATATTTCTCTCTCTGGGCACAATGAGAATATATCTGCGGAAACAAACTCCACATTGGCGACAGGAAGGGCATCCGGCCAGCAAACACTCAGCTCCATTCAGTTGCCCAGACTCCACCCCACAAGGGATTATGGGGTCATTAAAAGAAGATGATGAGATGTGTAAAGATTATTAACAACATTGAAAGAAGAGAAGAGTAAGAAGATTGTTTCAAGTGGCAGAAGTTGAAAGACAGCAGGAAAATGATTAAGAAGTCATTACCTGCACTTTAACTGATTCTGTACCTTATTTATTGCAGATAAGGGAAGCTGCATTTCATTTTTACGCTTGATATTAGTTTTCCTCTTTGCAAGCATGGGGACTCATGTTGCTTGACTATAATGTTCCATCTGCATTTTTATTGAATATTTAAAGGGGTCATTTTTTAGAGCATCTTTCTACTAGCTTTAAGTGAATGAAATAAACTTCAAAATATGCTTTAAAACTTATAATTGTTGAGGACACCTAATCTCTGGGGCCAATTAAAAGCATTCCTTATGGAGAGGATTCCTATACAGTTTATTATTGTAGATACATAAAGCAGATTCAGTAGATGACTGCTATACATATGTTCTCACTTTCAGAATTAATAGAAATCAACCATTTCATCTACATAATTCAAAAAGTCTTTTTACTCGTGTCCACTTCGTAGTATTATAAAAATTTTGAGCAGTCTGTGAAATACATGGGCTTTCTTCTTTAAATACAAAATTATGTCCTCCTCCCCTGCAATTATCAAATTAAATTCCACTGGGGAAAAAGTTCAGGGGTTATAATGTAGAGTGGTTTTCAGAAAATTAACACTAACAAATAACATATATTACTAGAAAAGTATACCAGTCTTATTTCACAGCAACAGAAACTGACAAATGGCAGGCTTATATAGTGAAATTACTGCAGTAATTCTGAATATTCAGTGGTGGAAAGCATTGACACAGCCAGTGTATTTTATTAGCTGAAATAAAGTTTCAGATATTTTGAAAAACAATTATCTTATAGTGTTGGTTTTTCATACTTTCTCAATTTTCAGAGTGCAAAGGTTTTCCCAGAAATTTATACAGATTGTTTCTTGAAGAATGATTTCTTGTGTTTCCTGTTGTAAACTTGTTCAGATAGACAATAGAAGAGTTATAAATATTATGTAATTTTTTTTTTAGTTACGGAAGCATTTTTTGTTTGTGTATAAGTTTACTTCACATTTTTGGATTTGTATATTAAAATAAAATAATAAAATTCAGAATCAATCGAAGTAAAAAAAAAAAGTCATCACGTGGCATATAGGTTGCCTTGTTCTCTCCACACCCGACTGCATTTAGATATGATAGAAAACACTGCAAGTAATTGCCAGTGTTGAAGAATGGCTCATCAATCACCAGTCTTGTCATGTGGCTTTGTTTTTTTTAAATATGACATTAGCAGCAAGATTGTTATATGACCAAAGATGGAAAGAAAAACATATAGTCACAATGGAAGAATGGATTTTGAAACTAAAGGATCTATCTGAGATGGCGAAATTGACAGCTTTGCTCAGAGACAATCATTTGTCTAAATTTCCTGTGACCATTTTTAAATTTCTTACAACAGTGTTTCTCGACTTTAGCAACTGTAAGATGTATGGACTTAAACTAGGCTGGCACGCGTTTCTTTGGTATGGTAAACATAATGTACATAAATATTTTCAAAGACATTATATATGAAACGCACTACTAAGGGTGTGGGAGAAAACTAAAGAGCCGAGGTGGCGCAGTGGTTAGAGTGCAGCACTGCAGGCTACTTCAGCTGACTGCTAGCTGCAGTTCGGTGGTTCAAATCTCACCGGCTCAAGGTTGACTCAGCCTTCCATCCTTCTGAGGTGGGTAAAATGAGGACCCAGATTGTTGGGGGCAATATGCTAACTCTGTAAACGGCTTAGAGAGGGCTGTAAAGCACTATGAAGCGGTATAGAAGTCTAAGTGCTATTGCTATTGCTATTATATTAAGATACCAGTGTGGCTCTCAACAATGGAAGCATTGATAAGTCCAAACGATAATATAAGAAAACTGGTTAGATATAAAAATATTCTATATGCTCAGCACTGGAAAAATGGAGAGTTACCTGAAGAAGAAGAAAAAGTGATAAGGAAAATATTAGCTTGTGCAGAAATGAATAGACTAACATTAGCAATTAGAGATAAAGAACAGACAGAATATTATGCGGTTTGGGAGATGTTTTACAGGTGGATAGAACAAAAGAAAGGAATGTGGAACTGAAGAAAGTAAATGAGTAAGAAAGGTAACATATCAAGATAAAATGTGTAATAAATTAAAGATTAAAAAGGAATGTAATGAGAAAAAATTGTAAAAAGGTATAAGAAAAAGGTGTAAAGCCAGATGACACACTGCTGATGGAAAAAGAATGTTTTTTATGTATATATAATGGAAAAAAATAAAAAAACTTTATAACAAGATGTATGGACTTCATCTCCCAGAATTCCCCAGCCAGCATATTGAAATCCACACATTTTACAGTTGCTAAGGTTGAGATACATTGTCTTACACGACGAAGAAAAGAATCAGCTTCTGACTTTGAGTTTTGAAGATTAGATTATATTTGACTAGAGAAGTATTGTTGCTTTTTTAAGTATAAGTTATTTACACATGTTAATTTATTAGGTTTTAGATGAAATTAAGCCAAGAGTATTTTTTTAAATATTCAGGGTTTTTTTTAGTACTATTAGTGTTTTAAGTTATTTTATAAATTAGTTTAAAATTAGACAGAGGTGTGGTTGTATTGTTATTGTATTGTAAAAGAAAGTCGGAGGTCATTATTGTTATATTTGTTTGATATATAATTTTCTGTCACTTTTAATTTGTTATGTTATTCCCCCTCCCTTTTCCCTTTATGTTAGCTTCTGTTTTAATGTTTGATGTTGAAATTTAATAGATACTATAAAATGAACCACTATAGTCTTGTCATCTTTTAAATCTGGAATGGCAGAGACATTTATTGTGTTTTGCCTCAGGCAATGGAATGTCTCGTCTAGTCCTCATTACAACAAATTAAGAATTGTAACAAACTAATTTAGAAAGGTTGAGGGGAAATCACATTGTTTCTGTGGCAATAGTTAAGCAAGTAGAAGTCTTTGCTGATTTACTACGTGTCCTCCAGCTATTTATTTTAGATCTGATTCTTCTTCCAAACCAGTTTGAGTTTCAAAAATGGACTGACTTATTCAGGGGATAATCCATGAGTAGGCAATACATCTGAAGAATTGAGAAATACAGATTTTAAGACTGGGGGGAAAATGGTTTTCAAAAGTCATGGAATACTGGTCCAAATAACTTGTAACTTATGAAGACCCACATTGTTTGCCAGATGTCTTATATCTCTTTTCAGGTCAAACTATCATACAAGAAAATGAGTCTCTAAAATGCCAGTCTGGATAGCTGAGGAGACAAAACCTGTTTAAGCTTAATCTTCAACTGATGAATTTGATGATTTCTCTACAGTTGAAATGAATTGAAAATGTTGAGGGAAGCTGAAAATTTGACAGGTGTTATAATTAGATATATAGATAGGTGTGTGTGTGTGAGAGAGAGAGAGAGAGAGGGAGGGAGGGAGGGAGATGGAGATGATAGAGATATATACATACACACACATGTCAATATAATACACACACTCACACCTTGGGGGATATAAAAGAGTAAGCTCTTTTATTTTTGTTCTGTTTTTTTACAAGGCAAAGCGTAGAAGAAGAAAGATTCTATAAATCTAACATGAAACACATACAAATCCATAGGCATAAGAGCAGTAGTGGGTTCTAAAACCCGTTACTACCGGTTCGTGCGCGCACTCGGGTGTGCATGCGCAGAAGCATCCTGGGCGGGTGGGTGGAGCCTCCCACCGCCAGCACTACCGGTTCTAAGAACCGTGCCGAACCGGGAGCAACCCACCGCTGCATAAGAGTCAGCTATGTGAAACACATGCAAATCCATAGGCATGTGACATATCATAGATTACCAACAAAATGGATTGAAATGTTCTAAGGATAATGAAAATGAAATAAATAATTAAGCATTGGTTTTTTTTTTAGACTCCTAGGAATCTATTTAATAAGCAGACTGATGACATAACCAAGATGTCGTGTATTTAATCTTCGGATATATTTAGAACTGTGGCTTGAAAATAGGCTTTGGCTATAGGACTGAGTCTAAGCATATACATCAGATATTGGTTAATCAGATGATTATTTAACCAGAAGTAAGAGCAGAAGAATTCCACATTCTATAAACTTCTGGAAAGCTGACCAAAAGAAACTGATTGGTAGTCACCAGCCATTGTCCATAGCGCCAATTTATTTCAAAATTGGAAAGATTATGGTTCAGTGGTAGAACACATGTAAGAATCACAGTATCTCCAGATTTGGGTGAAGGATAGACATTTGCCAAAAGCTCTGCAAATCAAATGGCATTCTGTACAGGTAGTACTTGACTTATGACCGGTCACTTAATGACCATTCGAAGTTACTACGGACCAGCTTTCAATGTCCAGCTCCCTCATGGTCATGTGCCCACATTTTGTGCCCTTGGCAACTGTCCTGCATTTACAACCATTTGTAGTGCCCCACAATTTATGATGTTTCTTTCTGGTTTCCAACAAACACCACCCCATAGTAAACAATGGGCTCACTTAACAACTGTCACATTCAGTTTACAACCCTCACCCCAAAAAAACGTTATGAAATTCACAACTTATGACTGAAGTTGTGGGCTTAATCATGGTGATACATTGAGGACTACTGTATTGAGAAAATGGTCTAAATGTACGATTCACATTTTAAAAAAAGCTTTCTCTATTCTTTGGAGCATTCCTTTTTAAGAGAGAGGTTCATTTCTTAGTCATGACAGCAGAATACTAGTACAAGAGCTTTCTCTATGAATGAGAAGAGAATGAAAACAAGAAGTAAATACTTTTTCATTAGGCATGAAGATCTGTGAAAATACATTCAATATCACTTACAGGATATTCTTGTAGCTTCGTTGTTGTAGTTACAAAGAAGAGCATTTAGTACAGATTAAAAAGGTAAAGGTAAAGGTTCCCCTCGCACATATGTGCTAGTCGTTCCCGACTCTAGGGGGCGGTGCTCATCTCCGTTTCAAAGCCAAAGAGCCAGCGCTGTCTGAAGACGTCTCCGTGGTCATGTGGCCAGCATGACTAAACACCGAAGGCGCACGGAACGCTGTTACCTTCCCACCAAAGTGGTCCCTATTTTTCTACTTGCATTTTTACATGCTTTCGAATTGCTAGGTTGGCAGAAGCTGGGACAAGTAGCGGGAGCTCACTCCGTTACGTGGCGCTAGGGATTCGATTTGATTCGATTAGATTTGTTCAAATGAGGCTAAACTGTGGTCTATCAGGGATTTCTATTTCTGCATTGAGTATGACCCTCAGGAGGAAACTACACCTAGTCAATTCAGCTGATCACAAAAAGCTAAACAAGTATGGACTTGGGTAAGTATTTAGATAAAATATTTAGAACATTTCAGAGTAGACGCTAAAGTGGGAATTTAAAAAAAGGAAAGGAAAGGAAAGAAGCAGTCTTCTGGAGGAAAGCAATAACGAATTATTTCCTTAAGTTATCATGAAACCTACATGACGTTTGTTGGGTAGCATCCAGAATTTGTTCTCCTTTTTTTTTCCAATGAACAGGTAGAGACTACCAAGTTACACTCTATGATTCTATAAAAACAACAACTACATATAAAGTACAAAGTAATCCTCTGCAGTGTTGGGGAGATTGTTTTATTGAAATGACCACATACATACAACAATAAGATTGGTACAAAAAATGTTACAGCCTAACTAATTATATGGAGTTTTCAGTGATAACTCAGTCTACCAGAAATGATGCTACAATGCTCTTGAATTCCTTTGTTGGCTTCAAAAATTCATCTCCCAAGAAATAATACTTTGCTCAGCAGTCAAGAGCCCAACCAAATTGGGAAACCAGGTAAATAAGGAATTATTTTCAGGTACTCTGCTCTGCAACCCAACCATTGAGGAGACAAGAATGAAAGACTTTAGGATATTGGCTAGGTTAACCTGACTTTCCAACACATTCAGGGACTCCCATCAAACCTGTTGTGATGATGATGATGATGATGATGATGATGATGATGATGATGATGATGATGATGATGATGATGATGATGATGATGATATCCATTCAGTTGTGTCTTGATGATTCTATGGGCTAGGTTTCTTCATGTTTTCCCAACTTGCACTACTTCTTTGAGTTGTTCCATGCTTTGGCTGTCAGCTTTGATGGTGTCAGAAGAACAGAGTTGGAAGGAACTTAGAGGTCTTCTAGTCCAACCTCCTGCTAAGGCAGAAAACCCTATACATTTCAGACAAATGATTGTCCAATGTCTTCTTAAAATCCTCCAGTGTTGGAGCACCCACAACTTCTGGAGGCAAGTCATTCCACTGATTAATTGTTCTCACTGTCAGGAAATTCCTCCTTAGTTCTAAGTTGGTTCTCTCCTTGTTCGTTTCCATCCATTGCTTCTTGTTCTGCCTTGAAGTGCTTTGGAAAATAGGTTGACCCCCTCTTTTTTGTGTTAGCTCCTTAGATATTGCTGATATGACTGATGTCATGTCATCCGTAGACCTTCTTTTCATTAGACTAGACCAGGGGTGGGTTCCGGATTTTCCTACTGCCGGTTCGCTCAGGGATGCACCGCGCAGGGTTGCGGGCTTTGTGTGCCACGCGCAGGGGTCACGGGTGCGCAGTACAAAAAAAAGCTTCTGCGCATGCGCAGAAGCAAAAAATAAGATGGCGGTGCCTACGATGCTGCCGAGAGAACCGGCTCGGGGGCATGGCAGGCCTGGGTCACTGCCGGTTCCAGTGACCCAGGCCAAGTTACTACAGGTTCTATAGAACCGGTCCGAACCGGTAGGAACCCACCTCTGGACTAGACGTACTCAATTCCTGCAACTCTTCTTCATATGTTTTAGCCTTCAGTTCCCTAATCATCTTTGTTGCTCTTCTCTGCACTCTTTCTAGAGTCCAGCCATCGTGTTCTTTGGTGGCTTGGTTTCCTTTTACCATTAAGTTACTTTCAGCCATAACTCCCAATTTTACCAAGCATAATTGCTTTCTCCCACATGACATGGCCCAAATAAGTGAGACACAGTTTTGTAATTTTAATACTGTTCTAGCCAGAGAAATACAGAAGTTTTATTCTTATCTATCAGCAGATAAGAGCATATGCTAGTCTCAAAGAAATGCCAGTTATAAAATAGACCTTTTGAAATTAATGGCCAAATCTAAGGAGCACTGTCAGATGCAAGCAATAAATATCATGGCTAAGCAGGAGAGTTCCAATAGGTAGAAGAGGGTCAGGAGCAGAAAATCTTTCTATAACAGTAAACGGCGAATATGTCCAGCATACGGAGAATAAAAATAAATTAATCAAATAATGTATGAGTTCAGAAATTAATTTACTAAGTAGAACTATTTCTATCCCAGTTGTGCAATTCTTCTTCTTCCATTCTAACTTTTTTTTTAATGGGGACTTATGGCTGAAAGTAACTGAGTGTACTAAAAATACTTAGTGAACTTTGTGGTTGGATAAAGGTCTGATCTCATCATTTTCTCACCTCTATTTTTGCCATCTAACCACTGCACTCCACAGCAGTTGCCTTCACACATTGCCCGATGCAATAATCCTGCAGCTTTGACGTAGCATGATATGTGAATCCAGGCATACACATTCTAAACAGATACAGATTAATAGAGTTGGAAGGGACCTTGTAGGTTATCTAGTCCAACCCCCCACCCAAACAGACCCTACATGATTTCTGACAGATGGCAGTCCAGTCTCTTCTTGAAAGCTTCCAGTGGTGAAGCTCCCACAACTTCCGAAGGCAAGCTGTTCCATTGGTTGATTGTTCTCACTGTCAGAAAATTTCTCCTTATTTCTAGGTTGAATCTCTCCTTGATCAGTTTCCATCCATTATTCCTTGTCTGGCCTTCAGGTGCCTTGAAAAATAGCTTGACCCCTTCCTCTCTGTGGCAGCCCCTCAGATATTGGAACACTGCTATCATGTCATCCCTGGTCCTTCTCTTCACTAGACTAGCCCAGTTCTTGTAACCGTTCTTCATATTTTTAGCCTAATCATCTTGGTTGCTCTTCTCTGCATTCTTTCTAGAGTCTCAACATCTTTTTTATAGTGTGGTGACCAAAACTGGATGCAGTATTCTAGGTGTGGTCTTACTAAGGCTTTATAGAGTGGTATTAGTACCTCACTTGATCTTGATTGTATCCCTCTGTTAATGCAATTTAGGATTACATTGGATTTTTTGGCTGCCGCCACACACTGCTAGCTCATATTTAGCTGGTTTTCCACTAAGACACCAAGATCCCTCTCACAGTTACTGCTATTAAGCCTGGTTTCACCCAGTCTATATGTGTACTTTTGGTTTTTCTTGCCTAAAGACTTTACTTTTCTCTACATTGAATTTCATTTTGTTAGATAGGGCCCAGTGTTCAAGTCTGCCAAGATCCATCTGGATCATGAGCCTATCATCTTTGAAACAATGCTTTTTAGTTTTAGGCTAAGTGTGACCTGGGTCCTTATAGCTTGTTCACCAAACCCAAGTTAAAACAAGTGATGCTTAGCGTGATGCAGAAACACAGCCTTTGCGTATGTGATCCTTATTGCCTTAGCATCTGGAGCAAAATGCAAATAAAATATGTGATGCAAAACAAGTGGGTTTTTTCTCTTCTTTCTCCGCACATGTAGTTATTATTTTGTCAAAAAGTGATAATCTGCTTCTCAAGAGACATAGAGTGTCTTTGGCCTTTTTATTTGCAAGTAACTTCAAGTGATTTATCCCACTTTCAGACCTGCCCTTTTTAGAGTTAAGTGTCATGTTGGTGTGATTACATTAGCATTAATGTATTTTGTAAAAGTGTAACTGCTTAGCACTGATACAAAAATAGAAATTGGGGGGGAATGGGGGGAAGGCACAGTAAAAGTAGGCTTGATTGCATAGTTATCTGTTTGTATGTCAAACTCATTATTTTGGCACAGTAGTGTTGATATTTATTTATTTATTTATTTATTTTAATTTATTTATTTATTTATTTATTTATTTATTTATTTATTTATTTATTTATTTATTTATTTATTTATTTATTTATTTATTTATTTATTTATTTAGCTGCCTATCTCACCCTCAGGTGATTCTGGCCAGCGTAGAACAAAGTTAAAAATAAAATATGCAAATTAATATTATTACTGTTAAGACCCTTAAAATTATAAAAGACGCAAAAACATAATTTAAAAAAAAGAGAGATAAGGCAGAGAAGAAATGGTAATTACCAAGGAACCTTTAGGAGCCCAAGGGTGGATAAAATGATCAGTTTGAAGTCTCTATGCCCCAATAGGAGACCTAAATCCAGTCCTCCTTGAAGTCCATTGACTCTTATCTTGTGCCAATTTCCTTGACCATAAATAGTTCAAATTCTTGAGTATAGGTAGCATGAAAAAAAAAACTTGTAGTCCTTTTGAACTCTATCCTGGGTTCCTGACTTCTTACAGCTTACAGAACCATCTCAATATTTTGCCAATCTTCCCAGGCCTGCTGATGCAACCAGGATTTTTTGAGGGACTTCCAGAAAGATCAAAGAGATAAGGTTAGTCACACTTCTGGGTGGTTCTATAGGATGTTCTATAAAGCTGGTGTCACAGCATAAAAGGCTCATCACCTACAACCCGCCAAATGAAACTCCCTAGTTGATGGGACCTGCAACAAGCTGTTTTTGCTGAATCTAGTGAGATGGGCAGATGTGATCTGAGAGAGATGGTCCCTCAAATAGCACATCATGGGAGAAATGGGGTATAGTTCGAAAGGTCCAGTTCTTCTTCCATCTGACAGAACCATCTTAATATTTTGCCAATCTCCTCATTTCTTACTTCAGGTGCACATTGTGTAATTCCAGAATCATTCATGCTTGCATGTCTTTGAGACAGTTTTATTTGCTGCACTGAAGTTAATGTATATTTGAATTGCCTTTCAGAATGATTTATCCTCTCAACTAGTATCGCTAGACTGCATTGTCCTCACCTAAAAATTGGGTGAGGAAAGCACCACACCTGCCTTTCTTTTTGTAGGCATCTATGCTAAACACAATGAAGCCAAATGACTAAATGTGATACTGACTTCAGTATGTAAGCTCTACCATATTCTATTTCAGGGGTGTCAAACTCGCGGCGTCACGTTGTCGTTACATGACGTATCATGACTTTTTTCCTCTTCACTAAACTGGGGGTGCGGCCCTCAATGAAATCGAGTTTGACACCCCTGGACTAGAGGAAACGAATATTGGAAACGGCTAAAAATCCAGTTGACATTTTGGAAATTTCCCTGCCTCCAGTTCTTTCCTCAGCAAAACTTGTTCTCTGCAGGAACATTAATCATGAACATCCCTGTGGAAGCAAAGTCTCTACCTTAATTAAGAACTAAAAGGCTGCATTTCCTAAAACAAAAACACGTTGGATCGATCTTGTCTGTGTCACTATCTGAACGCATTAGGAAAAGCTATTGATTATTTTAGCAGTAATGAGATTTGCTGGTTGCTAGGTGGAGCCCACACATATCCCTAACCATAGTGGCCTGAAGTTTTCAAAGAGAGCACGATACCTCTAAGTTTTATTAACAAAGAGACTTTGATTCTTGTATCATATTTTCTTTCTTTCTCTCTCTGTCTCTCTCTTTTTTTTTTCAAAAAAAAAAAAGACTATTGCTTAGGTATCAATTTATTCTAGATGTAACTGAAGTCATCAGAAAGGTTATTTTCCAGTCATTATGCTCCTGTAATTTCTCTTGAATGCTAACAAGCCACTTAGGAAATGGAATCAAAGCCAAATGAAATAAATAGATGCTTAATGTATGTACATGCCTTTATTACTATGCGTCGTCTAATATACTAATTGAGAACTCATCCTCCGATTGTGTGTCCTCCTGTAGCCAAAGTGGCACCATCTAAGCACAAGAGAATAGTATAAGCAGACTTGGGGGGGCAGGGGGGTGGAGGAAGGAAACATGCCCCTCAAAAGCTAATTATGGACTGAGTCTGCTAAGTGAGCACAAAAAGCTGACAAGTCACAACTTTAAAGCAACTAGTTTGAGAAAAGAAACATTTTTGTAGGGGTGACACTTTTGTTTTGTCTTGCAGGGGCGGGAGATAATTTAGGCTGATTAGTGCTTCTACCTTATTACTGAAGCTGAATATACCTGCCACTGTGACAAGAAACAAATCTGCCTAGAGATTCTTCAGATCAGGACTTCTTATTTGACAAATTCTTTGATCCATCATTCACCATGAAGTACCTCAGAGAGTAGAAGTTCAACTTTTTTTTTACTGTTATTAACATCGTTCTTTCCATAGAAGATAACCCTGACTGAAATCTGGAGCATCTTTTTTTAGACGCATTTTGTTTCATGAAAAGAACGGTGGCCTTCAAACACTCGCTTGTTTGATACTTTTAAAGTTATTCAGAGACCAAAAAAAACAAAAAAATAATACCCTTAGAAGAAGCTACACTTTTTAAGAACAGGCCAAACTTTATACTTCATTTTCTTGTTAGTTTTTGTTCCTATCCATAATTAAGTGGTGGGGAAGGAAAGGGGTGGGGTAGAAGTGGCCCAGCTGAAATTTGTAGAGAAGATAACCTTGAATTTCCTCATGAATATGATCTCACTCAGGAAGGAAACAAAAGTATTCCTGGAGGTTTAAAGAAGCTACCTACTTTGTTGTTGTTAGTCGCGAAGTCGTGTCCGACCCATCGCGACCCCATGGACAACGTTCCTCCAGGCCTTCCTGTCCTCTACCACCCCCCGGAGTCCATTTAAGCTCACGCCGACTGCTTCAGTGACTCCATCCAGCCACCTCATTCTCTGCCGTCCCCTTCTTCTTTTGCCCTTAGTTGCGAAGTCCTGTCTGACCCATCGCGACCCCATGGACTACATTCCTCCAGGCCTTCCTGTCCTCTACCATCCTCCGGAGTCCATTTTAGCTCACGCCGACTGCTTCAGTGACTCCATCCAGCCACCTCATGCTCTGCCGTCCCCTTCTTCTTTTGCCCTCAGTCGTTCCCAGCATTAGGCTCGGTTTCAAAAGTTTCTTCAAAGACAGAAATAGAAATAGTGTTGATTTTTAAAAAAAAATGTAAAATGATCTAAAAATAATTTGATCTATAGCACAAATGTATTATGACTATATTGTTTGACTCTTCTGAAAAGTTGCAGCTGGATGAGAAAGTCTCCTAACTTTTTCTTGTGATGTCTTTTGATTAGTCCCTGGTGCTGCCTGACAATTCAAGGGATAATGGAAATTGGAAGGAGGGATGAAAAGGAAGAGTATGTTCTGAAAAATGCCTGGAGTCTTGACCAGATATTCTATATTTAAGCATTTTGGTACAGGTATGGTACTATTCTTACATCATAAAGCTTCTAAGTACTCCAAAGTAAACTTATATATTATTGCAGAAATAAATTAAACTAGGCAACCTGGCAAAACTAAGATCATGGCATCTGGCCCTCTCAATTCCTGGCAAATAGATGGGGAAGAAATGGAGGTAGTGACAGATTTTATTTTCCTGGGCTCCAAGATCACCGCAGATGGGGACTGCAGCCAAGAAATTAAAAGACGCTTGCTCCTGGGGAGGAAAGCTATGGCAAATCTAGACAGCATACTGAAAAGCAGAGACATCACCCTTCCAACAAAAGTGCGTATAGTCAAGGCTATGGTTTTCCCAGTTGCAATGTATGGCTGTGAAAGTTGGACCATAAGAAAGGCTGAGCACCAAAGAATTGAAGCCTTTGAACTATGGTGCTGGAGAAGACTCCTGCGAGTCCCAGCAACCCTGACTGCTCTTTAGAAGGCCAGATCCTGAAGATGAAACTCAAATACTTTGGCCACCTAATAAGAAGGAAGGACTCACTGGAGAAGAGCCTAATGCTGGGAACGATTGAGGGCAAAAGAAGAAGGGGACAGCAGAGAATGAGGTGGCTGGATGGAGTCACTGAAGCAGTTGGCGTGAGGTTAAATGGACTCCGGGGGATGGTAGAGAACAGGAAGGCCTGGAGGAACGTTGTCCATGGGGTCGCGATGGGTCAGACACAACTTCGCAACTAACAACAACAACAACAACAACAACAACAAGCACAAAAAACAACAACAAGGTAAACTGTAACTCACTGAGTCATCATTTCAGAGATATTTCCTTACGAAAACAGAGAAACAGAATGACCATGGATGGGCAAAAAAGCAGTGGGAACAGGAATGACTTCGGAATTCCTGCTGTCATCACAATTGAGTTTCCTTGTGATAATTTGGCAGGGAACATTGGAAATTTTCCTTCCCTCCCTCCCTCCCTCCCTTCCTTCCTTCCTTCCTTCCTTCCTTCCTTCCTTCCTTCCTTCCTTCTCTCCCTCTCTAGAATTCTTGATGGCTTTCCCATTAATTTTGCATTGAGAGATGTTTGGGAAATTTGCAGGGAGAAAATCAGTGGAGACGTCACCAGGAAGTCAATGGAGAAGGCCAAGGCCAAGGCCAGCAGGCAGGAAAGTACCTGCTGGTAGTGGGAGAGGAAGTTAGAGGGTTCTCCAGTCTGTGGGTTGGGAAGGGTATATAGGGGTAGGCACGAGAGATGCTGCACTGGTTGGGAAGATTGTGTGTGGATGCATAACAGATGCCATGTGGTTCAGGGAGGGTGTTCAGATCAGTGGTATAGGTCAGGAAGAGTGCATAGGAGTACATGAGAGTTCTCATGCCATGAAAAGGTGCCTGGAAATGGTGTGGGTTGGGAAGAGTATATGGGAGTGCTTGGGAGTTCATGAGAAGGGTCAAGTGATTGTGAGAGTGGCTGGGAAACTGTCACGGGACATTGAAATTTAGGATCACATAACCACCACAACAGCTCACAGCAGCAGCTAAAGAAACCACAACTTCCCCAAATTTCATTCCCTTGGGAGTAACGGGTCCCAAATTTTGGACATATTCTGAAAGTTAGCTCATTTAATTACCTTGGTTCAGAAATTGTTGTCCTATGATGCACTGTTCGTCCGGCTAAATGTTATAGAAACGAGCATTTTAGCTGTAACACTAAAATTATGCTCTCTATTATACACTCATGTACACAGAAGTAAAACCCACTTATTGGGAAATAGGTCTCAATAAATAGGGCTTATTTGTGAGTAAATAAAGGAATCAAAAGAAGTTCATCCTGAAGGTCATATAGTTCAATCCCTGAAAAATGGAATTAGAGGCTGCATGCCAAGATAATTACTCAGATTCTGCTTCAATATCTCCAATGAAGAAATGCCAAACATCTCTCAATGCAGCCTCTTCTAGTCTTCAAAGGGAACTTGTCTCCTAATGAATACCTGTCAATATGTTAGGATCAGAAATAGAGACATATTTCAACAAAGGGGAGGGTATGACACCACCTATCTCCTGTTTCAGCAGTTCTAAAAAGGTCCCACCATACCTATTTGCACCATTCAGGTGACCTTAAGGGCACAGATAAGCCTCCAAGTGGCCTCAGCGACTCTCAGAAAGAATGCTAACATCCAGATGACTGCAAGTAGTGTAAGTCCTTTCATTCTCCACTATTCAGTCAGAACTGAAGAAACTTCTTGGATGAGAAGCGAAATGTGTTCAAGGAAAAACAAAGAAAGTCCAATCGCCTCTTGACAAAGCACCTTTCGGAAAAACCATGACCTGGATGACTGAGAATCTCCATAGACAAATAGGGACATAGTTTGTCCATTGCATTTATTTATTTTTTTATTTATTTATTTTTTTATTTATTTATTTATTTATTTATTTATTTATTTATTTATTTATTATCTATCTATCTATCTATCTATCTATCTATCTATCTATCTATCTATCTATCTATCTATCTATCTATCTATCTATCTATCTATCTATCGAATTTATATTGCCGCCTATTCGCACATGGCGACTCAAGGCGGCTTATAGAATATAAAATCCTGTATAAAAACAATATAACTAATGAGTTATATAATAAATTAATATACTAAAATCACCCCCCATCCCCTGCCCTGGCGACAAACCTCACATGAGCCATTTAATGGGCTCCATCCCACTCTCGGTTCCACAGGCCCGCTGGCAGAACCAGGTCTTCAGCGCCTTCTGGAAGAGTGTTAGAGTGGGGGCCATTCTAATCTCTGTGGGGATGATGTTCCAGAGAAAGGGGGCCACCACAGAGAAGGCCCTTCTTCTGGGTCCCACCAGGTGTATCTCCCTAGGGGATGATATAGTGTATCATGCCAATTTGTTTTATTTATTATTAGCTGATAACCCTGCGCTGCCCGGGTATTTATAGAGATTGAAGCATTTGTCTGACAGGGAGCCACTGAGAGGGGCCTTTCTTTCCCCTACTCCCATGCCCATCATCCCTGCCCTCTCCCTTCCCTCTCTCACCCCCTACCTGTGCCACCACTCGTTTTACCATTTCCTCAAACTGGGCCTGGGACTGGAATATAAATCCCTGAGCTGGGCCATGCTGCGCCTCCTCCACCCCTGCTGGAATAGGCTGGGTCTCCTCTGTGGCCTCCATACCTGTTTCACCTCGGTTGGTGTGGTCCCGTCCTTCGCGTGATGAGTTGGGGTGAAGGACGATACTGGGAAAACGGGCCGAAGCTGTGAGGTGGGGGCGGATGATCCGGTAAGGCTGTGGCATGCTCAGTCAAAGTCCTCTGTACTGATAAAAGATAATCAGGCTCCCTTCGCTTCATAGGCCTACTGTGTGAGGGAGGCCTAGGCCTTTGAAGGCCCACTGTGTGAGGGAGCACGGTCAATCAAAGGCATCTGTACTGGCCTAATCAGGCTCCCTTCATAGGCCTACTGTGTGAGGGAGGCCTAGGCCTTAAAGGCCCACTGTGTGAGGGAGCACGGTCAATCAAAGGCCTCTCTACTGGCCTAATCAGGCTCCCTTCATAGGCCTACTGCTGTACGGGCCTAATCAGGCTCCCTTCATAGGCCTACTGGGTGAGGGAGGCCTAGGCCTTAAAGGCCCACTGTGTGAGGGAGCACGCTCAATCAAAGGCCTCTGTACGGGCCTAATCAGGCTCTCTTCATAGGCCTACTGTGTGAGGGAGGCCTAGGCCTTAAAGGCCCACTGTGTGAGGGAGCACGCTCAATCAAAGGCCTCTGTACGGGCCTAATCAGGCTCTCTTCATAGGCCTACTGTGTGAGGGAGGCCTAGGCCTTAAAGGCCCACTGTGTGAGGGAGCACGCTCAATCAAAGGCCTCTGTACGGGCCTAATCAGGCTCTCTTCATAGGCCTACTGTGTGAGGGAGGCCTAGGCCTTAAAGGCCCACTGTGTGATAAAAGATAAAAGATAAAAGATAAAAGATAAAAGATAAAAGATAAACGATAAACGATAAACGATAAACGATAAACGATAAAAGAAGAAAGAAAGAAAGAAAGAAAGAAAGAAAGAAAGAAAGAAAGAAAGAAAGAAAGAAAGAAAGAAAGAAAGAAAGAAAGAAAGAAAGAAAGAAAGAAAGAAAGAAAGAAAGAAAGAAAGAAGAGGAGGAGGAGAAGGAGGAGGAAAGAAGGAAGGAGGGAGGGGAAAGGAGGGAAGGAACAAAGAAGGGAAATAAGAAA
>QLTV01002580.1:174281-201016 GCA_003457575.1 Thermophis baileyi
GAAGAAGAAGAAGAAGAAGAAGAAGAAGAAGAAGAAGAAGAAGAAGAAGAAGATGATGATTATTTGTTCCTCATACTTAAGGATTTAAAAGGGATGGGCCCAACCAAATTATGCTGACTGGGAATTAAATGGCTTCATAAATAAAACTCTGATGTGGCTCTCATGTTAATCAAAAATCTTTTGGCCTTTCAATGAACTTGAGAAGCAAATTCTCATCAATTTGAGTGAGAACCAGTAGAATTGGACATTGTTTATCAGAACTGATCTCACTAGTGAAATTATGGGTTTCTGGATAGACTCTTAGTTAAGGAGAGACAAACAGGTCAGATTCATCCACATATTTTCCTGGTTGAACAGAGATTTGAACCTAGCATTGTTCATTCCAAATATAATTCTCTAAGTCATACACTTACTGTATATGTATATTCTTCAAAACAGAAATGGGCAACATTTTGGTAGTTACTGACTACCCTAATATAGCCCTTCTATATTAATATTTGGGGAATATTGCTCAAGCAGTATTGCTCAAGGCCCATTTTGCTTTAAAACCTGAAAGTATGACTAGAACATTTCCAGAAAGTTAGAGAAATATAATTAGCTTAATGAACTATTTCCATCAAAGAGATTTTCTTCCAGGAACAGGGAGGAAGAGAAAGTACTGTTTTTATGATAAACGGAAAAGATGCTTCTTACATGAAAATTCAAATATAAATCATGGACAAGTGGCCTAGAAAGAGTTCCGGTTTTATAAGTATTTCTGAGATTGGTTGAAATGAGATAAGCTACAAATGTTACTTTGATGTCAGACAGAGGCTTCTGTGTGTCTCCTTTCATTTTTTTTTAAACAAATGAAATTAAATAAAAATCAAGGCACAGGAAATTTAATCACTAATCAGCCTAATGGCTGTATCCTTTTCAAAGTCATGAACCAAGTACCCGATAAATGATTTGTCAATGTCATTTCATAAATGTCTAAAGAGTCTGTGTAATTATTAGGCCATACCTATCCATGGATATGTTTGGATGCACCTCATTATTTTAAATGCAGTGGGACATTTCTTCTTCCAAGAAATCTCTCTCTCTCTCTCTCTCTCTCTCTCTCTCTCTCTCTCTCTCTCTCTCTCTCTCTCTCTCTCTCTCTCTCTCTCTCTCTCTCTCTCTCTCTCTCTCTCTCTCTCCCTCTCCCTCTCCCTCTCCCTCTCCCTCTCCCTCTCTCCCCGCACGCACTTATGTGTATGAAAATTTATTTTCTATCCCACCTTTATTTTTTTTATAAATAACTCAAAGTGGTGAACATACTTAATACTCCTTCCTCCTCCTACTTTCCTCACAACTCTGTGAGGCAAGTTGGGCTGACAGAAACTTTGTGTGACTGGTCCAAAGTTACCCAGCCAGCTTTCATACCTAGAATGGGACTAGAATTCACAGTCCCCTGGTTTCTAGCCCGATGCCTCAACCACTGAGGTGTCAATGCTCCTCCCAAGGTTTTGGGAATTCTTCATCAAATTCATAGGAAAATAATTTGGGTGGATGATTCTGCCAGGTTTCTCCAGAAGAAGGAATTCAGCAATTTCTCCAGAATTGGACCATTGCTTAGCAGTAATATTGCTTCTTTTTGGATGTCATCCATTATGATTCAATGGAAGCATAAAAAGCCAGGGAGGCACAGACTAATGGAGATGATGAAGAAGGATAGGATATTCACATATATGCCTCACCCACCTATTGATAAGTAAGTAAATCCAAGATCATTCAAGATGACTAAGTAAATGGAACGATTCGACTGGAAGCATCGCAGTGAGACAGTCTGGAAATAGCGGGCTCTGATGAGCCTGGCGAAAATCCAGGCTGACAAGGGGGGTCTTCGGACCGGATCTGTCCTGTAGGGATGGAGAAGAAGGAGAGGCACCTCGGAAGACCAAGAGGAACAGGCAAGTTCTTTGGAGGTCAGAGGGAAACTCTTCGATCCGGCAGCAGGGGCGATGGTCATGGCGGCCATCATGAAGCTGGGGCAACCGGAATACGTTTTGTGCAGGAGTGGTGATTTGGATGGAGTACTGAGTGATTGGCCAACTCACAGGTAAAAAAGAAACTTTTTTAAAAAAAATTAAAAGTTGTCCCCAGTGAGGAAACAGCAGCTAATTGGCATGGGGGAACATTAATGGAGGTAGACAAACAAAGCGGAAGTTTAAACACCAGCCCAGAACGGAGAGGGAGATAATTAAAGGATTGTAAGAAGAAACCCGAAAGAAAGCAGTTGTGTAAGAAGATTGGAAATAACTTTAAAAATTTTTGAATGTTGAAGGAAGAACAAAGGAAAGTGTAAAAAAAAAAAAGCCCTGTAAAGGAAAGTTTACAATTGGACTTGGAATTGGATTTCAATTTTGAATTTGGGAAATATAAAATTACGAAGAAGAAGACGGAAATTGGGGAATATTTATAAAGTGGATTTAACATGGAAATTGATTATTTTGTTACTTCATTGATCGGAATTGTGGATTGGAGAGAGACATTTACTGGTGGGAAAAAAGAACTACAAAGTGTTCTTGATTTACAAGTCATGAGAAGTTTTAAGGAGGGCTTGTTTTCATTTAAGCTGTTTGATCTCGGCAACCAAAGAAGCAGGATTAACAGAACTCTAAACTGAAGTAAAAACATTGTGGAAACAACAAAATGTCCCAGGAACTAATTGAAATGATTAAAGTGATGCATGTATCATTTAAACTTGAATTGAAAGAAATGATTGAAACGATGCATGGACCATTTAAGTCTGATGAACCAGAAATCATGCCAGAACATACCCAAATGGTTAAAGAATCCATGAAAGAGAAGCAAGAACTTAGCATTGAAGATAACAACATTGATTATGACATTGGGAGTAATAATGCAAAAAAGAGAAGGGTTAGGAGAAAATTAACTAGAAAAAGGAAGCAAATAAAGGGAAGAAAGGGGAAAGGGAAAAGGGTAGGAAAAAATTTGAAAGTTAATGATTACACTCGGATTAACAGTGGTAAAAATAGAGAGGTTGGAAAGAAATGAGGGAGAAAAGAAAAGGGGAAGAGACCAGGTACATGAGAATTAAATGATTACACTGGGATTAACAGTGGGGAAATAAAAAAGAGGAAAAGGGGAAAAGGGAAGAGATCAGATGGGATTTCAGGGCAAACTAGGCAAGTAAGAGATTTTAATATTAGAGAAAAGAAAGAGAAGAAAAAATATAACAATTATAAAAAGAAAATAAGAAAATAAGAAAATGGGAGGATGAGAGAAAACTCTTAAGAGGTGGAGTGCAGGAGGGACCAAAAGAAAATGGTTAAAGGAATAATTAATGGAAAGAAGGATGGGAAATATGATATTTATATGTGAATTGTATTATGATTAATAAGTGTAATTGCAATATTTGAATAAGATGATATGATGAATGAAATGGAAGGGAGGAAAGGAAATGTGTTATATACTCAAAATTGTTTGAATATACCTACAGTCATAAGTGACTTATATTTGGATTAATATTTGTGAGTGTAATATGTTGGTTATTGTTTATAAGATGATTTTTGATAGTTGAAAAAGGAGATGGGAAAAACAAATCTAAAGAAATTTATTTTTGTATATTTAGATTAATATTTGTGAGAATAATATGTTGATAATTGTTTATAATATGATGTTTTACAGTTGAAAAAGGAGATGTGAAAAACAAATATAAAGAAATTTATTTTTGAAGATGAATGGAAAAGAGGTTGGAGAGTAAATTGGATAGTAATATTATTATAGGTCCATCTGATAAAATATTAAATTATAATAAGAAATTAGGAATTAAGGAAGGATTGTCTTTAAATTAAAGGGTTTTAATTTGAAAAAGGGAATAAGAAAGGTTTGGGGTTAGGGCAAATGGTAATATTGTTTATATAGTAGAAAAGAAGTAGGAGGAAAATAAAATAAAAAAACAGAGAGAAAGAATATTATGGCAGACATTGAAATATACAAATTGTGTTTGGGGATGTTATAAGCTGTACAAGTTTTTTGACCCGGTCAATACTCTGTTCAGAGAAAATGCATTGTTTGTTTGTTTGTATGTGTGTTTGTTTTAAAATATATATATATATAAAAAAAGATGACTAAGTAAATTCAAGAACATCACATGATAATTTATAAACACTCTCTTCTTCTTTGAAAGAAATTTCAAAAGCAAATTCTCTTTCATCAGACAAAGAGGACAAGAAAGGGGGAAATGCACAAATTCTTCAGATTTCTGGGTTTTATCTTATTTTCTTTTAACTAGCATCCACACCCCAACCCACACCCAAATCAACAAGGTCTAATATGATGTGACCAAAGGTCAGCCAATGACTTCCTTCAGTCCCTAGTTCTTTCATTAGGATGTACTGTACAGAAAACAATTCCACAGTATTTCTGCCTTAAATCTAAAAGCTTCATGATTTGGAGCAGCTGACACTACATATTTGGTGAAGAATTCCAAAAAGTTTGGGAGAGTTGACAAAAAAAAATCCTGGATACTTGTTCTAAACTTTTTTTTTTAATATATAAATAGAGAGAAAGCTGTGATTTAATTTCATGATCTTCTGTCTTCTCTACCTCAACATAATCTAAGTGGAATTGAACTGTTCCAATAAATAAAGCTTTAGAACAAGGGTGTCAAACTTCCGGCCCATGGCGTGCTTAGATCCGGCCCATGGGGTGCTTAGATCTGGCCCATGGGGCTGCCCTGAAAACAGCGGACCGGCCCGCAGTGCCTCTGCCAGTGAAAATGGAGCTCGGGAGGGCTGCGTGTGGCCCCCCTGAGCTCTGTTTTCACTGGCAGATGGCTGCAGGAAGCTGTCATATCCCCCCCGCCCTGCCCGGGCCACCACAGGTGCCCCTGACACGAGTGATGTCAAGCTGGCCACCCCCACCCAGGCCACGCCCACCCTGCCCCCAAAGTCAAACACAACCCTGATGTGGCCCTCAATGAAATCGAGTTTGACATGCCTGCTTTAGAATATTCACAAGAACATAAGAGATCCCTGTTGGGTCAAAGTAAATGACCACCTACTTCAGCATTCTGTATCTTCAGTGGTCAATCAGATAGCTCAAAAGAGCAGGTAGAAAATTACCCCCTTCCCTGTTGTGCACTAATCACTGGTATTTAAAGTATACCACTTGGGACTCAGAAGCTGGTGTAGAGCTATCAAGTTGAGTAGCATTGCTAGTTCAAACCTAATCCCCTCATTTTAAATACCCAGTCAAGAGCTGGGTTACCATTGGAGCTATGAATGAACACTTGACATAAAGAGGTATTGATGCACTGTGCTACTGAATAATCCTCATTTCCCCTCATTTGAATATTTATTTCTGATGATTTTGGAATAGAGATCTTCTGGAGTTATTGCCAAAAGAATATTGAAAGTTCAGACCAAAGACCTCTCAAAATCAGCATTCAGATATGCTATCCAGAAACCAGATATGCTGACTCTGTAAACTGCTTAGAGAGGGCTGCAAAGCCCTATGAAGCGGTCTAAGTGCTATTGCTATCTTGTTTTCCATAGAATTTGGTGTCTCTTGGGGTGAAAATCCTCTTTACTATTACCTTGCATTACATTGGGGATCATGTAAATAATGTGCTTGGATTCTATTTCCCTCAGCAGCCTGAAGGGCAGAAAACCAAGACTAATCACCATAACCATCTTCGTAATACATAAATCAGATGCAGAAAGCATTCGTTTTAGAGAGTTGTGTTGCCGCATTTCTTGATTTCGGTCACCCTTGAGGAGACACAAAGCACATCCTAAATGGAGCAACCTAGGGCTATTCAAAAAATGTAAAATCCCTAACAGTCATCAACTGAGCACAGAGACACATTTCCTCCCTCCAATATGGCATGCAAACCAGAAATCAGGAATGAATTAACACATGAGGAATGACCTCAAGCATCTGTGGCTCATAGTATATACTATCCAGAGTAAGAGGCAGCTTAACAGGGCCATCTGCTTCCAAACAACCATGGAATTTGGAATTCTGTTCCCCAAACTTGGATATCTACAAGCCTTTTCCTCCTGTTAAAGTTCTGTCAAAATATTATTAAAAATCAAGGAGGTAGATATTGTGAGGGCACTTTTTCCATTGAACTTGTAGTTGGAAGGAGTCAGTCACCGTGAAGGATGCCAGTCTTTGAGAAATACAGAATCTCTTTTCAGTCTGTGTCACTGACCTGTAATAAAGAATTTGATTTGATTTCAGAACCTCTCCTTACCCAGAAGAAATTTGCAAAAAGAAAAATGAAAAGAAAGAAAAGAAAAGAAAAACCAGCGTCAAATATTAATGGAGCATGTGTGTGACGATTGTTAGTTTTTATTGTTTTTTGAGCTACTCACCTTTCCAAGTGTATCAAGCTCAGTTTCTCTAAATGACTCCATTATGCATAGCTAATAGTACTTTAAAGTTCACAAAAAAAGATACGTTTGTGACTATCTCGTTTGCAATGTTGCTTTATGTGCTTGGGTATTTCACACAAAAAAACACCTAATGTGTACATTTTCTTTTCATGAAAACATGCATTTCTGTGCGGACCTTTTCCTAATATGTGTGTGTCTGTTTCTATTTTTAATGACAAACTATAAAGTTGTAAAGTGTGTAAAAGAGTGATTTTCAATAGTTAGGTAATCTTCGTTTCATGTATAGGTTCAACAGCAAAAAAATTAGACAAGTTTGTGTTTAAATGAGAACTAATTAGATTTCATCTTAGTCTCACCTGCTTAACAGAACAGATCAGATTAACAGAGTTGGAAGGGACCTTGTAGGTCATCTAGTCCCCACCCAAGCAGGAGACCCTACACCATTTCTGACAGATGGCAGTCCAGTCTCTTCTTGAAAGCTTCCAGTGATGGAGCTCCCATGACTTCTGAAGGCAAGCTGTTCCATTGGTTGATTGGTCTCATTGTCAGAAAATTTCTCCTTATTTCTAGGTTGAATCTCTCCTTGTTCAGTTTCTATCCATTGTTCCTTGTCTGGCCTTCAGGTGCTTTGGAAAACAGGTTGACCCCCTCCTCTCTGTGACAGCCCCTCAAATATTGGAAGACTGCTATCATGTTTCCCCTGGTCCTTCTCTTCACTAGACTAGCCATGCCCAGTTCCTGTAACCGTTCTTCATATGTTTTAGCCCAGCGGTGAAATCTACTTACCTTCCCTAATGGTTCGGAAGCGCACGTATGCGCAGAAGGCTTTGTGCATGCACAGAGGGTAAAAAACATGAAAATGGTGGGTGGAGCCTCACGCTCCGAACCACCGGTGGCCGCCGCCGCTACCAGTATGCCCAGACCAGGCCAAACCAGTAGCATTTCACCCCTGTTTTAGCTTCCATCTAATATCTAAGAGAGGTAAGTAGTTTTTTCTACAAATGAGCCAGACTCGTAACTCCATTATAAAAAAAGAACAAAATGAAGCTAAATGGGAAATTGTGCTTAAGGATATGAAACACTCCTCTTTCATTGTGTATCTTTTGTCGGTACTTTGTAAGATTTGGTAAGTGTCCAATATTAGCTTGTTCTATTTAAAACAACAACAAAACATCACCATTTATGTTTCCAAAGCTTGCAAGATTTTTTTTTTGCAAAATACTAACTTTATATTTTCTCCCATAAATTGCTCCCCCAGAGTAATACAAGGTTGTTATATCATTTTCTTACTTTCCTGATTTGATTTATTTATTAAACTTTTATTCTGCCTTTATTATTTTATTAGTATTCTGCATAGAGCCGTGGTGGCGCAGTGGTTAGATTGCAGTATGGCAGCCGAACTCACTGATCTCTGCCAGGAGTTTGATCCTGACTGGCTCAAGGTTGACTCAGCCTTCCATCCTTCCAGGGTCAGTAAAATGAGGACCCAGATTGTTGGGGGCAATATGCTGACTCTGTAAACCACTTAGAGAGGGCCAGGGGTGGGTTCTGGATCCTTTTGCTGCCGGTTCGCTCAGGATCGCGCCGTGTGCGCGTGCAGCAATAAAAAAAATAGCTTCTGCGCATGCAGAAAATCCAAGAACGGGCTCCGTGACGTCATTGCCGAGTTACTAACGGTTCTAAACAACCGGTTAGAACCGGTAGGAACCCACCTCTGGAGAGGGCTGTAAAGCACTGTGAAGCAGTATATAAGTGTAAGTGCTATTGTTATTGCTATTATTTTAATAAATAACTCAAAGTGGCAAACATATATAATATTCCTCTTATTTTCCTCATAATAACAACCCTGTGAGGTGGGTTGGGCTGATGGAAAGTGATTGTCCCAGGCAGGTTTCGTGCCTAAAGATGGCTATTCACAAGTAACTCTCAGACTATTTGCATAAAATTTTGTATCCCAATCATATACAATCGTGCCTGAATCAGAGGTGGGTTCCTCCCGGTTCGGACCGGTTCGCCCGAACCAGTAGTGATCCGCTGGTGATGTCACGGTGATGTCATGGATCTGGTTCGGTAGGTGCCAGTCCGTGGGCACAGCCATCTTTTTTGGGGGGGGGGATTTTATTTTATTTTTGGAAAAAAAAATTTTGGAATTTTTTTTATTTATTTTTTCTTCTGCACATGCGCAGAAGCCGAGTTTCCGGCACTGCGCATGTGTTGCCATCTTGTTTTCAGCTTTTTTGGGGGGGGATTTTTTTTATTTTTCGGCACTGCGCATGCGTGCGCACATAAAGCGTGTGCGTGCCCACGAGGCGCGGCCACGCGGCGTGGGAGGAAGCAAACCGGCAGCGAGGTAAGTTAGAACCCACCCCTGGCCTGAATATTGCCTAATTTTCACCAAAAAAATAAAGTTACATCACTTTTGTAACAGTGTTACACACTAGTTGTTATTTAAATGAGCCCCTTCACCTATATATTTGAAATGGGAAAGTCTTCATTTCCTTATAATTTTCAACTGTCCATGCCAATTTAATCCCATTTTCTGCATTTATTCCTAGTCAATTGGAGACAGACATTTTGGCTCAAAAGAAATGCCTGTGTGAATTGGGCAACATTGATCTACTTGTGGTGAAGCATGCATACTCCTAATTAAAATATTAATCCAAGTACTTTCTCCCACATCCCTTATAAATTATCCAACGGAATTGAAAACATGTCTTCTGGAATGATGTAAGAGACAGTACATATTAATTTCCCAATAAATCTATACATAGGCCATCTAGATTGTGTTCTATGAAAAACTCAATGCTATGTCTAGGAAACGCTGAATAATTGGTAAATATTGTTTTTTTATATGATATAACGTCTCTTGAATGTTTATGTTATATATAATCTCTCTGTTTTATTACTTATTTTATTTAGTTTTCTCTACTCTAGCCGCCATCTGACTTTGAAATGTTTTCAAGTTAAAGAAAAGTAATTATTCTGGATGGTCTTGGAGAAGACTCTTGAGAGTCCCTTGGACTGCAAGGAGATCAAATTAGTCAATCCTAAAGGAAATCAACCCTGACCATCCTTTGGAAGGACAGATACTGAAGCTGAAGCTCAAATGCTTTGGCCACCTAATGAGGACTCATTGGAAAAGACCCTGATGTTGAAAAAGATGGAAGGCAAAAGGCGAAGGGGACAATAGAGGATGAGATGATTAGATTGGAGGGTCTGGCATGCTATGGTCCACAAAGGTAAAGGTAAAGGTTCCCCTCGCACATACGTGCTAGTCGTTCCTGACTCTAGGGGTCAGTGCTCATCTCCATTTCTAAGCCGAAGAGCCAGCGCTGTCTGATGATGATTCCGTGATCATGTGGCCGGCATGACTAAATGCCGAAGGCGCACGGAATGCTGTTACCTTCCCACCATTATTTTTCTACTTGCATTTTTACATGCTTTCAAACTGCTAGGTTGGCAGAAGCTGGGGCAAGTAACGGGAGCTCACTCTGTTACGTGGCGCTAGGGATTCGAACCGCCGAACTGCCGACCTTTCTGATTGAGAAGCTCAGCGTCTTAGCCACTGAGCCACCGCATCCCCTATGGTCCATAGGGTCATGAAAAGTTGGACATGACTTGGTGATAGAACAACAACAAGAAGAAGAAGAAGGAAGGAAGGATAAGCCTTCAGTAGCTTTTCTAAGTCTCTAGAATCCCTACAAATATTTTGGAATAAAACTCCCTCATCTCAAACTATTGGAGATGATGCTCTATGTTGGATGGAGTTCAACAATATCTACAGGGACTCAGAATGGGGAAGAGGAGTTGGGAAGAGTCGGACACAACTTAACGACTGAACAACAACCACAATAACAACCTTCCCCTGGAATTACTGGATATTTGTAATTCAAGATCTTGGATTTGGGACCTGGGGTTCAATATGTCCCAGGCAGGGAATTATGACAAGGCATATGTAAGACCTCACACTTAGGAACATATAATGGCTGGGCAGCATCAATTTAATCAAACACCGAGCAAGATGGGCCATCTGGTTGCATTTACGGGATAAAGTCTTTTCTAAAAACCATTAACTGTAATTGAAACTCAGTCAGAACAGAACACACAAAAATTGATCATTGCAATTTTTTTTTTGTACCCGGAATGGTACAAAATATTAAATGGGCTGTTATTCTGCTGCAGTTGTGGCACCACACATCTATTTGCCATTATCGTAACGGAAAGCAGTATTAGCATCAGCACCAGATGGATACTCTGCCAATATGAGATCTTTCTCCTCTTTGCTTGCCTGCTTCCAGTGATGCAAAATTACCAGACACAAAACAAAATGGGACTTTAACATGTAAATGTTGTGCAGACTCACAAAGGAGATTCTATTCAAAATGGCTCAGTATTCACAGATGTTGATGATTATCTCCAATGATATTTTTACATTGGAAGTAACAGCATAATTACAGTTGAGGCTGGCGGTCAACATATAAAAGATACCATGCTGTCTCTAACTTGGAAATCAGGAAGAGATATGGACATAGGTTAGAGCTTCGTAAGAAGTTTATCCTGCTCTGCACAATTTAAAACAATCACCCAAAACTTTTCCTGCAAAGGAGATGAGAAATCCTCTCCAAATGTTCCTTGGATTACAATTATTTGGAATATGCTGGAGTTAGAAGGGACATTTAGCTTTTGAATGCAATCCCCTGCTTAGTGAAGGAATATATATTGAAGTATCATCGACAGATGGCTTTGCAATTTCCAATCATACCCATCCAGTGAAAGGGAATCCACAACTTCGCTTGGAAACTGGTTCCATTATCAAATTAATGTCAGGCGCACAGAATCAAGACCACACGTTAAGTTCTAGACAAGCTGATTTATTGCTCAGGCCTATACACAAGAATCTAGTCGATAAACAGTCAGCACTAAATTGGTGTTAGATAAGAATTACTGGAATTCAAGAGATGTTAGATTTGGAGTGCTTGTGGGTAATGATTCTAGGCTGATTACTCTCTTGACTTTACCCCCAGGCTCTCTCTGTTCTTCTACATTTATCCAGGATATGGCTTGGCTCCTCTGGCTATGTTCAAGTGGAGGCTGGATAGCCATCTCATGTAGATTCTTTGACTCCAGCACCGCTTAGCATATTAGACTGATGCTCAATATCAACAATTGATTGGTTGGTTGGTTGGTTGATTGATTGATTGATTGATTGTGAATCAACAAGTTGTTTACAACTCCTAGAGGCCAAATAGATGACAGTCTATCCCAATTGAGGAGAATATTTATATCTCAGGTTTGAAGTTTCAACCCAATCTATAACAGAATAAGAGAGTTGGAAGGGACCTTGGAGGTCTTGAGCCGAGGTGGCACAGTGGTTAGAGTGCAGCACTGCAGGCTACTTCAGCTGACTGCTAGCTGCAGTTCGGCGGTTCAAATCTCACCGGCTCAAGGTTGACTCAGCCTTCCATCCTTCTGAGGTGGGTAAAATGAGGACCCAGATTGTTGGGGGCAATATGCTAACTCTGTAAACCGCTTAGAGAGGGCTGTAAAGCACTATGAAGTGGTATATAAGTCTAAGTGCTATTGCTATTGCTATCTTCTAGTCCAAACCCCTGCTCAGGCAGGAGAGCCTATATCAGTGATGGCGAACCTTTTAGACACTGAGTGCACAAACTGCGCACACATGCCCAAACTAAAAGGTGCACGTACACGCGCATGTGAACGTGCGCATGCACGGACATGCGTGAACATGCACATGCATGGACATGCACGCATGCGCATGTGTGGACATGCACGCGTGTGCAGCAGAGACCCAAAGACCAGTTGGCCGGCAGGAGGCGGGGCTTCCCAACACTGGCAGTGTGGCAAGAGGTAAGATCTTTTTCTTTCGTGAGCTTCTGTTTCATCGTTTGCAGGGAAACAGAAACTCATGAAAGAAACGCCACGGAGATCTGACCTGGAGCTACGGCGTGCGTGACAGCAGAGAGGGCTCTGCGTGCCACCTCTAGCATGCGTGCCATAGGTTCGCCATCATGGGCCTATATCATTCTGGACAAATGGTTATCCAATCTCTTCTTTAAAACCTCCAGTGATGGAGCACCCATAACTTCTGGAAGCAAACCATTCCACTGGTTTATTGGTCTCACTATCAGGAAATTTCTCCTAAGTTCTAGATTGCTTTTCTCCTTCATTAGTTTCCATCCATCATTTCTTGTCCTGCCTTCTGGTGCTTTGAGAATAGGCTGACTCCCTCTTCTTTGTGGCAACCCCTTAGATATTGGAACACTGCTATCATATCACCCCTAGTCCTTCTTATCCCCAGCCTGTTCTTTGAAGTCTCCCAAAGATGTATTCATCACTACCATAACTGATTCCAGTCACTTTTCTGCTCCTCATCTTCTTCTTGGAATAGACATTTCCTTTTCAAATTCCAGGCATTCCATTCCTTCCTTCACTTTCTTTATTATTCTCAAACACTGAACTCTCAGCTCAGTCACCTAAAAGGTTTTTGCAATTAGAACGAAATGTTTTAAGAAAAAAATAATCTTAGTAGATGGGAGTAGTGGTTAAACCTAAAGAAACATGAGACACACATTGTGTGTGTCTCAGGTTTCCTTCTAATTGCAGAAACTTTTGAATTCTTCCAAGCATAGTGCAACCTACTATTTGTATGTAGATGATCCTTCTAGTGCTTTGAGAATAGGCTGACTCCCTCTTCTTTGTGGCAACCCCTTAGATATTGGAACAGGCTATAAAGCAAGGGCATTTTCAATACTCTACAACTGTGCAATAATTTAGAACATGCTCACAAGAGAAGCATAACAAGAACCCTGCTGGGTCAAACCAAAAGCCATTCTTTTCCAGCTTTTTATGCCACCCATTGTCCACCTATTTTCAGCCACACACAAAAACCTCACTAGCATCACATAAGAGTAAAAGCTCTCTTCCCAAAAGTTAGAATATTGAAAGATCTGCTGCATGATTGAAGAGACACTAGATAGTTGTCTAGTATAGTATGACTTGATGAACCACTTCACTCCTTGGAGACAATTGTAATTCTCATCAAGTGTCAGGGATCAGTTAAGAGTTAGAAGATTCCAGTCTGACTTGATAGATGTATTAAATGGAAGAGGAAGAATGCAGAAAATATAAACGAGCATCTGTCACAAACAGTTATGAAGGTTATTGTTAAGAGGAAAACTAAGTCTTCTCTTCAAAGAGATGTTGTTGAAGAGAGCACAAAAGCTGTGACAAGTGATTGGGTATCAAATCAAGACCACTCTCTTGAACAGTATTAACTGCTTTTGATGACTACCATTTTCTCAAATTCAACAGAGAGTTTTAGCCATATTTATCCTTGACTCCAAGGCAGAGGTGGTATTCAGCAGGTTCTGACCAGTTCTGGAGAACCGGTAGCAGAAATTTTGAGTAGTTCGGAGAAACGGTAAATACCACCTCTAACTGGCCCTGCCCCCATCTATTCTCTGCCTCCCGAGTCCCAGCTGATCGGGAGGAAATGAGGATTTTGCAGTAACCTTCCCCTGGAGTGGGGAGGGAATGAAGATTTTACAGGATCCTTCCCCTGGAGTGGGGTGGGAATGGAGATTTTACAGTATCCTTCCCCTGCCACGCCCACCAAGCCATGCCATGCCCACCAAGCCACGCCCACAGAACCGGTAGTAAAAAAAATTGAATCACACCACTGCTCCAAGGGGTGAGAAGATATTGCAATGCTCCACACCATTGTGCAATACAACCCAGCTCCTAGAGCTTTGATTTTGGAGGAAAAAATCCTTTGTGTAACAGCTTCACTTTTGTGAATTTTTCTGCAGGATTCATAGATCAATCTTCCATTAATTTATCCAGTGTTTTGTTAAAAAAAAAACACAATTAAATTGGTGACATTACTCTATCATGTTTACTCTTTCATTGACTCTATCTAGTTTAACTGTATGCGTTTTTGTAAAAAAAATTACCTCCATTGATCCTGAATCTCCCTGTATATAATTTTAAGGGGCTGCCGTGGCTCACGAGATTAGAACATTGAGTCAGAAGACCATTGAGAGGTCGACAGCTCAGGAGTTCAAAACCCAAGAGCACGAGCTGTGTGATGGAATGATTTCCCATCAATTTGTCCCAGCTCCTGCCAACCTAGCAGTTTGAAAGCTTGCAAATGCAAGTAGATAAATAGGTACCATTTTCCATGGGAAAATAACAGAGACATAAAAGGAGCCTCCTCGGGCTTCCCTTGGGCAATTATGATGTCACAGGCTAATCCTTTCAACCCAGAAGTGCCTTGGTAGGTGCTTCTGACATGAATGCCTTATTTTTAACTTTTTGTGTCAAATTTTGCTATGTTCCAATTTTCAAATAATTTTATTCCTGCCTATCATTTTGACCATTTCCTGAGTTTGCTCCAGGCTAAACAGCTCCAAATGCTGTAGCCTTCCTTTGTAGCCAAGCTGCTCTGAAGTGCCAATAATTCTGATTTTCCTTTTCTGAACCCTATCCAACTCTACAATATTCTTTTGGAACTGTGATGGCCAGAATACCCTTATTTCAGGTTTGATGGCACAAAAGATTTATATAACACTATCGCTACACTGGTGGTTTTATTTTCACCCCTTTGTCTAATTATTTCCAGCATAAAATTCCCCACATGCTGAGCTCACATTTTCACTAAAAATTTCCACCATTACTCCAGAATCCCTTTCTTGATCTATCATCCTGGGAAACTTCCCTTAATAGCTAAAGATGAAAACACTGTTCAGGCAATATGGATGCCCAGTTCAGCACACAAGCAATGATGAGAAACAGCTCCAACTTCTGTTCATTCATAGCAACACAAATGTATTACCTATTTTTCCTTAGTGTTATAACAGCACTGCTTTATTGCAATTCATATGGGGAGTTATTTATTTTACCTAAAATTTCCTCAGTCTTAGCTCTCACAAATATCTTACTTATATCTTGCTTATCAATACTTATATCATATTTTCATGTGATCCTTTCATATCATACGATATACATTAACATTTTTATGTAAAGCCAGGCACACTGTTGGCTTTGATTGCTTTAAGATTGTCTGCCTTTGAAGTACAAGGTCTTTGTCTTTAATATCATATTGCAGCTGAGGAAATAGCTGACATTTAAATGGAAAACAAATATTTCCTTCCAGAGCTGCCACTTCTGGTGCCATCTCTATTAGCATTCTGCAGTGTTAGAATCACTCACCACTTCTAAGTGCATCAATTATCATTTCACACTTCCCATAACTGGTGCATTAAATGTTCTTGTGCAGCTATGCAGAAGTAGTAAATGTAAGACACGAGCAGATGGTGTGGCATGAATATGTACATATATAGATATATATACCAGAGGTGGGTTCCTCCCGGTTCAGACCGGTTCGCCCGAACCAGTAGTGACCTGCTGGTGACATCACAGTGACATCACGGATCCGGTTCAGTCGGTGCTGGTCCGTGGCCGCCGCCATCTTTTTTTTTTTTTGAATTTTTTTTCGAATTTTTTTTTCTTCAAAAAAAATTTCTGGGTTTTTTCTTCTTCTGCACATGTGCAGAAGCCGAGTTTCCAGCACTGTGTCGCCATCTTGTTTTTGGCTTTTTGGGGGGGGATTTTTTTTCGGATTTTTCGGCACTGCGCATGCGCGCGCGCACAAGTTGCGCCCACGCAGCGTGGGAGGAAGCGAACCAGCAGCGACGTAAGTTAGAATCCACCCCTGATACACAATCACACACACACACACACACACACACACATATGCATGTGCATACTATGATCTAATTTAGAGGTAGACTTGGTAAACCTGTTTGCATTTAACAAACTCTGATCATCAAGACCCATAGCAAAAGATAAATATAGTTATCCATTTGGGAGGTCTCAAACGTCTGGAGTTTCCCAAGTTGCTCAGTCTTGATCTTGTCCTTGATCTTGTCCTTTTCAATGACCTTATACTCTTATAATGTCCCTTATAAAACTATACCAGACACACGGAGATGTACAAATGTACCAATAAAAAAACTCCATAAGAACACTAATTGTTCCTTTTGTGGTGAAGTTTAAAGATTTTTAACAGAGCAAATATATTAAAACTGGCAGGAGTTAGCTCTGTTTCTGATGACTATGCTAAAAATTAACTGTTTGACTGATTGGCCCATGTATGTTTGTGTGAATGTTTTATTTTAATATTGATGTATTTTTAAATTGTTTTTTTTATATATGTTTCTATTGTTGTCTTTTTTTATATATATATACTGTGAGCCGCCCAGGGTCCTTCGGGAGTTGGGCAGCATACAAATTTTGCAAAATAAACAAATAAATAAATAAATAAACAAACTCTTGCATTGTCCAAGCAAATTAAATTTGAGCAACCTGGAGCTTTGGGGCAGTTCAAAAGTTGAAGAAAATTGTTGATGTGGTTTAATTTAGCAAATAATAGAGGTGGTATATATTTTAATATATGGTTTATTGATCGTGTCCCTCTCTTTTTATTCTGGGAAAAGATATATTGATTTGAAACATATAATTTCCATAGAGATCCACAGACACATATATAAGCTTTTTATTTCAAACCCTGTTTAGATGCTTATTGATAAGGCTGCTACAGTGCCCATCTTGCTAGGAACAATAAATGCTTTCTATAGTAAAATGAATATGTTTTTTCTATTAACCTGTATAATATATATCCTACTGAAAGCAGTGTTCAAGATGGCTGATAAATGCAATGAATACCCACAACTGAGAATTTAGAAGAACTCAAGATTAGATTTTCACCAATGAAATAAAGCTTACAGTAGCTGTCTGGTTTTATGATCATTAAGCCTTAAAGTAAATCAGAATAAAGTCGTATTATTTTTACAGCCAGATTACAGAAGTGAAGGATTAATCACATTTTCTCTTTAGACTCAGATGAAGAAGGCCAGCATCCGTCAAGATATCCGACATGAAATTTCTCCCTTTCAGCTAAAAACTAAACTAAAATGAGGCATGATAATAAGTTGCCTTGAACTGAGAAGAATTAAGGATTTAAAAGATCCTCAATTCTCCCTAGTGACTTCTGAATGCTCAAAGAGGCTATCATTTAAAACAGTTTTCCTTTCCACGCAAAGAATAAAAAATAGCAATAGCACTTCTTAGACTTACATACTGGTCCATAGAGCTTTTCAGCACTCTCTGGGCAGTTTACAGAGTCAGCCTATTTCCCCCAACAATCTGGGTCTTCATTTTACTGACCTCGGTAGGATGGAAGGCTGAGTCAACCTTGAGCCAGTCAGGATTGAACTCTTGGCTGTGAACAGAGTTAGCCTGCAATACTGCCTTCTAACCACTGTACCACCATACCTCTTAAATCAGGGGTGTCAAACTGGCGGCCCGCGGGCCGGATGTGTCACGCGCAGGCCACGGCCACCCCAGCTCCATGAAGGGGGGGAAACGTCATGAAACATCACGTGATGGCAAAGTGCCTCCATGAGTTTGACACCAGTGTGCCTTAAATAGTTCCTTAAGTCAGGTAGGGCAACAAAGGATATCTTGAATGGTCAGGAAGAAGATGACGAAATAAAAATATTCAGGAGCTGGGTTGCTTTACCAATCAATCAACTGGTTATCATTTACTTATCAATGAATAATTAAAAAGTAAGCCCATTTCTGTTTAAATACCTAACATGAACAGAAAAGTTCAAAACATACATTTTCTTTTTACCTGATGGATAGCTTTATGAAACTGTTGGGGAACCCAGGAGAGCCTGACACATTTCATTATGGGAAGCCATCAATTAAAATTTTCACAAAAAGCCTGAGAGTAAATGTTAAATCGTGTGGGTAAGGCTTTGTGGAAAATTGAAAATGATTGCTTTACAGAAGACTGCGAGAGGGGCAAATTGTTCCTGAAAAGGCTGATGATTCTTTGGAGAGTTGTCAGAAACAGGAAATTCTGCTGGTTGTGTATGAATTCAGGTTCATTATCATGTCCTCAAGTTCAAAAACCTGGCAACAATAAAGAAAAGCCACAACCACTTAAATCATAGCCGTTCTCACTTCAGGGAGAGCCTTCAGTAGCCTCTTGGGTATTTTCCCAGCTTCAGAAGATACCCCTCCCATTAACTTCAAAATGAAGGTGACTTATACTGTATGCTACTTCTTCTATTCCTCAATCAGAATCAGAATAGAGTTGGAAGCAGAGGTGGGTTCCTCCCGGTTTGGACCGGTTCGCCCGAACTGGTAGCAACCTGCTAGTGATGTCACGGTGACATCACGGATCCAGTTCAGTCAGTGCCGGTCCGTGGGCGCCACCATCTTTTTTTGGGGGGGGGGGTTAAAAATATTTTTGGGGAATTTTTTAATTTTTTTTTTCTTCTGCGCATGTGCAGAAGCCGGGTTTCCGGCACTGCACATGCATCGCCATCTTGTTTTCAGCTTTTTTTTATTTTATTTTTCGGCACTGTGCATGTGCGCACACGCAAAGCAGGCGCGCACCCATGAGGCGTGGCCACACGGCGCAGGAGGAAGCGAACTGGCAGTGAGGTAAGTTAGAACCCACCCCTGGTTGGAAGGGACCTTGGAAGTCTTCTAGTACAGTCCCCTGCTAAAGCAGGAGATCCTATACTATTTCAGACAAGTGACTGTCCAGTCTCTTCTTAAAAACCTCCAGTGATGAAGCACCCACAACGTCTGAAGGCAAGCTGTTCCACTGGTTAACTGTCCTCACTGTTAGGAAGCTTCACCTCAATTCCAGGTTGCTTCTCTCCTTGATTAGTTTCCATCCATTGTTTCTTGTCCTGCCCTCAGGTGCTTTGGAAAATAAATTGACCCCCTCCTCTTTGTGGCAGCCCCTCAAATACTGGATCATTGCTATCATCACGATCACAATCACAAAACTCAAACTTTGATCATATGACCATGGAGATCTAGCAATGGTCATAAGTGTGAAAAATGGCCATGGTTATTTCAGTACTGTTGTAACTTTGAACAATCACTAAATGAACTGTTGAAAGTCAAGGACTCCCTATATTCACTGCCTTTGATAGTTTTGATGTAACCGACTTGTGACTCTGAAAATGCTTCCTCTTTCTACGAAGCAGGCCCAGATAAGGTTGATCTCTTGTCTATGCCAGTTCATTGTGGCATAGCTTGGGAGATAGCATGAGACATAGCAGGATTATGCTCCCTAAAGGAGCATGAGACAGTAAAAATTGCCAGTATAAAACACGGGAATTGCTAAACGAGTGCAAATGGTGGATGATTACATTGGGAGTAATTAGAATGGTTTTATGCACTACAAATTATTGTCCTGGGAGTAGAACCGGATGTAATTACTTTGGGAAAAAATTGCAAAGGATAAATGCAATTGTAACAACAGTTCTTTGTGAAGTTTCCAAGAAAAGCTGATTTTTAATTCCAGAAAGAAGGTTGTGGGAAAATAATGAGCAGCTTTAATTGCCAAGGAAGAATGGTTACGATAAAAATAGGTTGATCTAAGAGAAACGGCTGCAAGATGCTCATTGGTTATTTTCTTAAGGAGAAAAGAATAAGACGAAAGACACCGGAGACGAAGCGTGTTGCATCCTGCAACTTTAATCATCACAGCAGGAAACCCAATGAGGAAATCTAATGAACCAGCCTTGCAAGAGAAATTTCTTAATATTTGGAAGAAGAAAAATGGGTGATTTTTGCAAAGACGACTTGTCAGTTACAAAAACGTGCTTGAGCAAATCGTATGGAAGAATATATCAAGGAGATTTATGCAAACAGTAATTATGCAAATACGAGAAAGATTTCAAATATATTACTTGAAAGGTTCAACATATTATGGAAAGGATAGAAAGTGAATCAATTTGGGTAGGGTTTTTTTTTTTAATCTTCTGGTTTCTGTTTTTCGTTGTTATTTTTAAAATAACTGTGGGTATCTATCTATTCAACAGGTAACTGGGCTCAGAGAGGGTGATTGGCCCAAGACCACCCAGTTGGCTTCATGCCCAAGGTAGGATTGGAACTTATGGTCTCCTGCTTTCTAGCCTGATGTCTTAATCGCCACACCAAACACTGGACATTTTGTTTCCATTTAATTTTTAATTATAATTGTTTTATAATTATAAGATGCCAGAATAATTTTGCCTCTTTCTCTTGTGCCCTTCATGGGGAATAATGTCTGGTTTTATAAGTGATATCCCCCTTGCTTTAACAACTACAATTAGAAAGCAATTTTGGAAATGTACATGCCCTCTAAGGGACATGTACATGATTTGAGGGGTCAAACTAAACCACCCAAGAGAGAGTTTTGTACCTCAGATATTTTCCTTTCAGTGGATGAAAGGTTAGAGAAGAGCTGTAACTCAGAAATAATTTGGTGTGTCTACCTGGGGTTGAAATAGTCTCCATTACAGTTTAAAGCAGATTAAAAGCTGCCTTGAGTCGCCATTTGCGAATAGGCGGCAATATAAATTTCCTAAAATAAAAATAAATAAAATAAAATAGGGCAGGGGGCTTGCAACCTGCAGGCAATGGCAGCACTCTCTTTTATTTTACTTTATTTATTATTAAATTTATATGTTGCCCATCCAAACTATCCAAAGAGATCCTGGGCAGCTTATAATACAATAGAATGATAAATATAAGAACAATAAGATTACGATAACAGATGTTTAACAGAAAAATTTGAAGATTACTGTAATGTTTAGGCTAACCCTGTTGACTAGGTTTTTTTTTTACATATATATTATGATTAGATGTTGGGTCGATTTGATTATTAGACAGAGTCTTCCTCATCTGAAATATTTGTTTATTTTTATTTATTTATTTATTTATTATAATTTGTCAAACAGAAACAAAAAGAGGAATAATATAAAAATACGATGACAGGGCCGATAGGCACATTAGTGTGCTTATGCACGCCTCCCTCTACGGACCTCTTAAGTATGAAGTGAGGTCCACGGAAGTCAATTTGTGACTAAAACTGTGAAAATTTGTAGCTGAGACAACTGAATCAGGTAGAGCATTCCAGACTTTGACAACTCTGTTACAAAAATTGTATTTTTTACAGTCAAGTTTAGAACAATTTACATTGAGTTTAAAGCGGTTTTTCGTGCGCGTATTATTGCGATTAAAACAGAAAAAATCATTTACAGATAAAACATTACTACGTACAATTTTGTATGCAATACCTAAGTCTGACCGCAAGCGACGCAGTTCCAAGTTATCCCATGAATTTTGAGCCTAGTAGCATAGGGAATTCTATTATGTACAGAAGAGTGCAAAACTTTTCTCATAAAATACTTCTGAACCCGCTCGACTATACTGATGTCAGATATATGGTAGGGATTCCAAACAGTTGGACAGTACTCTAAGATTGGGTTGTTTAATATAGTATTTTTGTGAAATAAGGATGGGAAAATTTATAACTACAGGTAGTCCTTGACTTACAACAGTTCACTTAGTGACCATTCAAAGTTACAATGGCACTGAAAATTGTGACATGACCGTTTTCCACAGTTACAATCTTTGCAGCATCCTCGTGATCATGTGATCAAAATTCAGATGCTTGGCAACTGGTTCATCCTTTGTTGCTGTGTCCCAGGGTCATGCGATCACTTTTTGTGACCTTCTGCTAAGCTAAGTCAATGGGGAAGCCAGATTCACTTAACAACCATCTTACTAACTTAACAACTGCAGTGATTCACTTAACAATTGAGGCAAGAAAGATCGTAAAACAGGGCAAAACTCACTTAACAAATGTCTCACTTAACAACATAAATTTTGGGCTCAATTGTGGCCATAAGCCAAGGACTGCCTGTATCTGTAGATCGGTTATGTCAGGGGAGGCAAACCTATCCATTTTTTTTAATTATTATTTACTTTTCAGCATGCAGCTAGGGTGGACTTTTTGTGTTCGGTGTTAGTTCTATTTGACATTGGGGATTTTTCCCCTCTATTTTTGTACACTAGATTTTTTTTTCCTCGTTGTTAGTGGTGGATGTTTTCTGTTTTTCTGTTTTGTATTTTATGCTTGTTGATAAAAGAAAATAAATTAATAAAAAAACATTAAAATAAATAAGAATCAGATTTAAAAAAACTACAAACCAAGAGCATCAACAATATGGAGATGGTAATTTACCACCTGCTAGGTTAGCTAAAATGTTTAAAAATTTATCTAGCAAATGTTGGAAATGTCACCAAAAAATGGGCACATTTTATTATATGTGATGGACTTGTGTCAAAGCAAAAAAAAAGAAATTGGGCAAAGATATACAGGTGGTTAGAAAAGATGATAGGAAAACATGTAGATTTTAAACTGAAACTGTTTTTATTAGGTATAATATCAGAAAAAACAATAAGAAAAGTATGTATTTAATATTACATGTCTTAACAGCAGCAAGGGTTATATTCGTACAATATTGGAAAAATGAAGATATACCGTGAGATGAAGAGATAGTCAGGAAGATACTAGATTGTGCAAAAATGGATAGATTGACATTGAAAATTAAACAGAAAGAAGATGTAGAATATTATCAAACATGGAATTTATTTTACCAATGGTTGGAAAAAAGGGGTGGAGATTAAGAATGTAAATTTGTATTGTTAAGCAAATTAAATACCCAGACAACATGATGTTTATTAAGCACTAAGAAATGTATTTAATACAAAATCAATTAATTTTTTTTAAAAAAAACAACCCAATATGGAAATGGAACCTTCTCTAGTACTCCAACTGCCATGTCCAACATGGAGAACCACTACTGAGGCTCCAAGCCAGAGGTGGGTTCCTCCCGGTTCGGACTGGTTCACCCGAACTGGTAACGACCCGCTGGTGACGTCACAGTGACGTCATGGATCTGGTTTGGTTGATGCCCATCCGTGGGTGCCACCATCTTTTAAAAAAAAATGTTTGAAATTATTTTTTTGACATTTTTTCCGGGTTTTTTTCTTCTGCGCATGGGCAGAAGCCGAGTTTCCTGCACTGCGCATGCGTCACCATCTTGTTTTTGGCTTTCCCCCCCTATTTTTTGCTGGGTGTTGCTTCTGCGCATGCTTGCCCTGCCTCGCCTTCACCACGTGCATCCACAGAACTGCCGCCTCCTGCCTACACACAGGTAAGCATTCGCACTAGCCTACCCTTCCTCCCCACCAGGCCAGCATCTCCCGAAGGCTGCATGGATGGGGGGGAAAGAGGGAACCTGGCAACCTTTGGGCGGTGGTTAGAAGGCTCCTTCCCCCAGCCAGCATCTCACGAAGGCTGCGGGGATGGGGGAGCAGAGGGCAGCCTGGCAACCTTTGCGTGGTGGTTAGAAGCCTCCTGGCCCTGACCAGCATCTCCCAAAGGCTGCAGGGATGGGGGGTGGGAGAGGGCAGCCTGGCAACCTTTGCGCGGTGGTTAGAAGACTCCTGCCCCCAGCCAGCATCTCCCAAAGGCTGCGGGGACGGGGGGTGGGAAAGGTCAGCCTGGCAACCTTCGCACGGTGGATAGAAGGCTCCCACCCCTGGCCAGTGTCTCCTAAAGGCTGCGGGGATGGGGGTGGGAGAGGGCAGTCTGGCAACCTTCACGCAGTGGTTAGAAGGCGCCCACCCCTGGCCAGCATCTCCCAAAGGCTGCAGGGATGGGGGGGAAGAGGGCAACCTGGCAACCTTTGCGCGGTGATTAGAAGGCTCCTGCCCCCAGCCAGTGTCTCCCAAAGGCTGCGGGGATGGGGGGCTGGGAGAGGGCAACCTGGCAACCTTCACGTGATGGATAGAAGGCTCCTGCCCCTGGCCAGCGTTTCCTGAAGGCTGCGGGGATAGGGTGGGTGGGAGAGGGCAGCCTGGCAACCTTCACGCAGTGGTTAGAAGGCTCCCGCCCCGGCCAGCGTCCCCTGAAGCGCTCTCCCCGCTGCCACTGCCCTCTCCTACTGCCGCCCTGTTCTCCTGCTGCTGCCCTCTCCTGCGTTGCAGAGGGTCGGGCTTGGCACAGTGGTCGGGCCACGCGGATCCTTGTTGGGTTGGCCCAGCAGCAGCAGCATCGTCCGCAGCCCCGAGGCCCTTCGCTCCGAGTCAGAGTGCACCAAGCCATGCAGGGCAGGCAGCAAGCGTGCTGCCCGGGAAGCGGAGAGGCCTCCGGAAAAGCACATCCACGCTCAGGCTTTGGCTGCGATCCCTCGGTGCAGTTGGATCCGGAGCAGAGCGAGCAAGGGGCTGGGTGGGTCCCGCCGTGCTTTGGCGCACGCCTCTCCTTGCAATGGTGCAGAGAAAGCTCCGGTTCCCTGGCCGCTGCTTCCGGCGCCCCAGCCGCCACTCATTAGCAATGTAGGGCCTTGCTGCCTGCCCTGCACGGCTCGGTGCGCTCTGACTCAGAGAGAAGGGCCGCGCAACCAGGCAGGTCATATATCTGTGCAGCTCAGCAAGGCAAGGGCTGAGTTGCACGCTTCAGGGGGATGCCAAGAGTTGGATTAGGCTTCCCGGGAATCCGAGTCACCCATGAGGACTTGAAACTTGAGCCGGCGATCTTGCCAGCCAGACCAGCCAGCTAGCCAAGGAGGTGGGCAGCTGAAAACGGCGTGGAGGCGCGGGTGAAGGCTGGGAGGGGGTGAGAGGGGGGTGCAACACACGGGAGGCTCCCCGCAGTTCCTCGGCTCATCTGGGCTGCAGCTGAGTCCGCTGCCGTGAGCCGGCGGAGGTAGCGCAGGGCGCGGCTGGGAGCGTGCTAACTTTGCCCTCCCCGAGTGCCAGACTCTGCCGTTGCCATCGCCCCTTGCCTGCCCGGCTCGTGCCCGGCTGGCTCCATGCTCATGCGGGCTAGCATGAGCATGGCTCTCCAGGAGCTCGGCAACCACAACACCGAAAAGTTCTCCGGTTGGCCGGTGAGAAGAAAGCTGCTTCGTGCTTTCCCTCCGTTGCCCTTCCCGGCTGAAAAGCCATGGCTGGCGGGCCACGGAAACAGGGTCACCCTCTTGACTGGGGGCCTTGGCACATCCTCGGTGAAGCCACCCCCGAGGTCCAGAGGGAAGCCTTTCTCCTGCCCGCTCATCTCGCGGACGGGACCCGGCCGGCCCGGCTCAGCGCGCCAGCAGGAGTGGAGTGCTCCGGCTGCAACCGCAGGGAAGGCCCGTCAGAGGTGAGAAGGGATGGTTTTCAGCCAGAAAGGGCAATGGAGGGAAAGCCGAGATGACCACCGCCACCCCACGGCATCCCGACCTGGATATGGGGCCGGAGTGTCAAAAAAAAGTGTCAAAAAGTCCCAAAAATTTTCACCACCATTTCAGTGGGCGTGGCTTGGTGGGGGGGTCATGTGACTGAGTGTGCGTGAGTGACATCAAGTTGGCCATGCCCACTCAGTCACATGACCATCAAACCACACCCACAAATAAGCCACGCCCACAGAAAGTATTAAAAATTTAGAACCCACCCCTGCTCCAAGCCAACCAACAGAGTCAAATTTTAAGACCCTTCCAGAAAAGGAAATGAAGAAAAGCATTACTTGTTTTCAAACATGGAAAAATATCCCCTATTTTGTGACTTGTGGCTATTTACAAGCCTACTGGAAGGAGAGAATGTCCAAGGAGATTAATCTCTTAATGGAATAATAATAATAATAATAAAAGATTTGTTAAGCAGCGATAAATCATATCCCTTGAAGCTACTTTCAGGTCTTTGACTCAGTTCCCATTTCTTTTCATTGCTTTTTCAAACTGTCTCGTCACTTAACTGGACACCTGGGATTACCTAATGTGCAGATACTTCCCTGGCCTGCTCACCTTTTTTTTTTAAACTTCTGCAGAGCTTGGGCACTTTATCATAACGCATGCTTGGTGCAAATTAAATGGGATGGGGCTTTTTTTTTTTAATTGCAAGTGTGATGCTATTGAACGCATTGTGCTGGCTTGCCTTGGAATTTATTGGCAAGCCATGAGTTTGCATCAGGCCGAACTCTGATTAACCATTCGCTTGGCTTGGCTCAGTGTTCCAATAGGGTTATTTCACTCGGGTGAAAAATGCCTTTAAAGCTTTTTGTAAGTTGTTATTTATCATAACAATGGCTACCCTAAGAGATGTCGAATTGTCATGGGCAAGCAACCACATGTGTAGAATTCAACCTAATACTTTATTGCATTCTGCCTATATTACAGGAACCTCCCCTATCTGCTTGCCTTCTCTTGGGAATAAACAAATAAGGTCTCATGTAATCTAGGTGTATTGGGGTCCACCCTAAGTCTCTTGTTCAATGCTCAGTCCTTCTCCTTCTCCTCCTTCTCCTTCTCCTTCCTCCACCTCCTCCTCCTCCTCCTCCTCCTCTTTCTTCTTCTTCTCCTCCTCCTCCTCCTCCTCCTCCTCCTCCTCCTCCTCCTCCTCCCTACAAACCCCTTCCCT
>QLTV01002580.1:211284-226132 GCA_003457575.1 Thermophis baileyi
CTACTTCAGCTGCAACCCCAACAATACACGAGCACACACTAGATACAAACTTAATGTAAAGCGCTCCAAACTCGACTGCAGAAAATATGACTTCAGCAACAGAGTGATCAATGCCTGGAATTCACTACCTGACTCTGTGGTTTCTTCCCCAAACCCAAAAAACTTTAACCTTAGACTGTCTACTGTCGACCTCACCCCATTCCTAAGAGGTCTGTAAGGGGCGTGCATAAGCGCACCAGCGTGCCTACCATCCCTGTCCTACTGTCCTATTGTCCTCATCTATCTGTATTCACTTTGATTATGTTTATGTTTATACCTATACCTGCTATCTTATACACATTTGACAAACAAATAAATAAATAAATAAATAAATAAATAAAATGGGGCACGGAGGCCTACTGCAGCCAAAACAGGGTCTGGGGGGCGCCCCCTATGGGCAGCCCATTTTAGACCTCCCCAGCCTCTGCCAGCCAGAAATGGGCTGTGCAGAGGCCTCCCGAGACCCCCGTGCAGCCCATTTTTGGCCTCCCTGGCCTCCAGCAGCACTCTGCCGACCAAAAGCAGACTGCATGGAGACCTCTGTGCTGCCCATTTTTGGCCGGCAGAGTGCTGCATAGGCTGGGGAGGCTGAAAACTGGCTGCATGGGGGCCGCACACGGCCTGTTTAGGCTGGCAGAGGCACTGCGGGCTGGTCCTTTGATATTTCCAGGCCGGCCCCGCGGGTCAGATTTAAGCATGCCGTGGGTCAGGTCTGGCCCTTGGGTCTTGAGTTTGACACCCCTGATCTGGACCATTTTGGGTTCATCTGTCCGTGGAACTCTAAAAGTCTGGAAGGTTAACTATTTTTTCCTAGCAAACTTGAAACAAGCTTCAATAATGTTCTTCGTGAGCCATTATTGCCTCTTTGTTATTTTTTCCATGAACTCCATTTTTCTCCAGTGTCTTTTGTTTGATGGAATCACAAACATTGACTTTAGCCAAAGCAAGAGAGGCTTGAAGATCCCAGGAATCTCTGAGTTCTTAGGGACTCCTTGGACACGTTTATCCCTTGCTTTTGAGAGTGATTGTGACAGGATGCCACTTTTGGGAGAAGATTCATTATTGTTCCAATCTTTCTTGTTCAAGATTTTGTCCGTTATTGTGAATTAATAGAACCATGGTGTTTCCACAGAGGTCTTCAGGAACATTCTCTCAGTACGGCATGATATGCTTCTAGAATCCCCGTGGCAAAGAATAACAGTAATAACAGTGGTCAAAATTTGTGAGATTTGTATAGAGTGGGGATAAGAGCCGAGGTGGCGCAGTGGTTAGAGTGCAGTACTGCAGGCTACTTCAGCTGACTGCTAGCTGCAGTTCAGCGGTTCAAATCTCGCCAGGCTCAAGGTTGACTCAGCGTTCCATCCTTCCAAGGTGGGTAAAATGAGGACCCAGATTGTTGGGGGCAATATGCTAACTCTGTGAACCCCTTAGAGAGGGCTGTAAAGCACTGTGAAGCAGTATATAAGTCTAAGTGCTATTGCTATTGCTATTGCTATAAAACAGCTTTGCTTGTTTTAATGAAATATTCACGTAGTAACTGCCCCTAGTTATCCTTTAATTCACTCAATTAGACTGGGGGCATGGCCTTATTTTTTTTTCACTCTGGCACATTACATGTTGAATGTCTTTGTTTATGAAATTAAGGAAACAAGCACCAAACTGTCATAAAGACAAATTCTTTTTCAAAGAATTGAATAATATAACGCAAACCATAGACTGGTCTATGTCAGGTAATCATGGAGGAATTTGGCAGTTTTAAACCTATTTCTGATAGGGGTTGGTGTATCTGTTGGGTTTTACCCCTTCAAATCATTTTGTTAAAATCCATTTTATTTATCAAGAAATGTGTGGATTTCTTTTCTCATTGACCAAATTCAATAAATACAGTTTTTCTTAATGTGGAGAGACTATGTTGTTTTGCCTACCAAAATTCCTGCTAAGAGAGAAGAGCCTGGCAACAATATAGAAGAGCTGGCAAGCTTAATTCAATGTCATCAACAAGTTTAAATACCCATGGATCCAAGTTGAATCTTTTAATTAGTCTTGGCAGACAAATTTATCAGTGCCTGAATATGAAGTCAAGTTTGATTCCAGAGGACTAAATGGACATGGACATGTTGTTTTCTTGGCAACAATATGGCAATGATTTTTAAATGCCTTCTTCTGGGACTTTTTTCAACTTCCCCATCTACTCTACTACATAGATTTCACAGTTGGTTCCTTATTCACAGGCTAACCAAGGTCAACCCTGCTAGATCAGGCAAGGTCAGCTGGTTTTCTTGAAATCTACAAGTTCTAAATGTTGACATACTCCCACCAATAAATGAACAGCGTTTTCAAGCCTCCCAATTTTCAAGTTTAACTTTGAACCCTTGGGCTATGGATCAGATGAATTGAGTTTCATCTCAGAAACCCTGATGCCTTTCAATAAAATGTGTTGGCCTGAAAAAGCCCTATCAAAGATACTGGCATGGCTCTTGTTTTATGATGTCTAAGCCCTTGAGAAACCCTTTGTTTATGCATGAACTATGCATGCCCTAACCTTGGTAGGCAGTTCAACTAGACTGGTGAGACCACAGGTTGAGAAAGCCTCATTTGTTTTAGCCAAGGAACATAATCCCATTCACTGGGATGGTGAGTTCAGCTTTAATGTTTCCTGTGCCGTTGCTGGATGATTTACCTCTGAACTTCATGACTTGTTGGCAGATAAAATGTATACAGCATGGAAAGCAATTCCACTTCCCTATTAACTGAGTAGCAATCTCATCTCCAGATTGTTAAAACAATTGCCCTGATGTACCACTGAATATATTTGGTACATACAGGAACATTTCTTTCGCCTTCACAGTCATTTGCTTTATTTCTCTAGTAGCCTTATTCCCATTTGTATACAGGTCAGGTGCGTTAATGTTTGTAATCCAACCTTTTGAACATTGTGGTATTAGGTCGTTTGCTCACTAGCTAATTAGCTTGCATTTTATTTGCTTGCATCTTTCCTGTTGATCTTCAAGGGACTCTAATGGCTTATTCTGTTGTTTATTGGGCTATGTAGCACCACCTAGCAATCCCCAACATACATTTCAGATGCCTCAAAAGGCAGGTCTTTGCCTGTACCAGTTTCCAGTCCATTCATTATATGGGAGTTGAATGATGAAAGAGAAAAAGCTGAAGGTCACTGCAGAAGAATGACTATTTCAGTGTAGAAGGTTAGCACCCACCCCTCTCCTAGAAGAATGAAATATTTTAGGAAATATTAAAAAAAGGCAGAATATTATATTTCCCCTAAAAGAGAAACAGAAATCTTAAGGGAGACAGAAACTCAGAGCTTCAGCTCCCTGTCCCCCAGCAGATATTTGGGGCCCATTGAGAAGGACTGGGCCAGCCTATCTACAAGACAAAAGACTTTCACCTCCAGGGTGATGGGGTTAAGACATGACCCTCCAGGACATAATAGGATTATCTAGCAGCAGGGCTCACTGCATTACAAAAGCACCTGGGGACATTGCATCACCCAGCAAGCTTCAACCAAGCTTGACTCAGAAAGCCTACAAGGTTAGCTATGACCCCTACAGCAGCCAATAGCTTGCACAGGAACAGGAAGCTCAAGTTCAAATCCCAAGATAAGGTATAAATAACCCTCTCTCTCAACTCTATGTGGTCAGCTGCACCAGAACCATGTGCTTGATGGTTCTGCTTCATTAAACCATCTTTCCAATCAGCCTCCATGTTTCCAGTGTCTTTCTCCCCACTCGGAACTGAACTAGATGGACATTTCTTCCAACATCAGTTACATATAATTAACATAAAATTCCACTAAGGTCATGGTATAAAAGCCCAGGTATAAAAGCAGCAAAGGAAATTTGTTGATCTGGTTCCGTGCCTGAAAATAATATGTTTTATTGTAAAAAAATTCTACTGGATAAAGGAAAAATCAAATATGCAAATATGCATTGTAGTTTTCATCATGTTTCTTAGCTTTTCACAAGATTTTCAAGGTCAACTTTGGTGTTGTTGCCCAGGGCTTACTCTACAGGCCTGATTACATTCCATTGTTTATGGTTAGATGGATTTAAAGACCTGCAGAAAAGGGGCTCAAAGACCACATATAGTTAAAATGGTAGAGACTGCCCACATCTAGTGTATGCCAATCTTGTTTGGAAAGAAACTAACATAAGATTATTATTTTTTTTAAAAAAAGTGTCAAGGACTGCAAATTGTTGGAGCAAGGGGATGTGGTTGCTGTCAAATCAGAAAGTACACATTCCAGCCATCCACAGTCGGTTGATAGTGAGGTGGGTGCAGGGGTGGGTTCTAACTTACCTCGCTGCCGGTTCGCTTCCTCCCGCGCCACGTGGCTGTGCCTCATGGGCGCGTGCGCACGCATGCTCAGTCCAAATTTTTTTAAAAAATTTTAAATAAATAAAAAATGCCAAAAACAAGATGGCGACGCATGCGCAGTGCCGGAAACTCAGCTTCTGCGCATGCGCAGAAGAAAAAAAATTCAAAAAAAAAATTCAAAAAAAAATTCAAAAAAAGATAATAAATTCCCAGACATTATTTCAGTGGATTTAATTTCCTTTTTCAACTTCTCCTACCTAAGCCTAATTTTAAACCATTAAGCTGCTTTGTTTATTTTTTACTTATCAAAAATCGCCACCAGTGAGGAGAGTACCAGGAATTGCACAACACGCACACAAAAATGAAACCGGGGAGAGAAGGTTTCGGTTTCTGCACACAGAAAGATCCCAAGACTGAGCAATTTATGACCCAAAGCCTTGATTTAATCCCCAATTCCATTTTTGTAAGTCCCAGAGCTTCTGAAGCTTGTGCTGTTGCACTTTGGCAGAAAATCAATTCTAGTTGGCAGTATAATTTTTGCATGGTGGGAATAAAATAGTTGTTAACATTTTGGAAGGCTTGACACACTAATTTGGCATTCACAGAGTACCCCATCTCATAAAAAAAAAGCAGCCTATAAAAGCTACAAAAATGGGCCAAAAGATCTAAGTCACCTTTCCCTGGGATATCACGGTGATAATAGCTAAGCTCTGTTCACCTTAAGATTCTCTGAATGTGTCTCAAACACATTCTGTGAGGTATTTTGTGTGAGGTGACAATACTTACTGTGAAACCACAGTGAAGGCTGTCTACTTTTAGACAGTAAAGAAAGATTACTCAACCCTGTGATGCTACATTTAATAATGGTGTTATGCCAGACAGAATGTGCTCGCCTAAAATAATATCCAGCCAAAGTCTTTCTTGCATTTTCATAATCTGCTATACAGTACTTTCTTTTAGTTGAGAGGTCCATTGCAAAATTCAGAGTCATGGTTACTCAAAGGATAATTGCATTTTAGTTCGCTTTTTAATCTGGGAAGTGAGAATTGGCTTGCTTGGCCTACAACTGTGAGCTCTGCCAAACTCTAGAAGAATGCAAGCTCATCTAGGTAGACCAATTCCATAAGGAGGCTAAAACTCCCCTTTATTCAGTTTGGCTCGAATAACAAACCTTGCAAGTCTGACTGCAAAATACCCCCTCTCTTCTTATACCATTTCTCAACTTCAGCACGTTGGTTTGGGAATTCTGGGAGTGGAAGTCCACACCTCTTAAAGATACTGTGATTGAGAAACACTGTCTTATGCTACAATGAAACAGAGTTTGAGCCAGTTCCAAATCTTATCTCACTTCTCTTCTTCTTCTTCTTGTGCCATATCCGTCATCGGACGTTGGCGATCATGTTGGCAATCATATTTTTATCAACAGCCGCACGAAAAAGTGCTGCTGAGATTTGTCCAAACCAGTCCCTTAGATTTTGAAGCCATGATGTTCTTCTTCTGCCTGGACGTCGTTTGCCTTCAATCTTTCCTTGAAGGATTAAGTGAAGTATGCCGTATTTTTCCGGGTGTCGCATCACATGTCCAAAATATTCTAACTTTTGCTTTTTAATGGTTTTGATGATTTCCCTTTGCTTTCCCAGGTTGCTTATCACCTCACTTCTCTAGACTTAAAAAAATGTTTTGTCGAGGTAATGGTTCTTGCATATTTCCATCAAGGTCATCTACCTTGTTCTCTACAAACAAAGATATTTTTGTGAGATTTGGCCATAAGTTCACTAAGTATGAGGGGTCCTTGGTGTTCTCTGAGCTTGGTTGTTTCCTTGCAGATGTTTTATTACCCAAACTTAGGTAACATCATCAGTGCTGATTTCAACCCTGAGCTACAATTATACTCCTTTAGGTGTATTTAAAAGAGGATTAGGCATACTCCTGGAAGGGTCAACCAGCGGTGGGTTGCTCCCGGTTCAGCCCGGTTTGGCGAACCGGTAGCGGCGGTGGTGGGAGGCTCCGCAAACCCACCCAGGAGGCTCCGCCCACCCACCCAGGACACTCTGCCCCCCCCGCCCGGGATGCTTCTGCACATGCGCAAGCGCGAGCGCGAACTGGTAGCAACGGAATTTAGAACGCACTACTGGGGTCAACCTATTCTCCAAAGCACCCAAAGGCAGGACAAGATGGAAACTAATCAAGGAGAGAACCAACTTAGAAATAAGGAGACATTTCCAGACACTTAGAACAATCAATCGGTGGAACGACTTGTCTCCAAAAGTTGTGGGTGCTCCAACACTGGAGATTTTTAAGAAAAGATCCAATCTTCTTAAAGATTGGGTTTTAAAAAGAAGAAGAGATCCAATATCTTTGGACAACGATTTGTCTGAAATGGCATAAGGTTTCCTGCTTGAGCAGGCAGTTGGACTAGAAGACCTCCAAGGTTCCAACTCTGTTATTCTGTTTGCCTGATGACTAACCATAATGTTTGGCCTTGCTTTCATTAGATGTACTACACCAAATACCTGGGAGATGCTTGCTGCTAGATTCTTCCCTGGAGATTTAATTGAAGCAGGCTAGCAAGAGAGGAGAATGGTGGAGAGCTGATTATGCAGGAGTAATATTTACATGTCTATCCTTCCATTGCCCTCCTGTCCCTCCCCTGCATTTTCTCCTCTTAGCAACATTGCAAAAGCAAGTCTTCTTTCCTGAAATTGTAGGAAGAAAAATAAAGATTTTTTTTTCTTCTGCAGAGTGCCAAGCAAAATTGCACAATCTCCTGACTTGATACACGGTTATAGATCCCTTTAAATTGTTATTAATTGTATATATGTTGATCAACAGGTAGTTTGTGTTAAGGATTGTAGAAAGTTAGCACCCATCCCTCTCCTAGAAGAATGAAATATTTCAGGAAATATTAAAAAGGCAGAATATTTCCCCTAAAAGAGAAATTGAAATCTTAAGGGAGACAGAAACTCAGAGCTACAGCTCCCTGCACCCAGCAGTTATTTGGTGCCCATTGAGCAGGACTGGGCCAGCCTATCTACAAGACAATTAGACCTTCTGCTCCAGGGTGATGGGATTAAGACATGACCCTCCAGGACATAATAGGATTAATCCATCTAACAGCAGGGCTCACTGCATTGCAAAATCATCTGGGGACATTACATCAGCCCAAGGTTTAACCAAACTTGATTCAGACAAACATGATTCCACCTGGGAGTCTGACTACAGCCAATTGAATACATATTCTTGCACAGGAACAGGAAGCTCAAGTTCAAAGCCCAAGAGAGGGTATAAATACCTCTCACTCTCCACTCCATTTGGTCAGCAGCCCAGGACCTCAAACCCATGTGGTCCTGTTCATCAATAAACCATCTTTCCAATCAGCCTCCATGTTTCCAGTGTCTTTCTCCCCGCTTGGGCAGTTATTTGGTGCCCATTGAGCAGGACTGGGCCAGCCTATCTACAAGACAATTAGACCTTCTGCTCCAGGGTGATGGGATTAAGACATGACCCTCCAGGACATAATAGGATTAATCCATCTAACAGCAGGGCTCACTGCATTGCAAAATCATCTGGGGACATTACATCAGCCCAAGGTTTAACCAAACTTGATTCAGACAAACATGATTCCACCTGGGAGTCTGACTACAGCCAATTGAATACATATTCTTGCACAGGAACAGGAAGCTCAAGTTCAAAGCCCAAGAGAGGGTATAAATAACACTAACTCTCCACTGATGTGTTCAGCTGCACCAGGACCATGTGTTTAATGGTTCTGCTCCATTAAACCAGCTTTCCAAGCAGCCTCCATGTTTCCAGTGTCTTTCTCCCTACTTGGAACTGAACCCAGATGGACATTTCTTCCAACAATGCAGAGCTAAGGCTATATAATGCTGATTCATCTTTTTTTTTTTTTTTTAAGAATAGAATAGAATTCTTTATTGGCCAAGTGTGATTGGACACACAAGGAATTTGTCTTTGGTGCATATGCTCTCAGTGTACATAAAAGAAAGGATACATTTGTCAAGAATCATGAGGTACAACACTTAATGATTGTCATAGAGTACAAATAAGCAATCAGGAAAAAATATTAATATAAATCGTAAGGATACAAGCAATACGTTACAGTCATACAGTCATAAGTGGGAGGAGATGGGTGATAGGAACGATGAGAAGACTAATGGATATTACAGATTGGGAGAGTAAATCTCATTTGCCAGGATGATTAGGTAAATAAAGCCCATGAGGGCTTTGTCTCTCTCTCTCTCTCTCTCTCTCTCTCTCTCTCTCTCTCTGTGTGTGTGTGTGTGTGTGTGTGTGTGTGTGTGTGTGTGTGTGTGAGAGAGAGAGAGAGAGAGAGAGAGAGAGAGAGAGAGAGAGAGAGAGAGAGAGAGAGAGAGAGAGAGAGATGCTGAGATGTTTCTTACTTGCAATAAAAGTCACAGTGCTGGGTTCTTTTTCTTTATGATCCCATTTTTGTGTGTGAGAGAAATAGAACATAAGGGAATCTATGTGCATTATAGTGCCCATGCTCGCAGACTTGCTTCAGGCAAATTGCTCTTTTCCCCCTTCTTTTTGTCATCTTTCTTTGTTGCTTTTTCTTTCTCTTTGCCCTTCAAAACAATCACCCCAGCCAGTCACAAAAGTTCCAAACACACACAGCCTCCCTGCAACTCTCTCCCATCCAAAAGGAACATCTCTGCAGAACTGCCCATCCAACGGTTGGAAAATTCATGTGGGTAATTTTGCTTGTGCCCGACACACTCCCAGTCAGTCCTTATATCTTGATCAGAGCACGCTTGCATACCGGTCAGTTCGTTTAGCAAAAATATAACTTGAAGTATATTCACTGAACATCAGCAAAATAAAAATGTTCAGTTGGTCAAAATAGGAGGAAAGGGAGGGAGGGATCAATGTGAACAACAGGCAAGAATTTATTATCTAACATATATCTAGTGTGTGGCTATCAAAAGACACAAAACATTCCAAAGCCATGAAAAAGGACATTGTGGGTCCCAACAGGAATGGTTATTCCAGCTTTTATCTACACAACAGCAGCAGAATAGAGATAGAAACTAGGATATCAGGTGCCCCCTTCTTTATTCTGCATTACCGAAGGAAGAACTTGATGCATGGGGAGAATGTATCCAAATATTAAAAACCTACAGTACCTTTAGAATTAGACCTAAAACATATATCCTCTAAAGCAGGGGTGTCAAACTCGCGGCCTGCAGGCCAGATGCGTCACACGCTGGCCATGCCCACCCCCGGTTTAGCGAAGGGGAAAAAGTCATGATACGTCACGTGATGACAATGTGACGCCATGAGTTTGACACCCCTGCTCTAAAGTGTCACTGAAGTGATTGAAAATAAATGTAGTCTCTGTGCTCTCTTTTTGGTCATACACTTCCTTTTTCATGCATAAGAATGAAAATGTTAGGTTTCTTCCTAAAAAGAGGCTGCTTTTTGTGAGAAGAAATTTCTAGGTGGAAATCAGGAAATGTTGTTTTTCTGGTCATGGCTTCTATTGTCTGGAATTGCCTCCTTCTAAAAGTTATTTTTTATTATTATTATTTTTATTTTTTATTTGTCAAGTACGTATTTGGTAATATACATAGACATAACATTATTTATATACATAAGATGGGTACAAATAAAAGGGAACGTTTAGACAGGGACGGTAGGCACGCTGGTGCGCTTATGCACACCCCTTACTGACCTCTTAGGAATGGGGTGAGGTCAACAGTAGACAGTCTAAGGGTAAAGTTTTGGGGATTTGGGGATGTAACCACAGAGTCAGGTAGTGAGTTCCAGGCATTAACCACTCTGTTGCTGAAGTCGTATTTTCTGCAGTCAAGTTTGGAGCGGTTCACTTTGAGTTTGTATCTGTTGTGTGCTTGTGTATTGTTGTGGTTGAAGCTGAAGTAGTCATTGACAGGTAGGACATTGTAGCAGATAATTTTATGAACTACGCTTAGGTCATGCCGAAGGCGATGTAGTGCTAAGTTTTCTAAGCCCAGAATTTCAAGTCTGGTGTCGTAAGGTATTCTGTTGCGAGCAGAGGAGTGGAGGACTCTTCTCGTAAAGTATCTCTGGACACTCTCTATTGTATTTATGTCCGATATGCAGTGTGGGTTCCAGACAGATGAGCTGTATTCAAGGATTGGTCTGGCGAATGTTTTGTATGCTCTGGTTAGTAGTGTAATATTACCGGAGAAGAAGCTATGTAAGATTAGGTTAACAACCCTTGATGCCTTTTTGGCGATGTTGTTGCAGTGGGCTTTGGCTCTTAGAAAGTTAGAATGGCCTCCTCTGCTGGGGCCTTTCAGAAGGGAATGAAGAACAAACTCCTCCAAACAGCCTTTGGAGAATTACTATATACTTCCAGAAAGTATATTATATTAGCAAATTAACCAGTATTGAATTATTTATGAAAGTGGTTAGTATTCCGTTATATGTTGTAAGCTGTCATGAGTTTCTTACAATTGGAGGAAGAGAGAGAGAGAGAGAGAGAGAGAGAGAGAGAGACAGAGAGAGAGACAGAGAGACAGACAGAGAGACAGAGAGCCAGAGAGACAGAGACAGAGAGAGAGAAAAANATGTAGAACAAGAGAACATTTACATTGTTATTTATATAGAAAGAAAGAAATAGCTAGATAGATAGATAGATACATAGATAGAGAGATAGATAGATAGATAGATAGATAGATAGATAGATAGATAGATAGATAATGGATGGACGGACATGGTTGTTCTTCAATCAAATGTATTTTATTTATTTATGTAATTTGTCAAATATGTACGAGATAACAGATATAAGTATAAACATGGATATGAACATAGGAAATGGGTACGAATAAATGGGGATAGTAGGACAATTTATTTGAAAAGTATTCCTATATGGTGATCTTTGGCTCTTGTTTCCTTAGTCTCAGATAAGTCTTACTCAGTTGAAACAAATAACAGTTATTTCCTGTGCCCTGGAATTTATGTGTAAATAATATTCATGCAAGTGTGTGTTTCTTTCAGAACTATTTAACTCAAGCAAGTACATCTACAACTGAAAAGCAGCTCTTAATAAAAACTTTTGTTTCAAATTCCATGCAGTCTGATTTTTCTTCTTCTAAGAATCCTTTAGTTAGCATATTGATGGGCTTTGGGATTCACACTTTTTGTGGCTTCAGGCATGTTTGAACTCACTATCTAAATATCTATGTAGGACAACTTCTGACATCATTGAGCATCCAAGTGTTGATTTTTGGGATTCTGTTGCAAACTTTAGAACAGGGGCCTCCAACTTGGCAACTTTAGCATGGCTGATTGAGGAATTCTGGGAGTTGAAGTCCACATGTCTTAAAGTTGCCAAGGTAGGGGACCCCCTGTTTTAGAGAACCTTACAGCTCACTCTACTGTTGGAAGAGATTCTATCATCAAGTTTTTCTCCCTAGTGTTTATAATATGAATTCATCCATTTCCTAGTAATTTGAACCATTGGTTTGAGTTCCTTCCCAACTGTAAGATGCATTCTTATTATTCTTATGTCTTCTTATAATAATGGTCTTTAAACCTCTGGATTCTGCAGCAGCACTGAAAATACATTGATTCTTTAACCATGAGACACTTTATCAAAACCAGATTAAATGACTGAATGAATAAGAAAATCCATAAATGGAAAAAATGAATAAAAAGACTTAATATTATTTCATTATTAAGACTAATAATTTATTATAGCCACCCAGAATCTTTTGGAGTGAGATGGCTGTAATAAATCTAAATCATCATCTCATCAAACTTCTTCTAGAAAGAAGTTTGAATATTAACTAATAATTTATTTACACACTCAAGTTCGTGTTGTTTTCTCCTTAAAAATAATGTTGATGACTGAATGTCCACATCACTTGTTTCTTCTCACTAATAATAGGAGCAATTGGGGGGGGGAATCATATTACTAGCACTCTCTTAACTTAAAGTAAACCATAATTATTATACAAGATTTTTTCACTTAACATGAACTTCAGTTTTAATAAAGTCAGGAGGTTCTCAATTTAATGAGTAGGATGCCAATATGTTTCTCTAGTTCCTTGCCTGATTTGATTATTTATTTTCTCTACTGCTTGCACCAAGAGAGGATCTGATGTCTAAAGGACATATCAGGATTTACGTCAGACACAAAGAATCAGGACCACACATTTAGTTACCATTAAACTGATTTTTTTGTTCATGCCTATACATAAGAATCTAGTCAACTAAGGATCAGCACTAAATTGGCACTATATAAGCATCAGCGGTAATCAAGAGGGGTTGGACTTAAACCATTTGTGGGAATGTAATGATTCTTGGCTAATTACTCTCTTGACCCTGCTCCAGGTTCTGCCTGTTCTTCTACAGATTAACTCTCAATCTTCTTTTTCTTCTTCCTAGCATATTCCTGCAAGTCTGCTTTTCAGATCATCGAACGTCACTTTGCATGGTCAGCTGCGTCGCCAGGGCGCAGGCTCGCGGCTTGCATATCTTTGTTGATGGTGTCTTGCCATCTCTGTTTTGGGTGCCCACGAGGTCGCCGGCCATTGATTTCTAGCAATGGTAGAAGGTGCTGCTCTCAGGACATGTCCATACCAGCAGAGCCGTCCTTCTCTCATCTTCTCTATAATTGGTGCCACACCAAAATGTTGTTGAATGGCGTCATTTGTGATGTGGTAAAGAAGGGAGATGCCCGATATCCAACGGAACATTCGCATTTCCATGGCATGGAGAGAGCTTTTGGTCCCGGGTCATTATCCATTAGGATGTTCTCCCAATCAAGTCTCATTTAAGGGATCAAAGGAAAAAACACTACTGTCTTATTTTGATAATTTACATCACATCGTTTTATTTTATTATTTTATGTAATTTTATGTAATTTTTCTTTTTTCTTTTTCTTGCACTTTTTATTTCTTTTGGTTCTCCTTGAGTTTGTGTTACATTTTACAATTATAATCAAAATTCTTAATAAGAATTGCGTATAAAATAAAAGATATTCACATCATGTCATTGGGATTTGCCCAGTCTCCTTTCTATCACATTATTGTCAGATGTGTGCATTTCTGCCTGGTTTATGAATCACTGAACCATAGATGACTTCACTGAAGGCAGCACATTCACATCTGCCAGGCAATATTTTTATGGGTGTTTTATCATCAGGTCCTGAATCGAAGTCAATTGTGTTGTTTGATTGCTGTTGATTCCTTCAGAAGATGGAGACAATCCTTCAAAAGATGAATCCAAAGTCTCCTCTTCAGAATCAGGTGGCTATAACGGTCACCTGAGGTTTATGAGGTAGCATGCAGGGACCAAAAAACTAATGATTTTGGATTCATCTTCTGAAGGATCTTCTCTACCTTCTGAAGGAATCTGTTTTACTTCCCATCCACCTCCCCCACCCCCCTTAGATTTCAAGCATCATTTTTTTTCAAAGGTTTCTCCATTCTGATCAGTGGCGTATATTGTTTACACTGAAAATCTGCCAAATTTCTAAAAGGTCACAAATTCCATGGATCCTTGCTGGGAAGTTACAACCCTTAGCATATGTTCCTTCATGTGTTCGAATCAAGACTTCCTACTTAGGAATGCAATTATTCCTCACTTGTTCCCAAATTACAGTCTCATTCAAGCATACATAAATAATACATTTCATCGAGGCAGAATACCAATAACGAATATAAAGCTTGGTGACAAAAATATACCACAATTTTAAAAGGTGGGGACAAGAAAGGTGAGATGGTGGGAATATATTTTTTTATGAAAAACATGATTTTCATATATATATATTTTACCTGTTCATATTTTCTAGATGCAATCTGAAAAATAGAAACACAATTGTCTCAATAGTTCTGAAATGTATGCAATTTTGCTATCTGTCATACATGTTAGAAAATAAGTGATCTTTATGCTAATCAGCAATAATGATTTTCCCTCAATCAGCTTTATATTAATGTAGTTCTCTCCATTATTAGCAATGGAATCATATCAGTTGACCTGTAATAAAAAGCAATTATATTAGCCACCTAATCACAGCACATTTTGAAATGAAAAACCTTTCAAGAGGGAATCTATAGAACTTAAGCAAACACCATAAAGCATATTTATTACTTAGCAGGGAAAATCTGTAGCACAGTATGGCCACAATAAACAGTGGAATAGAACTGTTCATTTAGGAATAAAAGACTTCCTGTTTTTGTTTTTGTTTTGAGTTGATCTGTGTAGCTGGATGTGAACTCATGTTTGATTAGAACTGTTTCTCAAGCTTAAAATTGGCTGAGGTATTCTGAGAATTGAAATCCAAATTAAAATAGAATAGAATAGAATAGAATAGAATAGAATAGAATAGAATAGAATAGAATAGAATAGAATAGAATAGAATAGAATAGAATAGAATAGAATAGAATAGAATAGAATAGAAAATAGAATAGAATAGAATAGAATAGAATAGAATAGAATA
>QLTV01002580.1:275536-289593 GCA_003457575.1 Thermophis baileyi
AGAAGAAGAAGAAGAAGAAGAAGAAGAAGAAGAAGAAGAAGAAGAAGAAGAAGAAGAAGAAGAAGAAGAAGAAGAAGAAGAAGAAGAAGATGATGATCTATGAATAAGGCAGGCCAACATATAATTCAACAATATCTGTCACTTTAAAGCAATTGTCCAATTAAGTTTTAAATTGGTACAATTTTAACAATAATAATAACTTTCTCATAATCAAATACTAACCTAGAAAGAGAACCTAAATTTACACATTAGAGACAGCTAGAATTTATTTATTTTTACAAACCCAACCCAACCACAATTAATACTATGCTGGATATTTACCACTTTTGATTTTCAAACTAGAAAACACTTTTTGTCAATAGCTAACCACTTGCTAATTAAGGCCTTCATTTACTAAATAACATGTTTCACAACCAACAACTTACCAGCTTTTTCATTTCCTGCTCACATCAGATCCCAGACACTGGCATTATCACTTCAGTGAATGTAGAGGAAACTGTAGCTAGTTAAAATAGCAGGATTAAATAGCAGTGATGTTCCTTAAACAAAGGAACATCAGTGTAACAGTACAATACCTAGATAACATCTGGGAGTAATTTATGTCGTAAATTACATGAATTAATTCAGAACTGGCACAATCTGGTGCCCTCAGTTTTGAAGGTCCCAGAACTCAGCGTGCTGATGGGAATTTCAAATTAATACAGTCCATCATATTAAGAGGAACTAAGGAGAGAGGTTTTAACAGAGTTATTAGTTAACTGAATCACGATGACATTCTTGGTTCAAAATACAGAGAAATGGTTTGAGCTGATCATAAGAATAATTACCGGCCAAAGACATGTTTAGCAGTGGCAAATATTTTGAACCTTCTGCTCAGTCTTAGTTTAAATCAAAAAGGTGGGCAGGAATATTTCTATATCTATTATGCTTTATTTTAATTGATCCCTATGCTAATCCACCTATCCAATGAAATCAATAAATATTGGTGCAAGGAATGCAATTATATCCTAATAATTCTGTTATTTGGGCTTTTATACTTTAATCATTTGCTCTGGATGAGTCCCACCAAAGTCAGGTAAGACTAATTTAGTAGTTTTTAGAGGTATCATATCGTGAGTTATTCCTATTCGGAGCTGCCAATTAGTTCCAGCAAACGGTAGTAGCAGAGCAAATCTGATCTCATTGATTTTAATGCTACCAGGTTTTGATTCAATGCCTATAAAGGTCAACTGGGAGAGCTTAAAAGAGTCAGATCAAGCCGTAAAATGTTTTTTGAAAAATGTTTGAACATTTGTGGAGTAGGGCTCAAAATATAAGTCAATCAATCTCAGCTCAAATATGTCGGATATATGTTTCTTTTTGCCACAGCTAGCTTTCTCCCAAATACGAATTCCTCGAGGCTCTAGATAGAGCCTCACAAGCAAGGAGAATTTGCTACGTTCCTGCAGAAAATCTGACTCCTTAAACCCAAGCTATCATACAGTTTTGTATTCTACATGCTGTCTTTACAATGACATCATGCTGATCAAACATACAGTCCTGCAACTGCAGCCGGGATCATGGAATCTCCTGCTGAGATATAAAGAGCTACATGGAGTGAAATCTTTCTTAAAAGACACACAGACAGAGAGAGACTGGGATTTGTGGACACAAATTATTGATATGATTAAAACTCCATGTTTGCAAAGAGAATATGGCTTCAAACTGTATCCAAGGGGAAACACAGCTCTTCTGCTTACTGCAAAAGACATCTCACATCAAAAAGCAACATGTAACTCATAAAAAAAACATTGTCAGGAAAGGCTATGGGTCAGTCTCATGCTGCCTGGAAGCGATGATGAACAGATCTTCCCAAGAGACCAAAAGATTTGGCATATTTGTGGCAAGACACCAATCTCAAAAGCTAGGCCAAGCAGTTTTAAGATATTTTCCGTTCATTTGCTCTAACAAGATCTCCGTGAGCTAATAAAGGGCTGATCAGCTTCCCAGCTTTTAGATAAGAATTGAAACCATGCTCAGAAACTTGATTTAAAAGACATAAAACATCCCTTGCAGCAAAACTCAGAATAATCTCTAGGAGTCTGTTTCTCACAGTAGTATTCATTACTGCCATTACACAAAATGGTTTCATTATGTGTAATGAATCCCACCTGATTTTACAACCTCTTTTCCCACGGTTGTTAAGCAAACCACTGCAGCTCTTAAGTGAATTGTGTCATTAAGCGAATCTGGTTTCTCATTGACTTTACATTTCTGAAGCCAGATGGGAAGATCGTGTTGGAAGAAATGTCCATCTGGGTTCAGTTCCAAGTGGGGAAAAAGACACTGGAAACATGGAGACTGCTTGGAAAGATGGTTTAATGGTGGACAGGAGCACATGGCTTGAGTTCCTGAACAGAAAAGGCGATCACATGCTTCAAGATGTTGAAGAAGAAAAGAAGAGGCTGTTGCTGGGAGTCCCTGAGTTTTTTATACCCTCTGTTGGGCCCCACCTCAGAGTTTCCTGTTCCTGTATAAGAAATGCACTCTGATTGGTGGTCAGACTCCCAAGGGGCGGGGGTCTTAGCTAACCCTTTAGGCTGTCTCCCAGGCTTGTTTGAGTGCTGGCTGATGTAATTTTCCAGGTGCCATGTGGTGAGATGGGTAGAGGGCTTTGACATTGCTATTATGGTTCTTCCTGAAGGAGATAGATCTTTGTTATGTAGAATAGACTGCCCATTGACAAAGGTGGGGGGAATGAGTGAGCTGGGCTCTGGCCTTAATGGTCCATTGACAAAGGTGGGGGCTATTAAGAATGAGTCTATTTCCTGCCTAAAAACATGTTTCTCCCATCCAGGGAAATATAATATTCTGCCTTTTCAATATTTCCTAAAATATTTCATTTTCTAGGAGAGGGGCGGGTGTTAACTTCCTACAGTCACAAATAGTTTAGGGTCTCCTGCTTGAGCAGGGAGTTGGACTAGAAGACCTCCAATGTCCATTTCAACTCTTATTTTGTGTTTGTATTTAGCACTGGAAGGATTATTTCTCCAGGAAATCCTTTTAGTAACCCTGGGCAACAGCCAGTGCCCAACCACTGGGAGAGACTCATGTCCTCCTAAAGTGGGATCTTAGAGCTTTGAAGAAGTTGTCAAGCTCCAATTACTAAGAGCCACAGTATCACAACTATAAGTTGCAGATGTGTTTCAACACCATCAAGATTAGTTGAAGGGAAAGCCCTCAACAATCTTCACAGTGGTGGGATTCAGCCAGTTCACACTGGTTTGGGCAAATTACCCATCCCCCCCACTATCAAAGTGGATCCTGGGCGCTGCGCTGCGCTGCAATGGAGAAACAGGCAACGGAGCAGCTGGCACGAGGGAAGGAGGAGGGAAAGCGGCTTTCTCCTTCCCTCGTGCCGGCTACTCCGTTGTCTGTTTTTCCATTGCAGCGCAGTGCCCAGGATCCACTTTGATAGCGGGGGGGGGGGTGCAGCGCCCAGGATCTACTTTGATAGCGGGGTGTGTGTGTTTGTAATTATTTGCCTGGTCAAACTAACCCCACAGTCTCCCCTACATTGGGCCTAGCTTCGATCGTACTGCCAACTTAATTCCTCACCCCTCTCACTTTTGCCTGCAGACTGACCAACACCCCCTGCACGCAGCTCCATGGGAAGGGGGGGAAATCCCTCCCTCCACTTCCCCCCAATTCTTCACCTTCCCGCGTGAGCTCTCGGGAGCATCAACTCCTTGTCTCTATGGTAAACCCCCCTCCTCATTTCTCGGAAACCTCTCCTCTTAAAGGAGCCACGTTCAGAAGGCTGAAACAGCCGCGAGATCAACAAGCAGCCTTGGAAACAGCCTTTTGGCAAAGGGTAGAAATTTAACAACCAGTTCACCCAGGGTCAGGTTGGCGGTTGCAGGAGGCTCATCCTGCATGTGCGGTGGAGCTGGAGGATGGGGATGGGCCACGCCTTCCACGACAGCCAACCTGACCCTGGGCGAACCGGTTGTTAAATTATTTGAATCCCACCACTGACTCTACATATGTATGACTACAACTCTGGGATGCTGATCTGAATTCTAGAAAATGCAATCCTGTGTTCTTAGGTAACAATAATTTATTACACTTGACAATGCAAAATTCCCCAGGCAGCATGAAATCCACCTGTCTTAAAGTTGCCAAGGTTGAGAAATACTGGTTAAAGCTATTTATTTATTTATTTTAAGTGGAAAATTTAGTTATTGGATGTGTCCAAAGGCTAAACAGCCATCACTCTGGAACATTTTTAATTTAGATGTATACAGTGAATGGAGTTGCGTATGAGGGGAAATTGCTTCTTCCGGTTCTATGATTTTACAATGCGTTTTGACTTCCTTCATTGTATGAAATTGAAAGAGTAAAAATTGCTAGAGAATTCCTCTGCCATTAATATGTATAGAAATGCAAAAACAGCTCTATATGCAAAGATAATTCCCTGAAGATGCTTGTAGGATTCTCATAGAGAACCAGGAAGGTGGCAGGAATGGTCACTTTTTTTGGCACAGCTTTGTTCCTAGTTACCACTTTGAAGTACAATAACTACTTTTAATAATTCTCAGTATGGCTTTTCGGTATTATACATTGTCCAGCTTGTATACACAGAGCAGCAGATAATGCATCAAAGATAAAATAATTGGTATTTATTTACCCTTGGATTGTTTATTGCTACTGAGAATTTTAGCTATCAGTATTGCAATGGCCTATGTGTTTATCAATGTCTTCTGGAACATAAAATGTGTTTGTTCAAAACTACTAAGGGAAAAATAAACCTAATTTTTCTTTCCTGTTACACCTCCTCCTCCTCCTCCTTTATTACCAGTTCCATTCTAGATAGTTTTCATAATATTTCCTAAAATTCAGGAGTTTATTGAAAAATGTTACATAAAGTTGTTATTTCAGTCAATGCCTCCCAATGGTGAATCTTTGGCAAATATCATCCAACAAAATTTAAATGGTTTGATTTTATGATTCCGCATGAATCAGCCAATGAACAAACAACGTGCCTTTCTTTTTTCTCTTTCACATTTTAATTATTTTGTAACCTAGCAACAGTGAAAATTGATAGATTTTTCTAAAAACTGTTTAGATCTTCCTCTGTTTATTTAAAAATTAGGAGTATGTTTCAATTAACTGGCCCTAATTTGCCTAAGCAAATTAAGCACATACTTGAGGTTTCTTCTGTTGAAATTATAAGGTTTAAGGCTATATCAGTAGAATGAAATGGTGAAAATTTTCCTGGATTATATCACTTCAAGATGTAACTAAATATTATTTAATTAAATATTCTCCATCTTATGGTATTTCTTACGTTGCAGTGGCTTATTCACTAAATCACATCCCATTGTACCTAATTTGATTTTATAATAGCATGAGAAGAATCATTCATTCAGAGGTCTCACAATGGCCAACCAGATGTATCTGGGAAACTCCCAAGAACCTAGAGGAGAGCAACATTGTTGTTCTACAACAGGGGTGTCAAACACAAGACCCGCAGGCCAGATCCGGCCTGCAATGTGGTTGGATCTGGCCTGCGATGTGGTCGGATCTGGCCTGCGATGTGGTCGGATCTGGCCTGCGATGTGGTCGGATCCGGCCCACGGGGCCATCCTGGAAAATGTAAGGGGCCAGCCCACATCGCTTGAGCCCGGTCTACCCAATGCGAAGAGGAAACATGCCAGCAGTTTGGGGAGTGGTGTCAAGCTGGCCATGCCCATCCAGTCAGCCACACCCACCCAGTTGGCCATGCCCACCCAGTCAGCCACCGAGGTCAACCACCGCCCTGATGCGGCCCTCAATGAAATTCACACCCACCCATCAGCCATGCCTGGCTTGCCCCCGAGGTCAACCACAGCCCTGATGCAGCCCTCAATGAAATTGAGTTTGTCACCCCTGTTCTACAAGAAGGATAGAATAGAATTTATTGGCCAAGTGTGATTGGACACACAAGGAATTTGTCTCCAGTGCATAAGCTCTCAGTGCACATACAAACAACAAAGTGTTAAGTCATAGATCATAAATCATAAGATACAATCATAAATCATAAGATACAATCAAGCAAGTGATAAATCATAATATACCAATGGGAGATGGTAGTAGGAAAGATGAGAGGTGAGAAAGGTGAGAAGATAAGAAAGATAAGAAGATGAAAATGATCATAGCAATACAGCCTATTTACCCATATTTACATGGGTAAATATTTTTAGGCATAAGACAGTGCTGTGGGAGTTAGGTGTTTAACAGCGTGATGGCATGGGGGAAGAAACTATCTTTGTGTAGTTTTTTTGGCATGAAATGCCCTATAGAGACATCCTGAGGAGAGAAGTTGAAACAGTTTATGTCCAAGATATGAGGGGTCTGTAAAGAAGAGTGATCTTTTAATGTATACAACCTATGACTCAGGAATATACAGCTAGCAAGACTAGAAGTGAGTAGTAACCCACTTCTCCATTAGTCCTCTTCTAATGCTATCTTCACTGGTGAACATCTCTATGTTCTAAGACAGTGGCTTCTATTGTTTAATGGTCTTAGACTAACCTTTATCATCATCATCATCATCATCATCATCATCATCATCATTTAATGACACCATAATCCCTTGCGTAATGGAGTCTGGGCAACTGAATGGAGCTAGCAGAGTGTTTAATGGCCGGATGCCCTTCCTGTCACCAATGCAGAGTTTTGTTCAGCAGATATATTCTCATTGTGCCCAGAAAGAGAAATATATGCCTCTACCAAGGATCAAACTCAGCCTCCTGATTGTGAGGCAAGAGCTCCACCTTAGTCTAAGAGTGGCCACCACACCACTCTTAGACTAATCTTTCTGATGGGGCTGAAACAGGGGTGGGCTTCAAAAATGTTAGCAAGGGGTTCTCTGCCCGGTTGCTGTGTGGGCGTGGCCATGGTGGGCATGGCCTAGTCATCCTCTTGCACCACAGCAGGGGGGGGCATTTTTGCCCTCCCTGGGCTCCGGAGGCTTTCCTCGAGCCTCCGGGAAGGCGAAAGTGTTCTCCCCAGGCTCCAGAGGCCCTCTGGAGGCCAGAAACGGGCCCATTTCCGGCCTTCCTGAACTTCCAGTAGGCCCGTTTTTCACCCTCCCCGAGCTTCCGCATGCGCCCTGCACTTATCTGCATCCAAAATGAGCTGCATGGGGACTCCTGGGAGGGGTGGGGCGGGGCCAGCCAGGAGTGGGATTTGGGGGTTCTCCGAACTGCACAGAATCTTAGCTATGTATTTATTTTATTTATTTATTTGCATTTCTATGCCGCCCAACTCCCTAGGGACTCTGGGCAGCTTAAGCTAGAGGTTCTTCTGAACCCCTGAGAACCCCCAGCAGCCCACCCCTGGGCTGAAATACCATAAGGCAACCTACCACACCAAAGGAGTCTATCAATAATTTCCATAGCCTCAAATATCATTTTTCTCCAGGCTGTATTCTAACTAGGGTGTCATTTCCTGGCCTCTTATATACACATATCTAAATCTAGGCAAAAAAAGGAAAAATAAATGTACTGTATTTATTTTTTCACCAGGGCTATAAAGTAGCAAGATTTACAGATTGTAGGAAATAGGAGTAGATAGTTCTATAAGCAATTGAGATTGTATGTGAAGAAATTGTCTTGGAAATGCTGGGGAAAAAATCGTGTCATCTTGAATGCCAGTGACATTAAAGACAAAATGCCGAGATAACTCAGCATTTATCAAGCCCTTTATACATGCATTTACTTAAGTATCCTCAAGCATAAAATATGTATTATTTTCCTGATAGAGTATGATAAAAAGCTCTCTTTTCTGTAGCACAAATGCTTTTCAAACACATCTAAGCAAAGAAAACAGAGTATTTCAAAGAGAGGTTTCTCATGTCCCCACTATCAAAGAAAGAGCGTTTTTTAGATATCTCAGTTACATTCTGAAACTTCAAGCTAAGGTTTGAATGTTATTTTAAAATTTCCTATCTAATATGGTGTGGGTACACATAGACACTGCCGTATGTATTAAATATTATATGTCACTGGCTCTCAACTTTTTCTTCATCATGGACCCCCTTTAATTACCTTTTGGGGTCATGGACGCCCAAGACTTAATTCAAAATTTAAATCATAACATTTTTTCAAGCCTTCGCGAACCCCCTGTGATGACATTGTGCCCCCCCGGGGGTCCACAGGCCACAGGTTGAGATGCCATATAATACATATATTGTTGTATGCATGTATGTATCATTTGTTTATATATGTATTAAATTTATATGCCACTCACCTCACTATCCAGAGTGACTCTGGATGGCTTACAATGCAATAAAAATGAAATATAAAACCAATTATAAATATAATAACAATTAAAATTGCGAAAATTAGAGTAATATTATATAGAATATGGAGGCACCCAGTTGGCAGTCCGGGTTCAAGACCCGAGTGCTGGGCAATGGGGTGAACTCCCATTCCTTGCCCCAACTCCTGCCCACCTAGCAGTTCGAAAGCATGCAAATACGAGTAGATAAATAGGTACCACTTCGGTGGGAAGGTAACAGCGTTCCATGCTGCTTTGGCATACAGCCATGCTCCTTTGGCATACAGCCACATGACCACAGAAGCATCCTTGGACAAAGCTGGCTCCCTCAGCTAAGAAACAGAGATGGGCATTACCCCCTATTCCCATGATGGCGAACCTATGGCGAACCTATGGAGCCATATCTGAGGGCACGTGAGGCGTTGCCCTATGTCAGCTCCAGCGTGCATGTGCGCACTGGCCAGCTGATTTTCAGCCTTCCGGAGGGCGGGGGGAGGCCGTTTTCGCCTTCCCCAGGCTTCAGGAAAGCCTCCTGAAGCCCGGGGAAGGCGAAAAACAGCCCAATGGGCCTACCGGAAATCCGGAGGCTTCAGGGAGACCTGCACGCATGCGGGGGGGGCAGCGGGGGGTTGTGCACACATGCGCGGGGGGAGCGCATTGCATTATGGGTGTGGGCACATGCATGCTATCGCGCGCGCGCGTGCCCTTTTTGCACCCAAGCAAAAAAAGGTTTGCCCTCACTGCCCTATTCCATATTGACAAGAATCTTTCCCCTGTCATTCTATAGCAGTGGAAAGGTTGAGGTTGGAGTCTCTTCAGTTCAAAACTTTTCCATGTTTTTTCCTCCGTTTTCTGTTTTAATGTCTTTACAACTGTCATTGTAATCTTGTTTCTTGTGTCTTTTAACAGGCCTCTTAAAATCTTGTTACGCTCCTTCTTGATATCTTTGCCTTTCTTCACTTGGTTTCTTTTTTTGTAAAATTCCACCCTTTCCTCTGACATCTAGCTTGCTTTCTTCTGGTTTTGGTCTTTTCACTATCATCCTTAACGACTTATTTTACTTCTTTCCACAGCCTCCCTGGTTGTCTTTCCATGAGTTTTTAGGTTTTTCAAAGTGATTTCTGAAGTTCAACTTGAAAATGGTTCAAGTTCATATTAGCTGGCTTTGTTCTTCTACTTTATCTTGACTAGGAAGTTGCACATGAGCAATACATGATCAGCTCCTGCCTACATCTTTACTGTTAAAAGCTCTGAGTTCTTTGATATAGTCAATTTGATTTCTTTTGTGTGTGACATCTGGTAATACCTAGCCACTGTACATGGGCATTACTTTGGTTCTTTGAAGAAGCATTGAAGAAATCATTGGATTGACAGAAATTGTTATGTCTTTCTGCTTCATTTCTGTTTTCTGGTCCATATAGTCCATCTACATTTTTATTCCTATTTTTTTTTTCAACTTTGCAATTCTAGTCCCCCACAATAAGCATACATAAGCAAGATATGTCTATTGAACCTGTCCATAACCCTCATCACTGTCCTCTGTGCTGCCTTAGTGACTTAGATAATCATCACATTAAAAGCTGTCTGTAAAGCCTAATTAATATTATGGAGTCCTTGGTGCTCTCTGAATTTGGTTGTTTGCTTGCATATATTTCATTACCCAATTAAGTTATTTCATCAGTGAGGATTGCTCCCCATTTATAAACAGTAGCTGAAGTTTATATACAGTAACAACAGTATTAGTGGAGGTGTGTGGCTTTCTCCTTGGTATTTCCTTGGGTAAGGTAGTGTTTTCTGCTTGCTGGCTGGCTGGCTGGCTGGCTGGCTGGCTGGCTGGCTGGCTGGCTGGCTGGCTTGCTGGCTTGCTGGCTTGCTTGTCTGGTGTTAATCCCTGCTTATCTGGGTGTTGACTGCTGTAGGGAATATGTTCTGGTCTTCTTGTTTCCTTAGCTCTGTCTATCCTTTTCATAGTTTGTATTGGTTGTGCTGTAGTAGATTGAGCGGTCAGGCACCTTTTGATAAAGTTGTGGGGGGGGGGGTAGCCTTTTTTTTAGAAGATGTTGTGTAAGCAGTCTGTTTTCATTTTTCTGCTGTTCTACATTGTCGCAATGCATCTGTACTCTTCTGAATAATATTATTACACAGCTCCTCTTGTGGGGGGAGGGAGAAGATTAATGGAACACTTGGTTGTTTTTCCATAGATCTACATTTCTAAGTTGCCATCTTTTCCTCTGCTGATGAGAATGTGCAGGAAGGTTAATACCAGAGGTGGTATTCAGCCGGTTTAGACCGGTTCGGGTGAACCGGTAGTAGCGACCTGCGTGTGGGCCCGCCCACCCACCTACCCACCTACCCGCCCACTCTCCTACCTGTCCACCTGCCTACCCACCTACCCGCCTACCCGCCCCGGCGCTATGCCGTCCTATTTAGGCACATTTTGAAGCCGCGCGCATGCGTGCAAGCTGCGCATGCGAGCAAAGCGCATGCACGGAAGGCGTGCATGCAACTGAAGCGAGCGAGCGTGCGTGTGCGCTCACATTTGCGAACCGGTAGGGAAAGTAAGTGAATACCGCCCCTGGTTAATACATTATTGTTTTCTTCTTTTCTTCTGAATTTTATTCCTTTGAAGATGTTCGTGATTGCACAAGTGTCTGCTATGATTCCTGAAAATAAATGAATAAATAAATAAATAAGTAAGTAAGTAAATAAGTAAATAAATAAATAAATAAATAATGCATTAGTGAGGTGGAGCATTATGCCTGTCAAGTTTATTCATTTCTTCTTCTTTCTTTATGGAATCAGATTCTGCTTCAGGGCTTAAGCTTGTCTGGCCTCAGGAAGAATCACAAACTAATTTCAGTCATTCATCAATGTTATTCTGAATTGGGATGAAGTTAATAAAACTGGCTCAAAGCGCCATCTCCTGGATCCAGAGAAACATAAGCTAGGCATTATATTTCCAAAACTTAAATAGCTGTATATAGTCACGTACATCCACTCAGTGACCCTTTTTTTTCCCCAGTGAATGCAGAGCTGACTTTTTTTTTTTTACATTCTGCGGATTAATACCATGCCAGTTATTATTCCCAAGAAGCAATATCTCAATGTTGCTGTAAAGAAATGGAAAGATGTTATCTATTATTAATTTATAGAGAACCATTAATGGAACAGCTGATACTAGCTGACCTTCAAATGTTGAAGGGAGTCAGACTTAGTTAATCGTTGTATGGGAGACTAACAGATAGACGGTCAAGGAAGCATCCTGGAAGAAAATAAAGGCAAAATTTCTGTATTGTGACTAAAATAATAATATGTCCATCCGGTCACTATGGGCTAGACCCGGATGGCGAACCTATGGCACATGTGCCACAGGTGGCATGCAGATCACTCTCTGCAGGGCACGGCAGCCGTCGCCCCAGCCCAGCTCCACTGTGCATGCGTGCGTGCCTCCCGCCGGCCAGCTGGTCTTTGGGTCTCTGCTGTGCATGCGTGGGGGGGCGCTCGCATTGCATTTTGGGGCCTCGCGTGGCACCCCGCACCCCATTTTGGCATCCAGGTTGATGCAGGAGGCTTCCAGGCCCAAAATGGGGTGCAGGGGGCATGTGCAGTGCCCCCGCACCCCGTTTTGGCTTCCAGGTTGGTGCAGGAGGCCTTCCAGGCCCAAAACAGGGTGCGTGCGCATACACAGGGGGGGAGCGTGGGGGGGCGCATTGCATTATGGGTGTGGGCATGCAGGCATGCTGTCGCGCACGCTTTCGATATGCAATGACAAAAAGGTTACCCATCACTGAGCTAGACCCAGAGGAGGCTTTGCATGACCATATAAAGGGATAAAGCTACCCCAAGTTGTAACGTGTACTTGAACATAAGAAAGAACAAAGGATAATATATTTATCATCAAATTATAAAAACTGCACTTTTATCTGTTGGAAGAGAAATTGTAGGGAATTATGGGGTTGTGACATAGTCAGGTGTACACTAGTCAGGGGCTGCCACAAAGAAGAGGGAGTCAAGCTATTCTCCAAAGCACCTGAGGGCAGGACAAGAAGCAATGGGTGGAACAGGGGTGGGTTGTGGATCCTGTTGCTGCCAGTTCGCTCAGGGTCGCGCAGTGGGCATGGGCGCGCGTGCCCACAGCAATCAAAAATTCGCTTCTGCGCATGCGCAGAAGCAAAATCCAAGATGGCGGTGCCCATGGAGACTGCCGAAAGAACCGGTTCCGTGACGTCATCACTGGTTTACTAAAGGTTCTAAAGAACCCACCTCTGGGGTGGAAACTAATCAAGGAGAGAAGCAACTTAGAAGTAAGGAGAAATTTCCTGACAGTTAGAACAATTAATCAGTGGAACAACTTGCCTCCAGAAGTTGTGGGTGTTCCAACACTGGAAGTTTTTAAGAAGAGATTGGATAACCATTTGTCTGAAGTGGTGTAGGGTTTCCTGCCTAAGCAGGGGGTTGGACTAGAAGACTTCCAAGGTCCCTTCCAACTCTGTTATTCTATTCTATTCACTAAACACTTCCACTTTTTCCTTGGTGTGAAGATGTCTGAAGGTGAGGATACAACTCAGTAGAGCACCCAAGGTCAGAAAGAGTGGAAGATTACTTAGTTCAGACTCCTGTATCTCCTACAAATATATCAACTTGTCCTTGATCCTGAGCCATAGCCCATGATCCTTAAATAAAACTATGACTGAATAATAAAAGAACAAATGCTGGGGTTGGGGCAGTTCAAGAACACGAGAGTAGATACCTTGGTAGAGATATCTGCCTTCACCTTAACAATGACCAAAAATCTTCAATTTAAGCTAGGGAAACCATTTGTTCTAGCCTCTTATGCTGGAAACCAAGGTCTACTCAGTCCTATGCCTGCCAAGTAGATTATAGCTCCTTTCTTATGGATCTCTGTATTGTATTTTCTTATTTTCATCTACGGACTGGGCAAACAGGATGTATAGCTCTGCTACCAGCTGCAGACTTTATTGTTGCAGGATATAATAGATTGTGCATTCTTGGTAGGCTCTTCTTATACAGGGAGGCATATTTTACATGTGTGTGCATGTATACTAGACAAGGGAACAGGTAATAAAAACATTATATCTCTGTACCAAAGGGGTGAGACTAGTGCAGATTGCCCTACAGCCTGGCATCATGATCCCCTTTGTGTTATCTCAAAGTTTCTAGAATTCTGATTTATTATATTTCAAGACCACTCCCAGCCTCTAAGATATTATCTCATTTCACCAGGAGTATAAAGGAGGGTTCAGATTACAGAGATCACTTCAGATTTCCAATTCTATCTGGTTCAGTAACATTCATAGCATCCAAATTGTTCTTGAGAGTATAATTTTAAATGAAGCTCAAATATATCAAATGAAGGTGACACCAATTTATTTGGTAATTGGATAGTGGAAGATAAAAAGATAGATAGATAGAAGATAATAGATGGATGATAGAAATAGATGATATATTGATGATAGATAGATAGATAGATAGATAGATAGATAGATAGATAGATAGATAGATAGATAGATAGATGATAGAAAGATGATAGATAGATAGATAGATAGATAGATAGATAGATAGATAGATAGATAGATAGATAGATAGATAGATAGATAGATAGATAGAGATGATAGACAGATAGATAGATGATAGATAGATAGATAGATAGATGATAGATAGATAGATAGATAGATGATAGATAGATAGATAGATAGATAGATAGATAGATAGATAGATAGATAGATGATAGA
>QLTV01002580.1:293003-308635 GCA_003457575.1 Thermophis baileyi
GATCGATCTATCGATAGATAGAGAGAGAGAGAGTGATAGATATATAGATAGAGAGAGAGAGTAGATAGATAGATAGATAGACAGACAAGATATAGATAGATAGATAGATAGATAGATAGATAGATAGATAGATAGATAGATAGATAGACAGACAGACAGACAGACAGACAGACAGACAGACAGACAGACAGACAGACAGACAGATGATAATAGATGGATGATAGAGATAGATGATATAGAGATGATAGAGGATAGATAGATATAGATAGATGATAGACAGACAGATAATAGATCTCTAAAACTAGCATCTGCTTTACATTGCTGTAGTAACTATTCCCATTCTTGTATTTATTAGAAGCCATGATGCACTCCTGAATATCAGGGGAAGTCATACAGCACAAACAGTAAAGTGAGAAATTATTTAACAGTGACACATGGAGAGCATTAAGAGGAGAACTCAGCAAAGCATCTCAGCTCCCCTGATCCTCAATTATTTGCTTTTTTACAGTAGTTTTTCTGTGCTTGATCTCTCAAAGGACCTAATCAAATTCTTTCATGTACATTTTGATAAAGCAAGATGAATCACAACTTTTTATTCACTTCCTAGCGCAAGAGAAACTATCATAACTTAACTTGAACAAATGTGCTATTCTATACTGTGAAAAAAAAATGTGCACATGTGGAAGCAGAGATACAGAGGTGGCAGGAATTAAAATGTGAGTACCTGATAGGCTTGTTTTTACTAAAAGGCATTGATTAAATGAAGTTGTCTCAATAATTAAATAGCTCATCATGACTCTTCACATTAGACAAATATACAATTGGTGCCACAGTCATCATGGGTTCATAAAGCTTAGGATCCCCTACACCAGTGTTTCTCAACTGGTAATGTCTATAGCAATGATATGCTAAGAAATATTTTAGGTGGGATACAAGGTCTTTTCACATTAAACACACACCATGAAAGATGGGACCAAGAGATGCATCTTTTTGCCACTTTTAACTGGTCTTTTTACTCATATGACACAACTATTTTGGGCTTAGGAGAAGTCACTAGTCCAATTAATCTATTCTATTTGTTATTTCACCTAATTCCCCAAAGGGATGTTTTCGGAATATCTTTCTTATAAAAGGAGGGGGGGGGGAGGAGGGGGAAGGGATACTTGTACACTATAACCAGACCATTCTCAGGAAAAAAAATGGGATATGGTTAGAAGAAGAATAGAATATTGTATTTTACTGCTAGCCTGTTCCTTTGCTAGCTGATTATGAATGAAACAGGCATACAACAAATACAAGAACAATCATTCCCACAGGTTATGTCAGAAAATCCATATTTGTCACAACTGTTAAAGTTAAGATTGTAGGGAGCAGTTTATCCCAGGGTGTATCACAGAGAACCTTTTTAAGAAGAGACTGGACAGCCACTTGTCTCAAATTTTATATGGTCTCCTGCTTGAGCAGGGGGTTGGACTACAACACGGGTGTCAAATTTGCAGCGTCACGTTGGGGTGGGTGTGGCCTGCGCATGACGCATCCAGTGCACAGGCCGCCAGTTTGACACCCCTATACTAGAAGATCTCTAAGATCCCTTCCAGCTCTATTCTGATTTATTGATTGATTGAACATGGATGGGGGAGCTGTGGCTTTTCAAACTTTGCTGAATGTCAGCCTTCAGAAGCCTGAACCACCAAGGTCAACGGTGAAAAATATTGGGAGTCAAAATTCTGCAACATTAAATTGCTCACTCATCACCTATCTCCTAGAACCTAATCTGACTTGTAGACTCCAGATCCAGGTAGTAGCAATAGCAATAGCACTTAGACTGTACCACTTTACAGTGCTTTACGGCCCTCTCTAAGCGGTTTACAGAGTCAGCCTATTGCCCCCAACAATTTGGGTCCTCATTTTACCCACCTCTGAAGGATGGAAGGCTGAGTCAACCTTGAGCCTGGTGAGATTCGAACTGCCAAATTGCAGGCAGCCAGCAGGCAGCAGAAGTAGCCTGCAGTACTACACTCTAACCACTGCACCACCATGGCTCATGGTGGTAGTCGAACAAGTAGTCGAACAAAAAGGAGCAGACTGAAATCTAAAAATCTGAATAACACTGAACATTATTTCAACTCAAGGTGATTTCATATTCAGAACATCCAGCATTAAATTAAGCATATCTAGGTTACCTTCAAACTTAACAGTTTCTAACCATTATTTTCAATGCACAGAATTTGATCACCTTTATGGAAATCTCATAGTCCTGGTCATTTAATAGGAAGTGCACAATGGCCTGTAGGAGTAGAAAGTCCAGATAATTTACGAGTAAAGGAAAGCTTAATTTCATCTTCCAAAATGATAGAAAGGATATCTCAGGAGTATATGTGCAACTGTCTCAATTGTGTCAATATCTGAACATATGCAGAAGTCTTTTTGTAAAGAATTATAAAAACTCCCTATATCATCACAAGCAGAATGACTAAGTGTGACCGTGTAAGTGTATGATAAAAGTACTGATAGGTGTAAAAGGTGAATACATGAGCTTATTGCAACAGGTGTAAAGTGTAAGGTGCTAAACTTATTTCTTTGCACATTAAGATCTAAAAACCCCATCAAGACAGTTGATAGAAAGGGTATAATATTTCATTGAAAGGATATCACTTGAGCATCATCATTACAGAAGTTCAGGAATAAGTCATACTGAAACCCAGTTTGAAGGTGACTTAAAGAAGGCAACCAAAATGATTGTGGTAGGGGGAACCCTTCTACTATAACAAAAGGTAGAACATATGGGGTTTTAGCTAGATATTTAGATAGGATTCAGCATTCTTATCCAACACTGAATCCTTCCCAATGACTTAGGATATGCAGATGATGTTGTTGTATGGTGGTATTAAAAATATCATTGCAGGATGTAAGCTGTCCCATGTAAAGCTGCCTTTTGTGATTGACTGATGGTGATTTTGTCAATGCCAATATGGTTCAGGTGGTGCTACAGATGTTTTGGGGTTGCACCCAAGGCACCTATTATTATTGGTACTATTTGCCTTCTTTTGCTACAGTTATTCTACTTCTATTTGCAGGTCTTTGCATTTTGTGATTTTCTCCAATTCTTTTCTATTCTGCTATCTCCAGGTTCTTCCAAGTCTACTATCTAGTCTTATTTGTCTTTCTTATCAACAATTGTTAAGTCTGGGGCAGTGGTGAAATGTAAAAATTTTCCCTACCAGTTCTGTGGGCGTGGCTTATTTTGTGGGTATGGCTTGAGGCCAGGTGGGTGTGGCTTCAGGTGGGCGTGGCTTGGTGGTCAGGTGACCAGGTGGGCGTGGCCAACTTGTAAAATGTGGTGAAACTCACTTAAAGACGCTCTTGCTTAGCAACCAAACTTTTGGGCTCAATTGTGGTCGTAAGTCTGTCTTTCTTTCTTTCTTTCTTTCTTTCTTTCTTTCTTTCTTTCTTTCTTACTTTCTTTCTTTCTTTCTTTCTTTTTCTTTCCTTTCTTTCTTTCTTTCTTTCTTTCTTTCTTTCTTTCTTTCTCTTCCTTCCTTCCTTTCTTTCTCTTTCTTATGATCAATGATTGTAACTATGACCTACTGTATCACTTTGTTGTTTGTATGTACACTGAGAGTTTATGCCCTTGAGGCAAATTTCCTGTCTGTCCAATCACACTTGGCCAATAAAGAATTATTCACCTCTCAAGAATGAGAAAGCAGAATAGTTAAGTATTAATTTCTAGGAGCTCATCCACTCTCCCTCCCCCCTACCACCCCCCCCAAATGTCCATCTAGCTACCTATAACTTTCTGGATGAGACTCGTATAAAAATCATAGTGCTAGAATAAATGTCCAGATGGGAAATGACTCAGAGAAGTTAGAAGGGAAGCAGCTCTGTGCCGAAGCCTCTTTATTTCAGATGGAAGTCACGTTTTCACTCCCACCAACTGCCCAGATTTCCTCCCGTTTCCCACGTCACCATCCTTCAGCCCAGCCGGGTGGCTGTTCCTGTGGGGGATTCCCACGAGCCGCCCTCGCCTGCATCCCCCATCTGAAGGATGTGCGAGCAAGCAAGGGAGGCGGGGGCGGGAGGCAGAGCCGAAGGGGCGGTGAGGCCGACCCGCAGCCCGGCACGTCTCTAGCTGACTGCAGGGCTCCGCGACATCAGAAACTTGGGAAGGGAAGGCAGGAACTTGGGAAGGGAAGTGGCGGCGCATCCTTTCGAAGGAGTCCCAGGGCGGGCGTTCGGATTCTCTCCCCCCCAGGGAGGAGAGGGCGAAAGAGGCATTTTAGGAGCGGAAAGGCCAGTTGTGGAGGCAGAAACTTGGGAAGGGAAGCGGCAGCACATCCTATCGAAGGAGTCCNTGCCCCGAAGGGGGGGGGCCCGGGGGGGGGGGGGGGGGTGTTCGTATTATCTCCCCCAAGGGGTCCACATACCTTTTCCTGGGCGCCAGGTGCATCATCCTTGGTACGGTCCTGGGCAGGGCGGCCATGCTCCAGTCCAGGTTGCTGGGCTCGGTGGAGAAGCGGCGGTGGCTGCAAAGGCAGCGCTGGAGTCTTGGCCCCTACTTGAGGCGGATCGGCGAGGCGGGTGGCAGGGGTGGGCAGAGCAACCCTCCCCAAGCCTCTCTTCCCTCCGGGGGGCAGTGCCAGCACGGGCAGCAGGCTTTCCTTAAGGGGGGAAAGCACCCCAATTCAGCAGCTGGCACCGGACGCGCACCCGGGCAGAGAGGGGGGCGCACACGCAGCCACTGCTGCTGCCGCCGGTCACTCTCTCTCCCCAGCTCAGCTCTGTTGTGCTACTTTGGGGGTGGGGTGGGAGGCAGGAGGGGGGGCTGCTGAAAAAAGCATGGTTGGAAGGGGAGAAAAAACCAGGGAACTTTCGGCCAGGCTGGGTGTGAAGGAGTCTGCCGGGCTGGTCGTCCAGAGCTTGCCTCTCCTTTCTGCCCCCCCTTTCCAAGCCTCTTTTTATTAATGAGCTGAAGGCAGGGAGATGGCAGCGAGGAAGCCAATGGGGGAGGGGGCAGTTTGGGATGGTCCCCCTCCCCATTTGCACCTTCCTCTGCAGGGCTGTCCCGAGATCGCGATCTCGCCTAGGAGACTCAGCGGGGTCTCCCCGTTATCCCCGCCGTTATCCCCACCCAGCTTCTTCTGGCAAAGTTGAGGAGGCAGGAATGGGGGGCGCCTTCCCTCCCTTCCCCCCACCCCACCCCTTCCCAAAGGGAAGAGGGTCTCCCTCCCTCCCTTCCCCCCACCCCGCCCCTCCCCAAAGGGAAGAGGGATGGAGGCAACTGGGGAGCGATCGGTCGGGGAAGCAGAGCTTGCCTGGACTTTCCGCCATCCCGGAACTGCACCGTGCCGGCGGCAGAGCACACCCTGCCCTTCGGGACCCGAGGCGGAGGGGAAGGCAAGCGGGCAGCAGTTGGCCAAAGGCCCCACGGAAGCTGAGCATGCCAGGCCCAAAAGGTGAGCGAGCCTCACCATGTCCCTCCGAAGCGGCTCCTCCTCCAAACGCAGCAGGTCAGCGTCGGCCTTACCTCCTGCTGCTGCTGCTATGGGGCTGAGTCTGAGGGCGGTGGGAAACTGCAAGCGGAAAAGGCCCAAAAGGCGGGAAATGGCAAGCGGATGTCCCAGGGCTGCTGCACATGCGCACCACATCTCCCACAGCCCTCTTCCAGTGCGGACTCGCATCCTACCGTATGTGCAGTCCCGGGACATCCGCTTGCAGGGTGAGCGAGCGGCGACCACAGGACCAGTTCAGGGGCATGGCCAGCCAGCCATTGCTGGCGGTTCAGTGAACCACCGGTGGCCATCGCTACCGGTACGCCCGAACCAGTCCGAACTGGGAGCATTTCACCCCTGGTCTGGGGTGTTATGTGGCAGGTGCCCGATGGTTTGAATCCTACAGTCCCAGAGAACTTTAGCTTCTTCATTTTCTATTATTTTCTCTATTTTATGGCCCCATCAGTTCTTGTCTGCAGGAAAATGGTATTTCTTGTAAATCTTCCAATGCACCATTGTTGCTTCTTCGTCATGCTGTTTTATTTATTTTTATTTATGTATTTATTTATTTATTTGTTTGTACAAACATGTACAAGATAGCAGGTATAGGTATAAACATAAACATAATCAAAGTGAATACAGATAGATGAGGACAATAGGACAGTAGGACAGGGACGGTAGGCACACTGGTGCGCTTATGCACGCCCCTTACAGATTGGAATCAATCTGTGTGATCTTCTTGCATCAGTTAAATAAGTGGTTCACTGTTTCTTCTACTTATTTACAGAGGTGGCACTTGCTTTCTTCTTAATTCTACCTCTGTATGCATTTGTTTTTAAGGCTGTATTATTAGTTTTACTAATACTATTATTCAAGATCTTTGAAGGGCCATCTTTGGTAGTGTCTTTCCTGTCCTACTAGATCCAGAACAGTAAGTATACTCCATCCTTCCTGTGGAACAGTATCATCTTATGGGGTCTAGGAAGGCATATCTTCCTTCTCATAGTACCTGCCCTATCAAAAACAGCCTCAGACTGAGGTTCAGGATATCCCAACCCTGTTGGCCTTTCAGAAGACTTTAAAAGTGGCACATTCCTCAGGCCTTAGGGCTAGAATGTTAATGGAGCCCAGTCTGTGTTTGGTCTGCAGGAGTTTTAACTTGGCAACAATATTGTTTTTATTGGCTTTTTATTGGTTTTATGTCTTATCATCACTATGATGGCCACTATGAGAAACAAATTGCTAGACTAAGATGGAGTTAGGTCTAATCCAGCAAGGCTACTCCAATGTTTTAATAGGAGGTTGAACGCATTGTTATTTTAATGTGCCAGCCCATTTATTATTGGCAATATGCTTGCTAAAATATAAATAATTGACAATCCCTGATTTAAGCTTTATCTATTGAAAAATTGTTGCCTAATTAAGCTCTACAATGGCAAAAATGAGCGAACCAGATGGTCCTTTATGGGAGACTTGCATCAGTTCATTTCTTGGTAAGTGTCACTATTTTTACGATTATTATAAGAATTCTATTAGAACAAACCCAAAGTGCAGCCAATACATATCAGTATCCCGTTTCTAACTCTGAACAGGTAGATATCTCCAAGAAATCTAAAGCTAGTCTATATAAAGTCTTTTGATCCTGATATTATTAAGAAAACTAATTCAAATTTTCTAGAATTAATTTTAAATGAGAAGTAGTAGAGTTGCAGTTTTCTGAAATATTTTCACCATCTTCATTTTGTATCTCAGATTTTTTTAATTATAAGTCTCATTGATTCTAAAACAAAGCTCGATACATTTATGAGTATGATATAATTTTTTAAAAGATCGACCACCATCTTGGAAGTGTCCTATAGAGCTTGGGAGATAAAGCATACAAACAGCAATTATTACAACCAGAAAAATCTGCACACACAGCACAATTATTTGATAACCCCATAAATCAAACAATAGGGAACGAGAAAGACATATGGTATTGTGAAGGTTAGTGCCAACAAAAAAAAAACTTCCTTTAAAATGCCAATTGGAAGAATTGCTTTCAAAAGCTTTCCAAAATAGTAATTTTGCTTCAGCTCTGCAGCATTTAGTATGTATTATCACATTACAGTAGAGACAGCAGCTTGGTCCAAAAAAAAAAAAAAGACTTTAAAAATGTTTTCTTCATCCTTAATTTTCATCCATATACATGCACCCAGGGAAGTCTGTGCCATCAAATTCATAGATTTGGCAATTGGCATTTTAATAACCATATCTGTTGACATTGTCCAGTCATTTTGCTCAAGCACAGAGAAGATCAGAAGGACAAGTCCAGAAAATAGGCTTGTTGTATCACTAATTTATTTGTTTATTAAATTTATATGCTGCCATCTCACCATCAGGTGACTCTAGATGGCTTACAACAATATAAAAACAATTTAAAATGTCTATGGAGAGTTTCAGTCATCCAGGTCATGGTTGTCCCAAAGGTGCTTTTTTGTGGCCCGCCAGCTGCCAGTGGAGCTGGCGGCAGACTCGGACGATGAGGAGGTTGAGGAGGAACTTGGGCCAGTCCTGGAGTCTGGGGAAGGCTATGATGGATGCTCTGCGTCGGAAGCAGAGATAGAGCCAGGGCCGTCCGACATTTCCCAGCTGCCTTCGGAGTCGGAGATAAGTGGGGAAGAAGAACAGCTGGGGCCTGTTCCAGATGCGCGTATGTGCAGAGCTGTCAGGAGCGGAGAACAACTGAGGAACAGGGGCCGACTCCGGAAGAAAGGCACACGTGGACGCTGAATGGCCCCTCCCTGGCTAGGGAATAAATAGAAGCAAAAGGGGAGTGGTGGTTGCAGGAGACAATAGTTCGTATTTCATTTGGAAGATTTGCTTATCATGGTTCGTGCCTCAGAGACTTCTTGCCAGGAATTAATTTACAGCTTTGCGACTGGAAGCTCTCAGCCTGGCAATTATCCAAGGACTGATAACGTCTGTTATTGCGATTAACCCTTGGAAGGATTATTGCCTGGACTTTTCTGTGTGTGAATGCCATGAATTCACGGTAGTTGAAGAGTTCAAGAGGGTTTTTTCAGGACAAGGAGTCTGTCTCTTGGTTCTGCTAAGGCTGGGTCAGAACACTTTTTTTCAAAAGACAACTGGACTTCGTTTTTCCTTGAAGATGTTTCTTCAAGGACAGAACTGAACAGAACTGAAGAAGTTTCTTGGATAAGAAACAAAACATCTTCAAAGAAAAACAAAGTCCAGTTGCCTTTTGAAAAAAGCACCTTTGGGACAACAATATAAAACATTAAAATATTAAAACGATAAATATTAAGATTAAAATTAACAAAGATGGTTGAGGAAATTAATTATATACAACAGAATGGAAGTAGAATCTTCTCCTCATGCACTAACCACCTTGAGTATGGAATGTCCCATTGGGACCCCAGGCCAATCAGCAGAACCAGGTTTTCAGGCCCTTTCGAAGGCCAAAAGGCGGGGCTGGATCTCACCTCAAGGAGCATGATGTTCCAGAGGGCAGGAGCCATGGCAGAAAGGTTCTTCTCTTGGACCACACCAGCTGGAATTTCTTGACCAATGGGATCAACAAAATGCTCTTTCTGCTGGAGTGAATGTGGTAGGCCAAACCCATTGGGATGAGATGGTTTCTCAGGTAACATATGCCATAAAAGGCTTTAAAGGTAATTACCAACATCTTGAATTGGATGTCAGGGTTCCAAATAGCATCCAAAATAAAATCAGAGTCCAAGGCAAAGCATTCCTCAAAGTTCCAATTTATTAACAGAGCCATGTTGGCACAGCTGTGAGAAACCCGAATCTGACACTACCAGGGTTTCTCCACCCAGTTGAAAGATCAAGCCCTTTGTCCCCACACCCACAAGTTCATGATGTTAGCCAGTCACCTTCTGCCGACATGTCAGTTACTCCCCTCAGCTTCCGGGCAGGTGCTGGACATTGGACCTGGAAGCAAACTGGCAACCAATGCAGCTCACACAACAGGAGTGTTACATTGGCTTGATTGCTGGAACTAAACCTAAATCTCATGGTATGAGATCATCTAAATCTGGACCCTGATGCACACAGATGTTTTTTTCTTGAAAAATGAGATATTTTCTGCTTTTTCCCAAAAAAACTGTGCCAGATAGAGACCTCAAACATATTTTCTCTGCTCGGGAAGTTGGGCTGTCTCTCTCTGTGACAAGAGAGTGATGTTAGTGACAGACTGGAGAAAAGAGCTGATTTAAGAAGCAAGTCATTCACACAGTGCAGGGGTGGCTTCTAACTTACCTCGCTGCCGGTTCACTTCCTCCCACACCACGTGGCCGCACCTTGCAGTGCGCAGTGCCGAAAATTCCAAAAAATTTCCAAAAAAAAGCCAAAAACAAGATGTCAGTGCATGCGCAGTGCCGGCTACTTGGCTTCTGCGCATGCGCAGAAGGAAAAAAAATTAAAAAAATTCCAAAAAAAATTCCAAAAAATATAATAATCCAAAAAAAAGATGGCAGCGTCCACAGACCAGCACTGACCGAACCAGCTCCGTGATGTCACCAGCGGGTTGCTACCGGTTCGGGTGAACTGGTCCGAACTGGGAGAAACCCACCTCTGACACAGTGTATCCTACAGCCATATTCCAGTGTTTCTCAGCCTCAGCAAATTTAAGATGTGTGGACTTCAGTATATCTTAATATGTCTTAATACATCTTCAACATCTATTTTTTTATTTTTTTACATATTTATTTTTTCTTTTCTCACCAAAGATAAAATATAAAAGAAAAACAGAAAAAAGAAGAAAAAGCAGATTAACAAATATCCAACACTAACAACAACAACAACAAATGTATATTGTGTACCAAAAAAGGGGGAAAAAAACACCAAATACTAATAGATCTAACATTAAACATAGAAAAATCCTCCCTGGCTGAATGCTCAATAAATAATATGTTCTCCTCCCCTAATGTAGCAGGTATACAAATAATTATAAACTTTCCCATCTATATTTAATAAAAATTCTATATCAGATAAACAAATATCTTGGATATGGAAATCTATTTGTCTAATAATCAAATCGACCCAACATCTGTTCACAATGTATATGTTTAAAAAAACAGTCAATAGGTTATTCCAAATGTAAAACTAATCTTCAAATCCCTGTTAGCCATCTGTCATTGTGTTTAACATGTAGAAAGTCCACAAATGGCTTCCAATCTCTTATAAAGTTGTCTAATCCATTGTCTCTAAGCAAAGCAGTTAATTTTGCCATCTCTGCTAGTTCTGTCAGTTTTAAAATCCACTGCCAGCTCTCTCAATCATTTTAAGGTGGCACAATAGTTTGTTGACCTGTGTTCTCTAATTAAGAAAGCTGGTCATGAAAAGTTGAATCTGCACATGAACTATAGCAGCAAGGGTGGGTTCCAACTTACCTCGCTGCCGGTTCGTTCCCTCCTGCGCTGTGTGGGCGCGCCTCGTGGGCGCGCACACTTTACGTGCGCACGCATGCACAGTAACAAAAAATCTGAAAAAAACAACAAAAAAGCTGAAAAAAAGATGGCGACCACATGCACAGTGCTGGAAGTCGGCTTCTGCGCATGCTCAGAAGGGGGGGGGTAAAAAAATTCAAAAAAAATTCAAAAAAAATTCAAAAAAATTCAAATTTTTTTTTTTGAAAAACATTTTTAAAAAAGATGGCGGCCCCCACGGACCGGCACCGACCGATCCGGTTTGGTGACATCATTGTGACATCACCAGCGGGCCACTACCGGTTTGGGAGAACCGGTCCGAACCAGGAGGAACCCACCCCTGTATAGCAGGCAGTCATTGCAATTGCAATTTTTCTGGTTCTTTCCAGAGTTTCCTTCAGCCTATTTACACATCTCTTAGAAAGAAAATCAGATTGGCATTGAGTTCTCAGCAAACCTTTGGTGAATGTTCGGAAGTAACTCAAGCAATGCAAGATTTGCCATGGAATGAAATTTGCCTTCTGTGGAATTTGAGCTTGAGTTTGAAAGACGTTCAAGAGAAATAGGCATAAAAATATTTAAAGGAACCTAAAAAGAAATAACAGATTTGAAGTTTAAGTGTCGAGCAGTCATTTGTACATCTACCTTCTAACCCAATTCATTTGTCACTCTTGTAAGGTAATCCAGACAAAAAGCATACCCAGAAATACTAGTTCTAACTTTATTGTAAGGTTACATTAACTGAATCTTGCAAATTTGATAGTACAGGGGTCTCCAACCTTGGCAACTTTAAGACTTGTGGACTTCAACTCCCAGAATTCCTCAGCCAGCTGGCTGAGGAATTCTGGGAGTTGAAGTCCACAAGTCTTAAAGTTGCCAAGGTTGGAGACCCCTGTGATAGTACATCTCTCCACCCCCTCACCTTTACAGTCCAAGAAACTAGGGAGGGTCCCTTGTGAGATGTTTGCCACTCTCCCATTTCTTCTGTGGGCTCAACTGCAGCTTGTCTGACCTGGTTTAGTCTGGGGCTGTCTCCCAAAGTCATTCCCACATGCTGTTATACCATTCCAGCTTTGTGAGCATAAATGACATCAACATTTAGAGGCACAAAAGCTAATACTGTTTGAAATTATAAAACATCAAGCAAAAAAGTAGCAATTTCCACTTAAAGTAAAAAAAAAAATCCCAAAGAGTCCTATGCAACTATTTTCTTAAACAGCATGTATGAAATGCAGGTTATTTTGTTTATATAGATAAAATGATAGACTATACTACTGAAGAAAAGAGCTTTTAGTTTAGTGAAACAGATTTAATACTACAAAATTGGCTATCTTTAGTTCATCTGTGTGCTTTTTCACTTAACCTTCTGTATGCTTGAGTGACATAATTAGCATTTGTAGCTAGGTACAAGACATTTTCAGAATCTGATTTAAACTGACATTAAACCAAATTGGAAGGAAGCAAGCTCAGTAAATAAAATAATTGAAATAAATAAATTGTAGAAGACAGAGGAAGGATGAAAAACAGCTACTAAGAAATTAGTAGTTCTGGTCCCATTATCTTCAGAGAAGATTGTTCCCAGTGGCTCTTGCAACAACAACATAGACAAGGAGACAGTAATCACTTTGTTTTTAATGCAATATTTGAAATATATTCTGAGCCAAATCCATGTTTAAAAAAGACACCATTTTCCAAGATTTCTAAATGCTATGAGTTTTTATTGGTTATTTTGATAGCATAGCACTCATGTCAGAAACACCAAGGTCAGAAGCACCGAGGTCCTTCCGGGTTAAAAGAATGGTGACATCACCATTGCCTGGGGTACACCCAGTTGAAGGGAAGGATGGGAGCTCAACCTTGCCCCACAGCAGCACTTGGTTCTCAAACACGGGCTTGCTAATTTCCACCCCAGCATCCTAACCATGCAAGCCAATGTGCTCCTTGGTTACTTTGATGATGTCATTGGTTAAAATCACTAATAAGCTGCCATTATTAGTTAGCATACATTATGACTACTTACATTGTTGACAGAGTAAGAGGAAACCTACTCATTCTTTTCCTCAACCTCTAATCAAATTCATTCTACAATTGACAGTAATTCCTCAAGACTTAAAATGGAATGGGAAAGAAGGATAGAAAGGCCATCTTGAACACCACACCCATTTGTTAGTTTGTGTTATTGTGTGTTTTATTTTCTGCCAGTCACTGAAGGTACAATTAAACATGGATTAATTTTAGAAATTTGCAGAGATTTCTCATTGTTGTTTATGTTGTTGTTGTTAGTCATGAAGTCATATCTGACCCATCGCGACCCCATGGACAATGTTCCTCCAGGCCTTCCTGTCCTCTACCACCCCCCGGAGTCCATTTAAGCTCACGCCGACTGCTTCAGTGACTCCATCCAGCCACCTCATTCTCTGCCGTCCCCTTCTTCTTTTGCCCTTAATCTTTCCCAGCATTAGGCTCTTCTCCAGTGACCCCTTCCTTCTCATTAGGTGGCCAAAGTATTTGACTTTCATCTTCAGGATCTGGCCTTCTAAAGAGCAGTCAGGGTTGATCTCCTCTAGGACTGACCGGTTTGATCACCTTGCAGTCCAAGGTTTAGATTAGATTAGATTAATAGAGTTGGAAGGGACCTTGTAGGTCATCTAGTCCAAACCCCCGCTCAAGCAGGAGTCCCTACACCATTTCAGACAAATGGCAGTCCAATCTCCTCACAGGACTCACAGGAGTCTTCTCCGGCACCTCTATAAATCAATAAATACGAAAACATCCGCTAAGAGATTGTTCATAGGAAACTGATCTCTACACAGTTCAGATATTTTATTCTTTTCTGGTTGTGGAGTCTCAGAATGCAAAGCAGGGCTTTCTCCTAATCATTGGTTGCAAAATCAAAGATTCTGAACCTTTGTTTTCCAATGATAATCCTGGCTTTAATGACAGCCCTCCCTCCCAATTGTCAGCCAGTCAATTTAAAAAAAAGAAGAAACAGCCCCCAAGAACACGGGATAAAATTAATATTTAATATGTAGTTGTAGAGACTGATATTCTTCAAACTAATAACTTCCCCTGTGAGTCGCACCTGCAGAATGTGGGAGATTTTTACCTATATTTATTCAAATGCTTGCTGAAACTGTTACGCGCATCAAGGACATTCTCCACACTCTGTGCTGGTTTACATTATAAAAAGTGGCAAGATAGGCAAGTCAAGATTGCTCTTCCACAAAGGGACTGTCGAACTACACCTGCCATATTTCTCATTGTGACTTTAAAATGCATTGCCAAAAAAAGCTAGGAGGTGAGTTCATCCCACAATGCAAATCTTCTGCAGCTTTTTGGGCAGGTGCCAGTACTTATGAGTATGTTAATCTATCTTTCTTTCTTTCTTTCTTTCTTTCTTTCTTTCTTTCTTTCTTTCTTTCTTTCGTTCTTTCTTTCTTTCTTTCTTTCTTTTCTTTCCTGGGGGAGGGCTGGGTGAACTGTTCCACGACTCATAGAGACAAAAACATATGAAGAACGGTTGCTAGAATTGGGTATGGCCAGTCTAGAGAAAAGAAGGACTAGGGGTAACATGACAGCATTATTCCAGTATTTGAGGGGCTGCCACAAAAAAGAGGTGGGTCAACTTATTTTCCAAAGCACCAGAGGGCAGGACAAGAAAGAATGGATGGAAACTACTCAAGGAGAGAAGCAACCTGGAATTAAGGAAAAACTTAATTAACAGCACAATTAACCACTGGAACAGCTTGCCTTCAGAAGTTGTGGGTGCTTCATCACTGGAGGTTTTTAAGAAAAGACTGGACAGCCAACTATCTGAAATGGTATAGGGCCTCCTGCTTGAGAAGCGGGTTGGACTAGAAGACCTCCAAGGTCCCTTCCAGGTCTATTCTGATTGGTTGAATTCAGTATCTACCCATTGTTAGGCCGAGCAGCATGCACACTGAATAATAAACATTGTTTTATACTTCCAACTTTTTTGTAACCTACTTCTAATAAATAAGCATTTTCTAGAGGGTGAACTTCAATGCTCATTAGAAGCAGGGGTCTGGGAGAACCGTTAGTGGACATGTGGCCTGGTTCGCCGAACCGGTAGCGACGGCTGGCTGACCACGGCCCCGAATAGGTCCCCCGCTCGCCCTGCCCCGCCCAGTCTCTGCTCTGCAGCTTGCCTGCCTGAAGCGCTGCGCCCCTGATCTGCCTGCCAGGTAAGCCTGCGAAGTCGCAGCCTACCTAGCTGCCCCTGCCCCCCCCACCATCCCAGCCTGCCTTCCCTACTCCATTCCCCGTGGCCCGCAGCCCAGACAACATGTTTGCCTGCCTTCCACGTGGCCTTCCCGGTGTTCCCGTGGCCAACTTGTGAAGGCAAGCAAGCGGAAGGCCACGTGGAAGGCAGGAAGCATGTCGGGGCCGTGGGGAATGGAGCTAACAGCCTACTCCCTTCCTCGCAGCCCTGCCATGCTTGTCGCCTTGCACGCGCCCTTCCTGGCTGTCCCTCACACCCGCTTGCCTTCCCCTCTACGCCTCAAGAGTCAGGTCCCACTGCTCAGACCAGGTGTGTGTGTGTGTGTGTGTGAGAGAGAGAGAGAGAGAGAGAGAGAGAGAGAGAGAAAGAGAGAGAGAGAGAGAGAGAGGAAAGAAAGAAAGAAAGAAAGAAAGAAAGAAAGAAAGAAAGAAAGAAAGAAAGAAAGAAAGA
>QLTV01002580.1:308700-320460 GCA_003457575.1 Thermophis baileyi
GGACCCGCCACTGCCGGGCCGGGCCGCCCGCCCTCCCAGTCCCAGAGCACTTTCTTCCTTCCCCCGCTGCAGAGGAAAGAAAGAAAGAAAGAGAGAAAGAGGAAGGGAGAGAGAGAGACAAGAAAGAAAGAAAGCCAAACCACTTCGCCGCTGGCGCCTGTGCCGGTGCTGCCGGTGCTGCCGGCGCTGCTCATCCTGGAGGCGGCTGGAGTGGCTCGATGCTCCGGGGTCGGCTGGCCAGAGCCGCCGCATCTGAGCACGGCTGGGAGCTGGAGGGTGGGCACCGCCAGGTGGGCTGGTCTCCGCTTCCTGGGCAAGCTAAGCAGTCAGCGGCACTCTCCATCGCCCGTGCTCGGCCGGCCTCTCGCTTTCCCCGGGTGCTGCCTCCATGCTCCTCCAGGGTTCTCCGCTAGCGATCCTCCCTCCTCCTCCTCCTGCTGCTCCTCCTCCTCCGCCTCTTTCTCTTCTCATGCGGGGGGACACATAGCAAGGTGATGGCTGGAGCCTTAGTGCAGGAGCGAAGCCGGCCACTCACTTAAGGAGGGTTTTAACAGGATGCAAAAGGATGCGGCTTCTCTCATGTACTAAGGCCCGGCAAACCTCCTCTTCCTCCCCCTCCTTCTCTTCTCATGTGGGGGGGGGACATAGCAAGCGAAAGGGTGCGAAAGAGCTACAGCTCCGCAATACGGCTCAGGCGTGCATCCCGAAAGAGCAAAGGGAGAGCGAGTCGCTCCCTTTCCTAACTAGATCTTTGGATCCCCTTTCTCGATCTGTCAACCGGTGCACAGGGAAAAGCCCCACATGGGCTCTGGGGGTGCCTTCGCCACCCCTCCTCCACCCAGCCCAGCCGGCTTCAGCACTGCCGCTGCTGCTGCTCCTGCAGCTTTAAGGGACTGCAGCCATCTGCCTGGCAGACACCGCTGAGCCTCACAAAAGAACAGGATGTTGTTGATTTGTAACCAAACCACAGAGAGGAAATGAGTGTCAATTTCCTCTAAACATCCCAACTGTCTGCCTCCTTCGCTTCCACCTCTGCCACCCCCGCAGCCCTGGAGCATCTGTGCCTGCACCGGGTTCAGCCCAGGGAATTTCGCTGAGCCGGTGGCTTTCTTGCGCCTCAGCTGCTCCGCACTCGCTTCTCCCCTCGCTGTTTGAACCCCAAGTCCAGATCCATGCCCCCCCTCCCCTCCTTTTTTCATGGGTGTTTGCTGGGCTGGGGTGCAGACCGCTTTACATTTTGTAAGCAAACGGGTAGCACCTTTCCCGACTACTGCAAAATAGTACATTTTATTTTTTAAAAAGCATAAATTCATGATATTTGGTAGTTGGAAAAGCTGTTTCCAGACTTTTGATTTTTAAAAAAAGTTGGCCATGCCCACCCAGTCACATGACCCCCCCACCAAGTCACGCCCACTAAGCCATGCCCACAGAACTGGTGGCAAAAAGTTTACATTTCACCACTGATTAGAAGCCCAATTTAACTCAGTGGGACTTATTTCTTCATGTGTTTTAGATAGCACTATTGGGTTGGGAAGTCATCCCAGGGTAGGTAACGTGGTGCCCGTGGGTACAATGTGCCTTTAAACTCTTTCTTCAGGTTCTACCAATAACCTATTCTTAAAAGATTCTTGTAAATTAAAAAGAAATGATGGGCCAGTAGAAAAAAGCTGGCAAAATTTATGAATTCTATGTGAGAATTGCTACAGGCCATAGGCATATGGTAACGGTTTTTTTTCTCCTTTTGTTGCAAATGAGGTTGTATAAAATTCAGTGTAGTGACCTACTGAATTCAACATCAGCCATCTTTACTCTGAATCTCATCTAAGCCCTCTAATCAATCAATAAAAATAAAAATGGTTGGTAGATACAGTAAGCAAGGGCGATAGAACACATAACCTTCCCAGTTGAGCCTTGTTAGATTGTCATTTTGTGACTAGATACGCCCATCACGGTGGCAGCCATTTTGTTTGAATAAGCAAATCCTCAGCATGGCAGACATTTTATGAAAATGATGTCAATATGCATTCAGAAAACCAAAATGACTGTTCCTACTTCATCTGATTATATATATAGCAATAGCAATAGCACTTAGACTTATATACCGCTTCATAGTGCTTTACAGCCCTCTCTAAGCGGTTTACAGAGTTAGCATATTGCCCCCAACAATCTGGGTCCTCATTTTACCCACCTCGGAAGGATGGAAGGCTGGGTCAACCTTGAGCTGGTGAGATTTGAACCGCCGAACTGCAGCTAGCAGTCAGCTGAAGTAGCCTGCAGTACTGCACTCTAACCACTGCGCCACCTCGGCTCTCAATATATATTATTGTTTGGTGTTTGCATTTAATTATTGCAATCAATTTGTTCTCAGTGGCTTGTATACCTAATATGTTGCCTTATATATATGCCACATACCAGGAGAAGGTATTTTATCTCAGTACAGCCTAAACAGGTTCAAAGGTCCAAACTTGTAGGAGAAGAGCAGGCAGAACTGGAGGGCAGAGTTAAGTGTGTCATCAGCATAGAGTCCATACGTTCTCATAAATGGTCCAAATCCAACACCTCTTGAATTTCATTGACCCTTATCTGGCACCAATTTAGTACTGAACTTTAGTTGACTAGATTTTAATGTATAAGCTTGAGCAATAAATCTTTTGAAGTGCAACGTATAATCCTGATCCTTTGCGCCTAATCAAAACTTCATTCTAAACTTTTGAGAATGGGTGATGGTTGGAACTCACAGGGATCAGAGAAAAATAGAAGAAATTCAGAAAAACAAAAAAGCTAGACCAGGGGTGTCAAACTGGCGGCCCATGGGCCGAATGCATCACGTGCAGGCCACGCCCACCCCAGCTCCGCGAATGGGGGAAACGTTGTGAAACATCACGTGATGGCAACATGACACGGTGAGTTTGACACCCATGAGCTAGACAAAGGGAGAAAAGTTTGCAAACTAAGGATTTAGAAATGCATCTCCATCTTAGAGGGCAAAACAAAAGATAAGCAGAATTTAAAATGTGATGGATTTTTATACATTTTGCTTCTGTTTGTAGTGCAGTATTAGCAATGCATAGTTCATCAGATTATGTGGGGAAAGATATGTAGTATTTTTAAATTAAAGTTTGGGAATGATTGAGAATTATCTGCAGAATCTTATTCTGATTTTCCAAGAAGAGCTAAAATGTCAACTCTTAAAACAGTTTAGAAACAAATGCTGCAGGGTTATTTAACTAAGAAAAAAAATAGAACATGCAGAAGTTCTGCTAAAATTGCTGTACATGGAATAACTTACTTCTTTGAAAAATAGATTAAAAATGGAAAAGAGGTTTTTTTCCTTTTTTCTTTTACAAGTTACATATTCGGAGGGGGGGGGAACCTGCAGAGCTAAACATAAGCATTGTGTAAAGTAGATATCTGATTTCATTGAGGTAGCAGATGTTACATTACTTAGAGATAACACATGGTTGTGAAAACAGCAGGACAGAAAGTCATCCTGTGAAATATCAGTGTTAAGAAATATTTTAAACTCTAGATTTTACTTATTCATCAGTTTAATTATGCAAAAGAGAAGATCTTTGATGAGCTTTGATTTCTGAAAACTCGTCCCGACCCAACTATAATTCATTGTAAGAATAAACTACACTGGCCTCCCTCTAGTATTTTTTTAGCAATAAGGCAAGCATAACATTAAACAATTGTATCTAATTAAAAGTTATATGCACAATTTACATAGAGATATACATCTGTGCTTCAACTCCTCTTTAGCCGTCTTCCCCAAATAAAAAGTGTTATCCCATAAGCCATATGGCATAAGGCAACTTGGGAAAGCAACTAGAATAGAAAATTGTAGCTTGTGACAACAGATAATATTCTTGAAGAAGTTCAGCTCTTCGGGATCAGAGAGATGGTAGCCTGGGGTACCGAAGGAATTTCTTGATGGTCTGCCTGGATCTCTGCCTAGCATCTTTGAGAAATCCTGAAGAATGCTGCAAATGAGAAGATGCTACAGCAAATAAATGATCAGTCTGAATGCACTTTGCAAACAACGCAACTATTATCAGAAATAAGCATGTATTTATGAATGGTAAAAGGTAATGTTAAAAGTCATCCTCAAATCCTGTCCATAGATAGACTCAAAATTTTGGCAACTCTATGGAGATTTTGCCAGATGTTTGCCATTATCTTCCTCTGGGCAATTTTTTTTGGGGGGATGGAGTCCTGGGATTTCCTGTTTCTTTCCAACCCACACTAATGAACTGGACCTACTTAACTTTTTCAGAATCAGCTAAAGTGAGATGGGTGAAGCCATCTTCTAAAAAGTCTTAAAACACCTTGTTGTTAGTGTTGTTGTTATTAAATGTTGAGGAAAAGAGAGAGATAAAGAAGGTGGAACTGATGGAATACAATCTCCATTCTCAGCACTCACAGCTAAAACATGTCTTCGAGATAAGGAAGCCTTACTGAATGGAGGATATAGTACATTGTATTGAGGGAGAAAAGGTCACAATGAGGCAATTTCCACTGATGGAGTTTCTGCTCCATCTCATTTTCTAAACCCCCCCCCCTCTCTTTCTTGGGCAAAAAACACAGCAAAATCCAATCAACAAAGGGTCTATGAATCTTATAAGTCAATCTGTAGGTGGCTTCATAAATTGATCAGGGGGAAGTGCAGTGGTGGGATTCAACTCCTCCACTCCTCTGAACGACTCCTTCAGCTTCAACCACAACAATACACGAGCACACAACAGATACAAACTCAAAGTGAACCACTCCAAACTCGATTGCAGGAAATACGACTTCAGCAACAGATAATGCCTGGAACTCACTACCTGACTTTGTAGTTTCATCCCCAAATCCCCAAAACTTTACCCTTAGACTGTCTACTGTTGACCTCACCCCATTCCTAAGAGGTCAGTAAGGGGCGTGCATAAGCGCACCAGCATGCCTACCATCCCTGTCCAAATGTTCCCTTTTATTTGTACCCATCTTATGTATTCAAATAATGTTATACTTATGTATATTATCAAATACGTACTTGACAAAATAAAATAAATAAATAAATAAACTGGTTCGCACCGGTTCGGGCAAACCGGTTGTTAAATTATCTTCTCTCCTCCCGCCCCCCGCTATCAAAGTGGATCCTGGGCACTGCGCTGTGCTGCAATGGAGAAACGGGCAATGGAGTGGCCGACGTGAGGGAAGGAGAAGGCCGCTTTCCCTCTTACTTCTCCCTGCTTCCCTCGTGCCGGCTGCTCCATTGCCCGTTTCTCCATTGCAGTGCAGCACCCAGGATCCACTTTGATAATGGGGGGGTGTAATTTAACAACCGGTTCGCCCAGGGTCAGGTTGGCCATCATGGGAGGCTCATCCCGCATGTGCGGTGAAGCTGGAGGACGGGGATGGGCCACGCTTCCCACGACAGCCAACCTGACCCTGGGCGAACCGGTTGTTAAATTATAATGGGGGGGTGTAATTTAACAACCGGTTCGCCCAGGGTCAGGTTGGCCATCATGGGAGGCTCATCCCGCATGTGCGGTGAAGCTGGAGGACGGGGATGGGCCACGCTTCCCACGACAGCCAACCTGACCCTGGGCGAACCGGTTGTTAAATTATTTGAATCCCACACTGGGGAAGTGGTTTTTAGAAGCTCATCTTTCACCAGCTTTTGCTCCATGTGCATTCTTCTGAATTTAGTTTATACATTTCAATGTAAAGTGTGTTATTCCTCTTATTTGAATGAAATACCAGGAGAAAGGTGCATAAGTTAGGTTTTCTATGTTCTGTTATTTTAAAAGCAAGCTTATCTTATTTCTAATAGAAAGCACCCTTCAGTGCTAACTTTTTTGCAGGATCCAATCTGAGTCAGTCACCGAGATCAATGGTTTATTCTTCCAAGCTTTCAGGCTCGTGCTGAGCCCATCCTCAGGGAATTTCTCCCTTTCCAGAATATGTGCACTAGGCTATTCAACACATTGTATTTACAAGGTTCCTAGTTGTATGTAGCTTTTAGTTGTTAATTAGGGTGTTGATGGCTGGCTATTAAGTCCTTAATTGTTGTTTTCTTGTGCCTCTGCAACCTCAGTCCCTAAGTACCTGATAGGCTGGTGGTAAATCAGCACTCCTATTGACTGACAAGGGGCCCATTTCCCAGGCTTCAATCATTTCTCTGGCTATTTTTGTCCCTGCTTGGCTACAATCACAGTAGCTGCAAAATTACCTTCATTCACTTTTTCTTTTTTGCAGAACACAAAGATCTTATTTAAACAATGAGCAGATTGTATGGAATTACTGCCATCACATTTTAGGTGTCCATTCATTTAGATGGTAGTCTTGATAGATGTACAGCACCTTCTAAATAATGGACTATATTATGAAATAGTAACTGCTACAGTACAGGAATAGAGAAACCTGGTTTGTTAGCAAGGTAGTTCCATCTAAGTGGCCACTGTGTGATACTGAATGCCAAACTGAATGAGCACTTGGCCTAAATCAGCGGTCATGTCCTGAATGTTCTAAACAGAACACATGGAAAAAAATAGCTTCTCATTTGCAAAGCTGCCTCTCTTGTTTGCTCAATCGCTCATTTTATGCATTCATAAAATCAGTTGGTCAAGGATGGGAGGATAGAATTCCTATCCCTCATAAAGTGAAAATTGTGTTTGCATTAAGATCTACACATTTACTGTATGCTTCTGAGTTGCACATCATAGGTGTACATACAACAAGCCTGCAAAATAAGGACTGCAATAGATATGGCCAGAGGTGGGTTCCTGCCGGTTCGGACCGGCTCTATAGAACCAGTAGCGGGAATTTCCCCCCGCTCGCTGAACCGGCAGCGATGCCCGGCTGGACACGCCCCCGAACCGGCTCTCTCAGCGGCGCCATAGGCGCCACCATCTTGTTTTTTGCTTCTGCACATGCGCAGAAGCTTGGTTTTTAGCACTGCACATGCACGCGCCCACGCAGCGCGTGAGGAAGCGAACCGGCAGCGAGGTAAGTCAGAACCCACCCCTGGATATGGCCTTAGGTATGTGACCATAAATGCAGAGAGAGAAAGATGGATTGTCAGGCATGAGGCTGCAGGAGGCCAGTGGCATTCTTACACGCCTTGATTGTCTGTTTTCATTTTTCTTTTGAGTTCCAATGAGCTTTTCATTTCAGTAAACCAACATGCTTTTCTTATCAGCAACAAACCTCTCCTTTCAAAGCTACAAGCGTGCTAAATTAGTTGCTTTCTTTTGTCAATCACAATTCAATCTTTTTTTTCCCCCTGACAAGGTAAATGGCTTATAAATACATTTGATTTACAACCTTTATCAATCCCTCCAATTAATTTCCATCCCACTAATTTCCAGTTCTGGCTTTTGCCCAATTTTCTAGTAACAAAGTTGTGAAGAGATGATTGTTTTATTTGGAGGTTGTTATTCTTCCTTAATGCTGTTTTCTTCTTTCCGGCTTTTACATGATGGATACGGCTGTCAAAAATATCTGGGCCTGATCCCAGCCATGCAGCTTTCTAACATCAATTACATTTGAAAGCTGTTTCAAATCACCTTTTGTAAAAGTGCACCATATGCCAGTTCACATTCATTACAGGCAACATGGAAACAAAATGAAGGCCACAATTAGAAAGGAAACTGAACTTCCTGAGCTACCTTATTCAGAAGGCAGCTTTCCATAAAACTTCAGATGAATGTTGCATGCAACTAAAAATTAGCTATCCATAATCAATAACATAAATAAAGCAACAGAATGCTCAACGTATTAATGGGATCATTCATTATACTTAATTCAAAATCTGAAGCCAATGTGGCTATTCCTTTTCATGCAAAACATTTTGCATGGATGTATGGCATCATAAAATCATAGGATCGTACATCAAGAAAAGATTACAGAGTGCATATAGTGCAACTAAGAATGTATACAAAATCCTGATCTGCAGTATGGAACCTATACAGAAAACAGAATAAAACGGAGTATGTGCTTTGATGCCATCTCCTGGAGTCACATTGGCTGCTTTGACCCAATGCATTGTCTTATACCAAGAGTAATTAGTCAACTATATGGTTGTGAGACACTGTGAAGAGCTGCATATCTTTGGTATAACAAAGTAGTTGGCCCAAGTAGTGAGTTGGGAGAATGTGAGATGGAGGTGTGATTCCAAATTTCCACTGATGCCTGGCTATCATTTGAAGTGGCTGCTTTATTTAACTTCTAGTAAGAACGACAGAATGAATGTAGAGGCAGAATAAAAATATATACTGTATACAATTATCCTACATTGCTATATAAATTGACCTTCCAGCTGGATTTCCAGAGATTATGTGAACATGTTCATGGATTTTTCTTGAACGCACTACAGTCATTGGCTTTCTCTGATTGATTTTATGGGTAGGAGTCCTGCGGATTTTACTCCACTAGTCGTTGACTATAGAGTGTAGCGCTCATCTCCATTTCAAGGCCATTGAGCCAAAGCTGTCCAAACTGACCAGTATGACATCACAGAGTACTGTAACCTTCCCACTGAAATGGTACCTATTTATCTACTCACATTTGCATGCTTTCAAACTGCTAGGTTGGCAGGAGCTGGGGTGAGGACGAGAGCTCACCCTGTTATGTGGCACTCGGGTCTCAAACCTGGGCTGCTGGCTTTCCAGATGACAAGCCCAGCATCTTAACCACTGAGCCACTCGCCATCCATTTTATGGGGAGGAAGGTCCCAAAAGGTAGTCCACTACCTTGGAAATTCTTAGGTCTCCCATTCAAATGCTAAGCATGTCAAATCCTGCTTAGCTTTTGGAAGCCAACCAAAGTTGTCTAAAGACTGCAATATATTATTGATGCTACTACATAGCAAGTCTCAAATGTATACATTTTTCCCATGAGTATGCCAACTACAAGAACTAACTAAATCTAAAAATCTTTAAACTTGTACTCTGTAGCATCCTGCTCTATGATTTTATATCTTTTGATAGCCAGTGGTATGGACGTCACAGATACACTTTTTAAAACACTGCACAGTATCACTTGTTGATTTCAGTTTTCCTAGGATTTTCACATAAACCAATAGAGGAACAAATCAGGAATGTGGCCTCTATTAAACTTTGAAACTACAATAACAGTTCAATATTTTGTTCTGCTTTTTCCTGCCAGAGATTTTCAAGAAAAAAGCAATCAATCATGAATAATACAATAGGGAAATCAAGAGATTGGAAAACATGAAAGACTGAAGTAGACAGATGTTGTGAAAAGATTGTGAACCCAACTATTATTTGTGCTTTTGCTTATTAACTCAGTAACAATAAAATTCTAAATTTGTGGTATTGCTGAATAGATGTTTATGTATTATTATCAAAGATCCTAGACACATAGGAAAAAATCTATAAAAATCCTCTATACAGAGGTTCATTTTCAGCTGAATTACTTATTTGGTATGCAAAATATACCTAATCTACATCAACATATATTACCATAATATTCTGGAGGAAAAAAGCCTACAATATACAATTTAAGTTGTTTGTGTTGTTTTTCTTTTTTAAATAACTTCTAAGATATAGGTCAAATAATCATTGTAAGGTCAAAGGCAAGCGTGTAGATTGTGGCTCAGACAATCCATTATCAAGATAATCCTTTATTAATTACCCTGAGAGGAAGAATAGAGCCCACACTGCAAATGATGCTAGATGATATTTAGAGAAGCTTATTGCTCAATAACTATGTCCCTATTACTTAGATATTGTGAGATTTGCTGGAGCCAATCAAAGGATATTACAATAATCAAGAGATTTACTCTCATATCTTTTAAGCTTATGGATTCTTCCTTTAACTGTGGTTCCCTTTATATCTGAGAATACACAATGCTCTGAATGAGCAGTTGAAGAAAAAGCCTGCACTCACGTGATTAAAATCACATCCTATTTTATAGGCCTGATGTGGTATGACTTTATAAATCATTTTTACTTTGTAAAACTCCCCTTTTCGCTAATTCTTCTGGAAATTAATCTAGAATAATTCCAAGTAAACAAAGTTCTCCCCCCCCCTTATTTTCTCTTCCTTCAAGCTGTTAAACAATATGGAGAGGCACAACAATGTTAATATTTTCACACTGCCATGGATGTTGATATTCCAGTTTCCTCCAGCTGAAATTCTAACATCAGATCTCTGTAGCAGAAAAACTAAATCTCTGCTTCCGTAATAAATAGTAGTTCGTAATACTTGATATCATGGCATCTGGCCCTCTCAATTCCTGGCAAATAGATGGCGAAGAAATGGAGGTAGTGACAGATTTTATTTTCCTGTGCTCCAAGATCACCGCAGATGGGGACTACAGCCAAGAAATTAAAAGACGCTTGCTCCCGGGGAGGAAAGCTATGGCAAATCTAGACAGCACATCACCCTGCCAACAAAAGTGCGTATAGTCAAGGCTATGGTTTTCCCAGTTGCAATGTATGGCTGTGAAATAGACGCAATTTACATAGACTTCTGTAAAGCCTTTGATTCAGTGGTGCACGACAAACTACTGCTAAAACTGCAATCTTATGGCATTTCTGGCCCCCTGCATAAATGGATAACTGCGTTCCTGTCAAACAGGCAACAAGTGGTCAAAATATCAAATGCTATATCAAATCCTGTACCTGTTAACAGCGGTGTCCCCCAAGGCAGCGTTCTAGGGCCAACACTTTTTATACTTTACATAAATGACCTTTGCGATAATATTAAAAGCAACTCCCTTCTCTTCGCTGATGATGTAAAACTATTCAACACTACGGACAATGCTGCTATCCTTCAAAAAGACCTTGACTATGTGTCAGAATCAGGGGTGGGTTCTAACTTACCTCGCTGCCGGTTTGCTTCCTCCCACAGCGCATGGCCGCAGTGCCAAAAAATCCCAAAAAATTTAAAAAAAAAGCTGAAAACAAGATGGCGACGCATGCGCAGTGCCAGAAACTCAGCTTCTGCGCACATGCAGAAGAAAAAAAAACCCGGAAAAAAATTCCCCCAAAAAAATTAATTCAAAAAATAATTCAAAAAAATTCAAAAAAAAAAAAGATGGCGGCGCCCACAGACCGGCACCGACAGAACCGGTTCCAAGACATCACTGTGACATCACCAGCGGGTCGCTACCGGTTCAGGTGAACCGGTCCGAACCGGGAGGAACCCACCTCTGGTCAGAATGGTCAAACAATTGGCAACTTCAAATCTCAACCAACAAATGCTCTGTCCTACACATCGGCAAAAAAAATCAGAACACAAAATACAAACTGGATGGACACGACCTTGTAGATGACCCTCACTCTGTTAAGGACCTTGGAATACTCATCTCTAATGATTTAAGTGCCAGAGCCCACTGTAACAACAATGCCAAAAAAGCATTAAGAGTTGTTAACCTAATCTTGCGTAGCTTCTTCTCTGGTAATATTGTACTTTTAACTAGAGCATACAAAACATTTGCTAGACCAATTCTCGAATACAGCTCATCTGTCTGCAACCCACACTACATATCGGACATTAATACAATTGAGAATGTGCAGAGATAGTTCACAAGAAGAGTACTACACTCCTCTGTTCGCAACAGAATACCATATGCCACCAGACTTGAAATTTTGGGCTTAGAAAATTTAGAACTATGCCGCCTTAGGTCTGACCTAAGTGTAGCACATAACATTATCTGCTACAGTGTCCTACCCATCAATGACTACTTCAGCTTCAACTGCAACAATACATGCGCACACAATAGATACAAACTTAAGGTAAACCGCTCCA